>JAVGVS010000204.1:683680-698680 GCA_032718565.1 Distichodus sexfasciatus | reverse complement strand
TTAAAAATGTGCTCGATAATAATTAAAGAAGAATGTCTTGGGATTCAAATGATGCCAGTTGCATGCAGATTGGACAAAAATCCACAGACTAGTTCAAAAAACATGGGTTTTCATTTTATGCAAATTAGCGAAAAATCAAATATGGCAGAAATAGCTGCGAGGGTCTCAAAAATTCGTCTTAACCCATGGAATAAGATGATATAAGATTTTTGAGAATCGGAACTAGGGTTCAAAAATTATTAGGAAAAATGCAAATTCTTTTGGAAAAAAACGCAAAATAGCTTATTTTGGTGCATTTTTTTTTTTGCCTGAGTAGTGGGTGGGATACTGGACCTACCTGCTAAATTTCAAAGCTGTAGGTCGTACCGTTTACTTTCCACAGCGCGTTTTAAGGCAGAAAAAAATAATAATAATCTGCATAATTCCAATAGGGTTCCACACAGTGTTCCACTGCATGGCCCCCTAAAAATCCATATACAAACAACAAAGTCTTCAGCTAATGGTGATGTACCTTTGACTTTTCTAGGTCTTTGATAACTATGCAGTAACAGTAATGATTGGGGGTGAACCTTACACTCTTGGATTATTTGACACTGCAGGTATGATGGCGCTGCTTCTCCATATGTGTTTAATGTACTCTGACGGTGATTGTTGGCTCTTGTTTAATTTGCAGACAAATAGAGCTGCATTGCATATAGGCTTAACAGACTTTTTTCCTGCTTTTAGGTCAGGAAGATTATGACCGATTGCGGCCACTCAGCTATCCTCAGACGGATGTCTTCTTAGTTTGCTTCTCTGTAGTTTCACCTTCATCCTTTGAAAATGTCAAAGAAAAGGTGAGTCCTGAATCTTGGTGACCTGTTGGTAAGAATCTTAGTTACAGATCGGCAATCACATTATACTTCGTTATTTCTTCTTTCTTACTGTTTTTTTTTTGTTTGTTTTAACTCATGAGATTAAGCTCATCAAACATGTCATAAAGACATGGTTCATGTCTTAAAATTTACTGTCATTGAGATCATGGGTTTGAGATTCCTGCAACACCCCCCACTTTTTTTTTTCCAGCAAAAAGAAATTGTAGTCCCCTCTTTTATCCACAAGGCTGTTTCACCAACGATCCTGTCACTTCTTATTTTGGTCACATGGGGCGCCACCATTAAGGAGAAATGTGCTTTTATACTTTTCTTTTGGTTTTAGCCCATTCCTGACCTGAGTTTACTATTAAATCAACAGCTCAGAGATTAACAGCTGGGTCATCTATAATCAGCAGGAACATCTCTAAACAACCGCTTTCATTTTCCCTCTTTCCTTTTTTCTGCATTTTTTGTACACAGCAATAAGTGATTTCATGTCTAGTTGGGAAATAAAAGTTGCTTTGAATAAGAGTTTAATGTCCTAAATGTAACAGAACCTGAATCCCAACATGGCCATCGCAAATGTCTTTCACCATAAAACAATAGAACAGAAAATCTGGCTAAATCCACAAATGTGACCCTCCATGGCAAAACCAGTCGCTTGTCGCAACGGAGGTTTCCGAGAAAAACGACCGTTCATGTTGTGTGGGGTAAAATTTTGGATTTTTTGTTTGTAGTGTTTTGAAACAGTGGAAGTTTCGGTTTTGACCGCTCTACTTCAGTGTTTACGGTAAATCCACTCATTGACTAGCGAGTCTCCCGAGTTCAGTTAACCTAACGCAGGTAGGCTATCCGTGTGGCTGTGAATGCAGCGTAGGCTACCGTAAATGCAAACGTAGCCGCGACCGCACCAAGCGTCTGTGAGTGCTACGTCGATAGTCAACTTCAAAGGCAGATTTCTCTGTTTCTCACTTGGCGTGACAGGAGAAACCCGACTCCTTTGAATGTTGATATCTCAGTCATATGTCGTCCCATTCATTCCATATATGTATCATTTTGAAGGTTGATTTATGCCCTTTCATGAAAACATAACTCAGTTTTGAAAATTTGCGACAAGCGACTGGTTGTGCTGTGGAGGGTCACAAATCAATGCAAACATTTTATTAAAATCAACAATTTCCTTTCCATTCTTTTGCACACAGTGGGTGCCTGAGATCACTCATCACTGTCCAAAGACTCCGTTCCTGTTGGTCGGAACTCAGATTGACCTCAGGGACGATCCCTCAATTACTGAAAAACTAGCCAAGAACAAGCAGAAGCCCATCACTCCAGAGACAGCAGAGAAACTGACCAGGGACTTGAGGGCTGTGAAATATGTGGAATGTTCAGCTTTAACACAGGTGAGTAGACCGTCATTTAATGACCACATTAATGTTTTTGATTGGAGTGTCCCTTAACATTTACTTCATGACTGGACAAGTGAAAATTGGTGAACACAGTCCATGCCTAAAGCCCCATATTTCCCTCAGCGTTTACGAAAAATACAATTTTGTTGATCACCAAACATTTGATGATAATGAAAGAGCAGTTGACATGACCAGATTTCATGTGAAGAGTGTATCCTGAATATGAACACTAAGCCTCATTCACCAACGTTTATTAAGTGAGTGTTTATTTGTCATTGTGAACACACCACAGAGTAGACCACAGTGAAATGTTACCTCTGCATTTGACCCGTCCATGAAGGAGCAACTTTTTTGGCAGCTCCCGGTTAGCAGTGCCTGTTAGATGGTACCTTTACCGGTCCAGGACTTGATCGCGGGGCCAACTCCCTAACCGTTACAATGAGAGCAGTTTGTTTACTTACTACCAGCACTGCTGCCGCACTCCTTTTAATACGTTTGTGACCCGATCTGCCGTAATGAGTCGGAAGTCGGTGTTCTGTTTATTTAGATACGGGCCGATTATGTTGACAAACATCACAAAAATATCGATTTTTCGTTTTTGGAGACCAGATTAATTTTGAAGACCTTTTCTTTCATATAAGACCGAAAAAGAAAAGTCGATATTTTTGATGTTTGTCAACATAATCGGCCCGTATCTAAATAAATAGAACGCCGACTTCCGACTCATTACGGCAGATCGGGTCACATTTATTTGTTGGCAGTCAGTAATGAAAAAGAATCAGTTGCCACAATGCCAGTTTAATGGTTAACTCCCACACACCACACCTCACTGGTTCAGCTACAGATTTCTGTGTTCAGTTGGTATATCGGCACAAAATATCAGCACAAAACTGTAGTACTGTAGTAGTTGTATGTGGGACAAAAGGATATATTCGACCATGTTTTGTTATTTATTATTATTTTTTAGAAAGGGCTGAAGAACGTGTTTGATGAGGCCATACTTGCTGCCCTGGAGCCCCCCGAGCCTACGAGGAAACCCAAATGTGTTCTTTTATGAGTTCTGCTTCTATGCAGGTCAGGCGTAAACCATAACCGTGTTCCATAACTATATTCCATAAATGTAAGAAGCAGTTGGTTGGCTCTTTAACCTCTGTTAAAGGACTATTGCAAAAATATTATTGTTTTCCCTCATTTTTACATTTGCCTTGAAGTGTTGCAAAAAACCCCAGAAAATGAACAGGTAAAAGACTAAGATATGTAAGATATTTCTTTACATTTTGTTGTTTTAGTTTTGTTTCTGGGAAAAATGTCTGTTGTTTGTCGATTCTTTTCACGTGGAAACTGCTAAAGAGAAGGAACCCTTAAAGCCAAAGTGAGGTTTTTTCAATTTGGGTATATATTCTGGGTTAAAACTATTGTGAAAATATTAAGATTGTATTTGCTATAAAATAAATATATAAATAGAATATATTGAAGTTATTTCATTTTGGGAGGGCAGCAATAATTACCATTTTGTTCAAATTGTCATTTTAGTCATGAAATTATGTCTCCCTAAAAACGTAGAAAATTGTATTGTGTCTGATTACATTTTAAACACATGACTTTAGGGTATGTTCTTTTAAAGTAACTCATTTTGGACACTGATATATTATTGACACTAAAGGTCAACTGGTAAGTTAAAAGGTAAAGCAGGCAGCCTCTGTTGATTGTCTTTATGTGCTTTTCCTTTTTTATTTATTTATTCAGCTCAGTCAGTGTTTAACTGAATAGTTTCCCAACCCTACTTTAAACAGGTGTGTTTACTGCTTTTGAAATTATGATTGTTGAAGTTAATGGTGTGAAGTTCTCTTGCCATCAAAAACATTTTTCTCTTTTATATTTTTATATTGACTGTTTTGTTGAATTTTATTTGTGACTATTACCTCAAAATAAACTGCTCCATTATATGGCTGTTTGTTCAAAGCAAAACTGTTATCACACATCTTTTGGTCCTCAATAGTGTACACAAGTTACATAAAGTTTAATGGTTTAATGGTGGAGATAATTCCACAATTTGAGCAGCAAAAGGTCAGAACTCACAGGAAGTTTCAATACGAATCCACACGTAGAACTCATGAGGGCCATAGATCGTAAAGACAGAATCATTATTTTCTGCCACATCAAGTCTAGGGTTGACAGTTTTAGGTTCAGGAAAAAGACTAATTTAAAATGTTAAAAAGGTGTTTATTAAAAGAACTGAATTTAAAAGTCTGATTAATTTTTACACTTCCATTGATTACATTTGGTTATCACTATATATCACTTCTCGCAAACAATACAACTACATTTTCCCCCAAAACTCTGTTGTTATGCATCATTAAAGAAACATTAAACAGAACACTTTGTTAGTAACAATGAAAGTCAATTTAATGTTCTTTTCCTACTTCAAATGAATCAAGACAAAGAGATGTGAGAATAATGCCAACACACCCAACTAATCTAATTCATTGCACTTCATTTTCTCCTTCAGTTACATTAAGTTTTAACCATTAGACTAAAACCCTGTGACCTCCTGCTGTGGTCTGGACCCGACAAGACCTCTGACTGTGGTCAGCAAATCTTAACTTATCTGAAGTGGTACAGTTTAGTCCCTGCAAATAAGACTTATTCACACACTACACAACTGTGAGAATGAGACTGGGCAATTGGAAGGCCTGGACAGCATTCAGACTACTAACAGTGATCTGATAAGGGGCATGGTTCGCAAAAGAAGGGAATAATCAATAAGGTCATCAAAAGTCATTCTGTCTGGTACAAACCAAAAGGACTGTTGTGGCACAAACCACAAAGAACTGTAGCAATGGTGATGGGAGTCTCACAACTTGCACTGTGTCAAACTCTTCTACGTGGCTGGGGAGCCCATGGTAGTCCCTGTCCACCAATAAAAGTGTAGACAGGCAGTTGTTTTAATTTGTGACGCCTCGCACTGGCAAACTGACCGGCCGCTGACTCAGGATTTGGTGCTCTGGTGTGTCCTAAGATATAACTCCTTTTACCACCATTTAAATGATCTAGAGTTGAATGACCTTCCTTGATTTCTTGTGTCACTATGCTCGGCCACCCAAAATATTGTTGGCAGTTTGTCCTTTGTCAGACCAATCAGAAGGTAGAGGTTAAAGGTGTTCCTCTGGCCTACAAAATTCCCCAATCTCAAACCTAATTTGAAACCCCCAAACCTGTAGAGACTGACTTTTGCGATTTGTTTATTTAACTGCTGAGCATTCTGTTCACGTTTTACAGTTGATTACTTGTTAGATGTAGAAATGTAGAAAAGGATGTTAGAAATCCACCATTGAAACACGTATACAGTATATACCCTACACTTACATATATTATGCTGCATTAACAAGGCACAGAGCTATGATATATGTGAAGTGCGAATAAATACTATGTTTCAGATGCTGGGTAGACTTCTACACTGCTGTTCGTAACCCGTATTCCGTACCACCCAGCCCAAAACTGTGTGTCCTGCCCTCCGTGTGTGAACTGAATGAAGCGAACGCCTCTTCCATAGTCCTTAAAGACGTGAGTAGCCTAAAATAAAACATCAGACAAAAGGATGGAGATGTTAGACACTGATAAAGCAACAACAGCACTGCAAACTCAAGAATGTTGTTCTGCAAATAGAACTAGGGGTGTAAATCACAAGTTTAATCAAATCCAATGTCTGCCAATATCACAAAGTCTGCTATGTGAAGTTACGTTATAAGGACATTTTGCAGGTGAGGTTTTTTATACAAAAGAAAAATAAAAAAAGCCTGCTGCTCACTGAATCAATGTAGACTGATGTATTGTTACACCCCTAAAAATACAAACAAGTAAACACTTGACTGGCAAACTAAAGCAAGAATTTACCTTTGTCATCTTATCTATCTGTCTGTCTGTCTGTCTGACTGTCTAGATAGATAGATAGATTGATAGATAGATTGATTGATTGATTGATTTGTGTGTGTGTGTGTGTGTGTGTGTGTGTTAGGGATGTACTGAAATGAAAATTTTGACCGAAAACGAAAGAAATAATTATGCCAATTTTTTGTACCATTGCTGTTATGGCAGGGACTGTGTGCAATTTCCTCACTAAAGTCAAGGGATGCTTAAAATAATAAATCAATTACAAAACCTACAACTTACCGCTGAAATATTGTAAAACTAAATATCTTCTCTCATAAAACACAAAGTGCATTAAAGTCAAGTGCATTGTTGTACATTGCACAACAATATATACAGAGACATTCTAGGAAACCGAAAATGCACTTTCCTTCACTCTGCAAATCTACCCTGCCTCTCATCTCTATTTCTGCCCAGACGACGAAAAACAGTACTTTCCATGACTTAAAAGAAGCATGAATGAATACATAAAATATTAA
This sequence comes from Distichodus sexfasciatus, assembly GCA_032718565.1. NCBI lineage: Eukaryota > Metazoa > Chordata > Actinopteri > Characiformes > Distichodontidae > Distichodus > Distichodus sexfasciatus. The sequence continues at coordinate 692,014 of JAVGVS010000204.1, read as the reverse complement.
CCTGATTCCACTCTTGATCGTTCCACTGAGGAAAGGTCACAATCGGAGGTTCAAATTTCTGAATCACACTCTTCTTTTGATCGAGCAGCTCTACACATATCTGATACGTACTGCCGCAATCCCGCCGTGGGGCGTACCTGAGCAAAACAAAGTCAATTGCACGCATCAGATGTGTTGTCATACTAATTAAGCCAGAAGTGAGAGTTGAGCAAACACTCACCAATCTGATATTACAATGTCCGGCTGTATTTCATCAAGGACCACTGGGTTGTAGCCCTCTTGCACCAAGTTGATTAGCTGACGCTTTAAACACAAGCTGGAACACAGAATATTAGTATTGATTAGTATTACTGTTGATCATCTGACTTTCATGCGAGTATCACAACAGCACCATAAACATCCAGCCAAGAACATTTCTGTTGTAAGGGCCAAAAGAGCAAAAATACTGTTAAACTATTAAGGCCATGTTTTCTTTTTATAACTAAATGAACTCAATATGTAAAAGTATGTTTGTTTTGTAATGTACAACTTACTAGTAAGAGGAAACAAAGCATTTTTTTACTGTGTTGTCTGGATGAGGCACAAACATGCCTTCGATGTGCCATCTGTCACCTCCATTTTGTAAAATGTTCCAGCCTCTGAACTTCTCTGAATTGGACAAACAAGGTAGATATTATATCAGTTATGTTACAGCAAAACATCAAGTATTAGTGCAAAACTGCAGGCTGTTCCTAGCTGAAAAAATTTGACCCAAAAGTCTGGTTTTAGTCACTTCTTTAGGATGGTTCACAGAAAGAACCTTTAACAACCAATTTTGGACACCACCATGAGGTTTTAACCCACTACTGCCAGGTGAGGTAGGCAATGGAAGCTTAAAAATGATTATCATAAAGGATTATTTACAATGTGTTAATTTATTGCCTAAGAAGAGGATTAAATGTGTGCACAATTCAGAGCCATGACCCACCAAGTTCAAGTCAAAGCCCTGACCACAGATTTGTTCTAATCATTTAAAATTCACTTCAGAGCGGGACAAACAATTGGTTTTAAAACCAGATTTTCACATCCCGTCTATTTGTGTTTACCTTCTGCGTTGGGATTCTTCAAAAGATTGCGACGCTTCTTGTGTAGGACGTAGCAGGCTTGCCAGTCTCTGGAAGTTCTGATGCCATTTAATGGCTTCAGTCCTTCTCTGCTGTATCGCTTTTTCCAAAATGAGGCACTGTCCGCCACGGACCTCCACTCATGGCATACCAGCCGGCAGACGCGTATCACTTGAATCCCAGGTAAGTTCAGAAGAATCTCCTCCACCACGTTTTCGGGGATAGATGTATAGGGAAGACCCTGGAATGACTGAAAGAGGTCATTGACTAGGTTTTTGTTCCTATTTTCACTACATTTCCAGTAACAAAAAATGGCAACAAATAATACGCAAGGTCAACGTACAAAAATAAGACTACAAAAAAATTGGTAGCAAATTCAAGATTCAAGATTGTTTATTCGTCACGTGCAAATTTTACAGGTACTACATGCAGTGGAATTTATCCTGATCCGCTCCTTTGACTGTGCAGTTAGGCAAATTAGATAAATAACAAAATAGAGATACAAATACAACCTTAAATAAGGAGGTCAGGGAATAATCAGCAATTCACACACAACAGCACAGGGGAGCATGCTATTTTAAATCCAGACAGAACAAAAGCCAAAGCTTGTCATATTGTAGAGGGGATTTCAACTGGTTCTGTCCCAGGGACCATGACTCAGACTTACCGATAGTCTGTGGCCCACTCTGTGTCCGGGGGAAATATCGAATATTTTTCGATATTTGCATTAAATTCATCATTCAAAAAAGATGCACAGACAAATAAGTGAAATTAATTTTTTTTTTTTTTTTCAAAAGTGATTTCAGTAGTGAAACTACATTGCATGTCCCGGACCACCTGCATTGCCGCCGCGCACCACCAGGGCTGAAAAACTCTGACATCTAACATAAATTGTCAAACACCACACGGAAACTATAGCAACATCCTATTATATTTGGCGTTACAGGTTAAATATATCATAACGTATTATACTATAATATTCCATGTAGAATATATTTACGTACGTTGCATGTAAAATGAAACAATTATTACGTGTTGGACACTTACTACTTCTCCCACCGCGCTCGCCGTCTGGCCCATTCTTCGCTGCCTTTTAGCTTGAATGGCTGAACTCTGGGAGACGCGCAGCCGCTTACGCTCCACTGTTAATGCACATTAAAAACCCGGAAATAACTCCATCCGACTATGCGCTAGCATAAGTTTTAAACAAGAACTTAATCAACCAAAAAGCAGATTAGTAGCGTCCATTCTCAAAAACTCGTCCTCTCGACTCTTTCAGGGGATCCACGCCGCAATATCCCGTCTGTACTTTCACTTTTGCCTCGTTTGCGTCGCGCCCACTTTTAATCAGTCATTACAATCTCATTTCTGTCATTGAATCCTTTTAGTTCCACGCTGTGTTGGTTAGTTATGTTTGCGTAGTGTTTTGGTGATTAATGTCCATATATTGCTTGGTATTTTTCCGTCAAGAAATAGCATTAAATATTATACGTACTGTTTCCATCCGGAAGTGCTGTGCGCCGAGCACGCAAAACAGGACGCGTCCCAAAATTATCTGTTTACAGAAAGGCCTCGAAAGCTATCACATACCAGTGTGTACTACCTGGCTATGTAATGTGACATGTCACCGTCAGCGCAACTCTTCACATACTATGTAGGACGGGTTACACGTGGAATCGGACGGAGCCAAAAGTCTTTCCGCGTGCCGTTAATCGCGTTGCAATACCTTGTGCGTCCTCTGGGTGGCGCTCGTTCGCGAGACCAAAATCGATGGACCTGAACTGAGCTGAAGGGTTAAAATCGTTCAGGTTATACTTGTTTACCATGTCAAAACAAGACACACTCCGGGTCTTATTGTAAATATGTAACTTTTGTTATAGCTTGTGATGCCTCACATTTACCTTGACATGTCATCTGTTAGGGGAACAAGAACCAGAGGTGGCATAAACTCAATAGTAAGTCAAAGTCCAAGTCAAAGTAAACTTTATTGTCATCTCTGCTATATACTGTAGAGTTATAATATGACAATACCATATCCGGACTAATTACACGTACAATGTTCCGTGTATGTGCAAACATGCAACCATTTATACAGGTGGGAATTGACATTTTACACTGGATGTGCAAGAGGTAGAAGGTTATAATATGACAGATACTATTTCCGGACTATTTATGCGTACAATGTTCAGCGTATGTGCAATTATGCAAACATTTATACAAGCAGTGTATAATGTTTGTGCAAATAAGTGGCAGTATAGCCCAGATTAACATTTTCAGCATTAGGAAAACCAGTGACTTGCATTTTCTAATTACAAGGAGAGTCTGCCTGGTGTAATAATGGATAAGGGCCTTCCTCATGAGCCCAAGCGTGGTAGTAATGGAAGAACAGCAGAACCATATGTACGTAACAGAGCATCCATTCATTCAGTTCAAATCCAACTTAAAAATTGTCATCTGGACTACCATAAAGGGTTTTGTAGTAGTGATATCGATTCTCCTGGAAAACAGTGAAGATCGAGTACCTGTGTAATAATTATGAAGACCAAAACTTTTAAGCAACTGATCAGCATAATGTCAGTGGTGGGAATGTTGGCTTGGATTTTGAATGGGATGTTAAGTCAAAAGACACAAACAACAAAAGCTAATTTAGAAGATCATCGTTCACCATTATAAGAGATCAATGGAGGATAGAGTAAATGCTGAGGATTTTGCTGTACAATTAAATACTGGAGACTGGAGTGCTTTCTGGAGTTTTCTTTGCAGTATTCTTTGAAAATCTTCATAAAACAGAGACCTTATAGTTGTGGACTGGTATACAGGGTTTCTCGACACAACAGTTTTTGCCATTCACTATAAACATACCATTATCATACAGCTAAAATGAGCTTTACCTGACATCTGAATGTACACTGTGGGATCGGGTGCCAAGATTAACAGTAGTGTCCTTGGGGAACAGAAGGATGCAATGTTGGTGGTTCATGATTTGTTTCACCTGCTTTTCAGCTTAACCCTCTCATCCCACAATGTCAAATTGTTTAGATTCAAGATTCAAGATTCTTTATTTGTCACATGCAAGTTATACAGGTACAACATGCAGTGAAATGTATCCTGATGCGCTCTTTTAACTGTGCAATAGACAAGGAAGATAGAGACGCAATACAAACTTACAAACATAAATACTAACTTAAATACGGAGGTTGGGGTAACAGGGCAAAAATAAAAACTATAAAAATCGTTTAGCATCAAAGTCAAAGTCAAAGTAAACTTTATTGTCGTCTCTGCTATATACTGTACAGGTATACAGAGAGACTAGATGACATGGCTCCAGTTTTAACAGTGCAAACAACAAAGAACGGGGAACAAAGAACAATATAACAGTATATAAATAGAATATAAAATATACCCTTTAAACCAGAAATGGAGTATTAAATATAAACTTTAAACTAGAAGTAGAAAGAGAGACAATTAGGATGCAGTATTCAACCTACAACTATGGTTTTGGAATTGACTTTTACACTGAATATGCATGAGGTCGGTAACAGTTTCAATATGAAGAATTCTATACAGACAGTCTACTAAATAAAGCAGTATCTCTTTAAAAGTCTGACTAACATTCAAGTTAGATCAAGTATGTGCAGATATTGTAACAGCAGTCAATACTTTCAACAATTTGTGCTGATACAGTTAGTTAGAAGGTGACCAGTGATATGTACTTTCAGTGTTCAATAGTTGTGCAAATATGTAGCAGTAGCGCAAAAAAATGTGCAAATATTGTAGCAGCAGTCATGAGAGGAGCACTATTTAGATCGTCTGGCATTAAGTGTATGCCAGATGAGCAGCAGTTTGAAGTGACAATACTGTACAGTTTGTAAACATAAACATTATTATTTTTAAAAATCCATGTTTCAGTGCAATATGAATGACATTGTCCATATAGCAGCATGTGCATCAAATATGTCCAGACCCTCACAACCAAAGTCATTAGAAATGCATTTCATTAACATGGTCAGATTGTAATGTTTATCTTATTGCTGTACTCCCTGCACACCTTCTGCACTCTAAAATATAAAAATAACAAAGCCCCATATGTAATTTATGTAAAAGACTCAGGACTGGTTCTTTACCCCTGAACTTAACATGTCCAAAGAACAATTCAAAAAACATTCTGTATAAATCAAATATTCTACACCATAATGAATTTCATTCTCAATTTCATGCTCAGGCATTTTTGCCTACCAGATCACTGTTAGCAGGTAAAACATATAAAGAACAAACTTGAAAGTCAGTGTAGTCTAGTCTACTTCAATTTGTTAAACATAACACCGGGTTTTGATGTTATGTTTAACTTTCTACAACTCATTCCTTACTTCTTTAAACATAATGAATGGATTAGGGACATTATCTAATGTGGTTTAGATGTTCACAGAGAAGTGTGTTTTCCTTTTTCTGTCTTTTTTTTAATTCAAGAAATTATTTGAAACAATTAGAGGAGTTCTGTGATGTAAAAATATATTCAAGTGAGTTACAATATAGTATATTTTGTAAAACAGTGATGTCTAGTCAACATTTACATGATTCTTGTTGTGCCAGCCTGTTTTGTATATTAGGTTATCACAGCTACAAATTGAGACATTTTAATAGGCGCAAGTCGTTTTTCTTTCATGAAGACTGTGTCATCATTTTTTTGCAAATTCAGTGTAATTCATTTGTTACTTGTTTGCATGTTTAATTACTGTAAAATAGAAGCACTCGTTCCTGTCCTTTTTGTGTGATGCGTATGTACGTGTGTTTGCATGCAAAAATTGCAAATGCAAAAAGCAAATGTCAGTCATACTTGTTGAAACTGAATAAAGGTTTATATACAGTTAACATGGTACAGAAACATATTTTGGATCTATTACATCCCTTGGTAATAATAATAATAATAATTATGTAAATAATAATAATAATAATAATAATAATAATAATAATAATAATAATAATAATAATAATAATAATAATATATTAACATTGTATCCTACACCCTTAATGTGATACAATGTAACTATTAATGGGGAGTGTGGGAAGGGGGCAGGGGGAACTGTACCAAAAGAAACAAGTCTAATATTACAGTTTTTCCAATTGCTAACACACTAAAATCTAATGTAAAGCTCAACTGCAAACACTGACACTCAAGAGAGCAAAATCTCTCCTCACATTTATATCTCCTCATACTTGAAACACAAATCACACACCTTCAGACACAATAAGCAATTAACTTGACATCTTTTTGCATTAGAGTGCACACCGCGTTCCTACAGAAAACACAGGAATCTGACGCAAGACACTTTTTACTCATTTCCAACACACCCATTCAGAAAACCACCCCATGTACCCATTAGGCTTACACACACGTCACTTGGTCACGCACCTGACTGCTTATTAGTTATCTCAGCAATCAGAATGTGAAAACTATAAAACTCCACAGATTTACCAACACTAAAGAACAATGGGGAAGAAAGCGTAATGGGTCACAGCATTGTGAATGTTCTGGGCGTCACGTGGGCGAAGCTTATTACAATGTGTGCTGCCGCCGCGGGACATGGGTTACTCCATCAACATGCCATTCTTAGTCCATACAACACAGGGTTGATCCACAATGTTTTCTGGACAGATTGAGAGCGTCTTTCAACAGAGCAAATCGCATGGGCGATGAAGGGCAGCAGCACAGATATGTTGTAGTATTATTGGGACAATGTGAGGTTTCATCGTGCGGCATTGGTGCAAAATTGGTTTGCCAACAACCCCCACATTTTACAGTGGTTTACCTTCCCCCTTATTCTCATTTGAACCCCATGAAAGAGTTCTTTTCAGCATAGCGGTGGAAGGTCTATGATCATCAACCCCATGTGTGTGAGGGGCTTCTACAAGCAATGAAGGAGGCGTGTGAGGAAATTGACATAGGAGCTACCCAGGGATTGATAAGACACTGCTCAGCAGTGTCAGAAAATAAGAAAAGGAAAAGGATAATAAGAAAAAAAAGGTCCCAGAATCAAGCAAAATTATCTGCCAATATAGTGAGAAGATTTATCTTGTAAAGATCTCCTAAAACAAGAAAAAGAAATCTTTCCATTTGTCCCATCTTTTAGCTTTAATATTCTTAAAATAAACCAAGTTGTCATGAATTTCTCAACTCGTAGTGGAGAGCATGAGAACTTTTCTGTTCTCTTAGTTAAATTTCTTATTTCATTTTAAGAAGTTCTTATAATCAGCACTTTTTTCTTAATAAGATAATTGTAGTCAATGTTTCTTATAATTAGATAATGTATCTTACACATACAAGTCCTAGTCAAGTCAGTTATTGTAAAAAAACAAGATCTATTTTTTTCTTTTTAAGATTTTTTCTGGCTGTTAAGATTCCGGTGTTTGCAATGTTTACTATTTGGGGAAAAATGTTTGCATAGTTTGACTGCAGGCTTCATTTTTGCATGATATGTGAGGAGTTTGCTCCTTTGGGTGAGGTGTTCTGTGAATCGTGCTAAATGGTGCAAATGAGCCTTGTTGTCAAGAGTAATGCTTTATGGTTGAAACTATTACTAGAGCAAATAATCACGAAAGTCAAAAAGAAGCTTACCAAACTGTGTGTGTGTGTGTGTGTGTCCATGTATTCATTGCATTGTGGGGACATTTTTGTCTTCTAAAATCACTTTTATCTGTTTTTTGGGTTTTGTGGGAACATTTGAGAGGTTCCCATGAAATATTTTATGAAATGTGCTTGTTTATTTGAAAGCTAAAAGAAATTAAAAACTTTTTAGTTTACTGAGGTTAAGGTTAGAGTTTAGGATTAGGTCATCTAGAAGACCTCACAAGATAGTAATACAAGACTATTATTATTAGTATTGTGTGAGTGTGTTCTTGTACTTGCTACTAAGTGAGAACCAAAATGAGTTTTTAACCAGCAGAGTGAGGACATTTTGGCAGTGAGGACTTTTTTAGTGGTCCTCACTTCTTTAAACTGCTTTTGCTACAAAAAAAATACAAATTTATTTGCAAGTGTAGAAAGATTAGCTTTTGGTTACTGAGTTTATGGTCAGAGTTATGTTTTAGGGTTAGGTGTAGTATTATTTGGAATGCAGTATGCAGAAGTCAAAATTGGAGGTCCTCACTACTATATAAGTACAAGTGTGTGTGTTTGTGTGTGTGTGTGTGTGTGTGTATGTTCTTGTACTTGCTACTTAGTGAGAACCAAAAT
>JAVGVS010000204.1:588680-681180 GCA_032718565.1 Distichodus sexfasciatus | reverse complement strand
TATGCGGTGGTCTCGCCCCTCACCAAAGAAAAGAAAAAAGCTTTGCTGCTCCTGTAGCTGAGAGCTTGGTCGGATGAAAACTTAATAACAGTAATAACAGCTTAATAACAGTAACGTGCCGCATGTTATTGTCAATAAGGGTAACGGTGTTGTAACGATGGAAACAGTAATTGGGTAGATTACCTGGTACTGAAAAATGACTTTTATTTCAGTAACGCCGTTATTTTAACGCCGTTATTCCTTTAACTGGTTATGAGCCACTTCATTTTAAAAAATAAGTCTAATTGCTCCCACAGATACTTTTGGTGGGAATGTAGCAATAACGTTACAAGTGAATGGTGAATGAAACCAGATGTGATCGACTTTACTGGTGTTTTATTTTTGCAGAAAGCTCCAGGCATACCTTTGTCAAGGAAGCTATGCTACGCCATTGGGGGGGTGCCGTATCAAATGACAGGTACAGCCAAGGGGTTCTTTATGCAGATCTATCTACTGGATGTGGTGCAGGTAAGAAGGGAATATCCTCCAATAGCTTTGGCTGTGGCTAGTAAGAAATCAAGGACAGCAGGATGAAATTTGTTAGTAAAAAACACTTTCCTCGTAGGCTTCGCATGCTTTCCCCCCAGAGCTTTTCTCATACCTGTTTTCTCTGAAACAGCCTGCGGAAAAGAACACAACCACATGCTTTAAATATGACACACGTTGTCTTACAGTACATAGACCAATGTTACTGATAATATATAACTACAGTAAACTACATTTACATTTACGGCAGGCGATCTTTCCTAGAACAACCTCCGTCTCCTAATTACAGGAAGACGTAATTAATTCCCTGGAGCAACTTGGGGTTAAGGGTCTGCTTCAGAGACCCAAAGGCGGTAGTGCTGGAGGTAGTATTTTACCCAGAAACTCTTGGTCCAGAGGTGAGTATTCTACCACCAGACCACCACCACAAAGCGCACCTTTTCTGAGTTCAGTGATGCAATGATGTGCACCAAAGAAACATTTCCAAACCCAGTGCTGATTTCTAGAAATAAATTGCAATTTTTATGTTAAACAAAGGAACAGTGTAGCTGTTTATCTCACATGTCAGCAAGCAAATGGCATATTACATCATTTTAATCTTAGTGATTGCTATTTTTATACAGTTTAGATATTACAGGATATTGCAGGATTATATTACAATTTAGAATGTAAAAATGAAATAAATTCACATAAAAATACCAAATGTTCTAAACTGTCTGTCTAATGTTCTTGATTTAAATGTGACACATCAATCCAACCCTATTACACTTAAGTAAGGACATTATGTCATGGATAATAAAGTGTGTTCTAACGGAGTGCTGTTCTTTTTGGCTGTTCTTTTGTAGTTTCAAAATGGATGTTCCTGTTACATGTTCCGATTAACTCTGCTAACTTCCTTTAAATGCTGCAGGGGAAACTGCAGCAGTTATCAGTTGCCCAACATATGTTAAGTCATCAAAAGCAGCATCTATAGTGAGAGATCTCAGATGTAAGCAGGAAATTATGAAAATGTGTTCCAGGCAGAAGTTAGAAGTTAGGTCCACTTGGATGTATGCGCATCAGAAGTGCGTATCTTCTGTCTATTTGCATTTATTTTTGTTCATGGTTTGGTCTGTGTTTTTATATTTCTTTCCTTGTGCGTCTTTCCAGGAAGAACCCATGGGTCTTTTTTATAGTATATATTTGTATTATATTTAAAGCATATACACTGCTGGGCAAAAAAAATGAGGGAAGCACAATCTATTGCATGTTTGATGATTTTTAAATATAAATCCAGGTGAAATAAGTAATGGTGTTTCCCAATATTGTCTTTAGAAAACTCAGGTGTTTGGGTATGCTGTCTTACAGCCTTTCACAGTGTGCTGCATCAGTGCTGTACCATTCATGTCTGATTGCTTCCCACAACTACTCTTGCTAAATTATCTGACATTAAGTGTGGCCATGATCTGCCCTGTAACTGAGTGGGACACTAATTAAACTGAGGTTAATGACCCTACAATTAGACACTGTCTGCTCTCGTCAGCCGTTCCATACTAAAATGTGCACTAGTTGAATATAATATTGTGTTACACGTTTGCTTTCTGCTTGTTGCGCTTGTATTTGTTCAAATAAAAAAGTATGTATAGAAACTGTGGTAAACTCTTTTTGTCTCATTTCTTTGCCCAGCAGTGTGTGTTACGTAAAATGATGTTAATATGTTTCAGATGATGCCCTTCTTTGTATCAATAATTCTTTTCCTCGGACGAGCCTGGGATGCTGTCACAGACCCTCTGGTGGGCTATGCCGTTAGCATAAGCAGGCGAACCCGCTTTGGAAAACTCATTCCCTGGTGAGGCTCAGCACAGGAAACTGAATATATTTTCGATGAAGTCAGTCATGTTTTACTTTTGTTTTCATTCACATTTACATTTGTGGTATTTAGCAAGTAATGCTTGAGGCTCAACCTCTTGATACAGTCGACTATACTACCGCTAGTTATAACTACTCTAACCAAATTTCACAAGAAGTCTGGCCATCACCATCCACAGCCCATTCACATGTAGTCTAGTTACTGTAGCTTATGTTTGATAATGCTGTATTTTATCCTGCTGAGGAAATCAAATATAACTAACATTGACCAGTTCAATGATACGTCTGTGTTTGGTCAAGCTGACATTTATCACGTAGTAAAACAACTAACTATCAAAACAACTAAATATCGATAAATATTGATGTACACTGCTTAAGTGGGTTTTAAGAACAAATTCCCTCTTAAGAGCAGTTGGTGAATGAAGCTTGGGGTTGGCCCAGGGGTTTTAGGCTATCTTGAAATTCAAACCCCCAATCTTATACTCTTCAACCCTGAGACCCAGTCATTTAGGCCACTACGCCACTACCTCTGCATTTAACCCATCCGTGAAGGAGCAGCAGGCAGCTAACAAGCGCCCGGGGAGCAGTGCTTGGGGACGTTACGTTTCTCATGAGTACCTCAGTGGTAACTTTACCAGTCCTCGATTGGAACCTGCAACCTTCTGCCACCAACTGCCCCAACTCCATCTAAATGTATTTCTTGTCTTTCCTCACAGGATTGTGTTCACCATGCCATTTGGAGTCCTCTGCTACATCATGCTGTGGTACACTCCTCAGGACAGTATGTCCACTGTCTACAGTTTTTGCTGGTATTTTATCTGGTGCTGCCTCTTTGACACCTTCATGAGTGTAAGGCCACGTTCTTTGTTTTTGACTGTTGTCACTGTTACTATTCAACGTGCAGTTTGACCACATGATCCCCCTTAATGCCTGAAACAAGAATGCAAGGGGATAGCACATATATTGAACTCTTAATCTGCCTTCTCTTTGTCCTCCTCTTTCTCAGTGCTACCACGTGCCCTACTCTTCTCTCAACATGTTTTTGGGGGGCAATGAGAGAGACAGAGACTCGGCCACTGGCTACCGTAAGGCACAAGGCATAAGATACTTATTTTTACTACTGTACAAAGGGATTTGGACACATTAATAGAGTAACTGAGTAAAAACACCATTCTTCAAATATCCAAAGTAATTATGCAAATTAATCAGATTATTAATACAACATATTTGGTATTATTTTGGTATTTATTACATTTTTGAGACTATTTAGGAGAAGCCTTTAGAACAAATCAACAAGTACTGTAATGTTCTACTATCATAGCCTGTTTAGAATCATAGATTCAAGATTCAAGATTCTTTATTTGTCACATGCAAATTATACAGGTACAACATGCAGTGAAATGTATCCTGATCCGCTCTTTTGACTGTGCAATTTAGGCAAAAAATTGTTCCACATAAGTGGTCGTTTTGAAATCTCTGAAGATTATCTTTTTGGAAGAATGATTTCCTGACCATCTCTGCTGTAGAGACATTATTAAGATAATGTTGTAATTGGTAGTGCTGTATTTAGAAGTCTGTTTCCTGTTGTAAAGGAGAAACTGAGATTTGCTTAGGTTAGCAAATTCAGGTTTTTTTTTTCAGTTATAAATTATTTCCTTATTTTTCATTTTCATTTATTTTTGTTGCCTGCTTCTGAAAAAAACTCCAATTTAATCCACTTTTGTGTGAGAAAACCCGTATAGTTCCAATTATGATTCAGACTTCACTGTACAATGTTCTTATATTATTATCTAATGTAAATGAGGTGAAATGTTGTTTGTCAATCCCATTTCTGGAGTCCAGAATTCTTAATTAATGGCTTTTACTATAAATGATGAGTTCGTTAAGGTGTGCCGAGATCATAAATGGCCATTAAAATTGACCAGCTTTGGCAAATACTAACGCAAACCTTCCCTTGCCCTGTTCCCCCTGCTCTCTCCTTCCTGTAGGAATGGGATTGGAGATGTTTGCAACGTTGTTGGGAACTACAATTCAGGGCCAGATTGTGGGGGTTTACCACGCGAAGAGAGCACAGGACTGCAGTATGCTGAATGAGACTGTCATCACTTACACAAACTTCAGCTCCCCTCTTACTGACACCCTGCAGAACACAGTGAGGTCCCTTATATGCCTTATGCCGTATATGTGACACACTTTTTGTCCTTAACGCTTTCATGCATATGACTATAGAAAACATTCATAATGCAGTTTTTATAATCATAAAATACATTGATTATGCATACAATAATATTATGGTTCTATAATCAACAATTAATACAGACTTTGAGATATTGTCTCAGAACTAGCTCTATCTTCTCTCAGATCTTCTCAACAGATTTAAAATGTTTTAAATGTTAAGAAAATGCTAAGATGATTTTTGCAGTCAAACCTGCAATTACAAAATGTGTTTAAAAAGACTGCAGTTTTTCTGAAAGGGAGAGAATGTGATGTAAGAGATTGGAGTTACATGGCCAGACTTGTGATAGTTCTGCACCTTCTGGGCATCTCTTATGTGCTTTGTGCACTTCTGACATGGTGCAGTATAGAAGTTATGCACTTTGCAAAAAGCAGTGTTCTAGTTTTTCGTTTTCTTTGATCTCAGTGTTCATCTGATCCGCATTAAGATTACTAATCTAAACTAAATGCCACAGTGACTAATACCTATCTGTGTTCTGTTCTGCAGAGAAGAGCTTACTTGATTGCAGCATTAGTGATAGGGGCCCTCTACTTCCTGGCCTGCCTTGTTTTGTTCTTGGGGGTAAAGGAACAGCTGGGTAAGTCTGAACGTTCTGAAATGTAAAATTACTGACCATTTACTAAGCAAAGTGACTAATACTGAAATGTCTGTAGCAGTACCAGACTGCCCTATCTAACTTTTAAAAAAGCAGAATTGACCAGCATACATTTTCAGATGGTACATGAAGGTATTGATGGGCTAAGACTCAGATCTAGCTGTGTTTCACTGCCAGAACTACTACCATTTTGCCCCTTAAACCCAAGTTGCTCCAAACTTCCCCATTGTTTGGAAATGAAGATGTGGAACTTATGGAGCCCAGATCAAATAGAGTAAATCAGAGGTGGTCAAATATTTTGGCTCAAGGGTCACACATGGTTTTAAAATTTAACCGATGGCAAGGTGCACCGGTCCAAGGTCCAGATAACGGGGGTCTGTGGCATGTTTAAGTGAACACCAAAAACACAACACAACGAAATGTGACCTCTGCATTTGATCCATTCGTGAAATCTAGTGGAGTCCGACGGATATTGCAGGAAAATGGTGAAATGAATGTGATCTTTGGGGCAACCTTGTAATTTTGTAAATATTCAGCAAGTCAGATTAAGCAGCCTAGTGGGCCATATGTTTCCAATAGGCCATAGTTTGCCCACCCCTGACTTGACGACATTGTGGCAGCAGCATATGTTGCTCCAAAACAGTTTGCTTCTTTATATGGTAGAAGAAGGAGTGGGACACTGTTCAAAGGCATGTGGTGACTCTAAATCAGCTACTCTAAATTCCCCATGGGTGTAAATGTGTTGGTGCCTGTGAACCCTACAGTTAGTTGAACGAATATGAATGAATGGTAGGTTAACTGGCATTTGTGGATGCAGCGTCAACTGCGTTCACAGACTGTAATTTTTGCAAACACTCTTGCTAAAGAATTTCAGTTTTTAATACAGTGCTGCTTGAGTGAATGATTCCAGTTGTTTTTGGGTCTTGTCCCCTGTCCCTAATTTTAAGCCAGTTGGTTTTTGTTAAATGTACACTCGGATGCTGTGAAAAGCCATTCCCGTTTTGTTATTTATGTGAATTTGCGCCTTTTGTTGACCAGCTCCACTGAGTAAGCTGGACCGCATCCAAGTGGGGTACCTGACTGGCATGAAGATGGTTGTGACACACACCGCTTATGTACGACTTGTGTTTGGATTCCTCTTTGCTTCGGTGTCTTTTCAGGTCAGTCTTTGTTTATTCTTCTGAGCTGCACTTTGCCATGTGTTACAAACTAGTGATAGAATTCAACTGTGCTGCCCTGCTAACACATAACAGATTACCCAAGCAGCTTTTACTTGTGAACATTTCAATGTTTTGGGAACATTAACACTGGCTATTATATACATATGACAAAAATTAATCCAGCAAATGTTAACCACGAACCACCTTAAAATCCATGATGTGTGTCATGTCTACCCCCGGACAGTTTGCCCCGGTGGCCACCAGAATGACTGTGTGTCTGTTTTCCCCCGGTTCCTGGTTCACATATGTTTTGTGTTTGTATCTCGTTAGTGTCCTTAGTTCAGCCCTGTGATTCTGTGTTCTGTTCCTTCCTTCCAGTTATCCTGGTTGTTCATTGTTTGTGTTCTGTCCCTCCCGCCTAGTTTAGTTAATCATTGTAAACTATTGGTTGTCTCTTGAGTGTCTCGTTTAGGTTCCCCTGTATAAGTTCTGTTATTTGTGCTTGTCTTTGTCTGTCCACCATCACGCTACCCGTTTGTGCACTGATGCCACGTCCGACTCCTGATCCCATGCCCAAGTCCTCCTGTCTGCTTGGAGTCCTGGTCAAGTTTGTCGTTGTCTTGTGCTCTTTGTTAGTTTCTGTTAGTCTGTTAGTAGTAAGTAGTGATGGGCACATGAAGCTCCGAAGCGCGTATCAAGTATGAGGGGGCGTGGCAGACGAAGCCCCGCTTCGAGACGTGTATCGTTTAAGCAGAAAACCACGTGACCGATAACAAACGAAGCCTCGGTTCGTTACGTCAGCGTTTCATCCCAAGTGTCGCTTCCTGTATAAATGGGGGTGAGTCCCGCCGGCGCTTCGTGGGTTGTTTTGTTGGAGAGTGTATGAGCGAGTATCAGACAGAATTTTTATTTTGTTTATTTTTTAACACTTGATGAAACGCTGACATAATGAACCGAGGCTTCGTTTGTCATCGGTCACGTGGTTTTCTGCCAAACGATACACGCGTCGAAGCGGGGTTTCGTCTGCCACGCCCCCTTACACTCGATACGCGCTTCGGAGCCTCGGCCTCAGATAGCCCATCACTAGTAGTAAGGTTTAGTGGTAAGAGTAGTCTTAGGTAGTTAGTTAGCATTAGCCATTAGCATAGCAGTTAGCTTAGCATTGTTAGCTTTCGAGTTAGCCACTCCCTGTTGACCCCTACCCTTTAGAGTTCGCATAGCGTTAGCCTTAGCCATTAGAATTAGTCGGCAACTTTTGTAGTAGCTTTAGTCACCCCTTGTTGACCTTTCCCCTTTAGCGTTAGGAGTAGTGCTAGGTTAGTTTAGGTTGGGTTCCCCTTATCAGTTCCTGTTCCTGTCTTCCCATAGTTCTGGTTCCGGTCCCCCTGTCTGTTCCGGTTCCTGGTCCTTGTTCTGGTGCTAGTGGCTGTGGCACCTCCCGGTTCTGTTCCCGTCTGGTCCTGATCCTGGTTCCCCTTAGAGTCTGTTCCTATTCCCTTCGTGGTTCCCGGTCCCGTCTCAGGGTGAACGATAGTCTTTGTTTAGTGAACGTCTTAATCTGTGTCTTTGTCTCTGTCTCGTATCTCTGTTTCTCAGCCAGACCGCTCCTGACCCACTCCCCTTCCCCGCTCATTACACCAATAAAAAATGAGGGAAAAAAAGAAACCCTCCTGCGACATGCGTCCGTTCTTTCCGCAAACCGTGACAATGTGTGTGCTGTATTTTTCAGAGGTTTCTGCATGATGGCGACATGAGTGGAGCTTGGGCCTATAAACAATTTCTGAGTTATGGCTTCATTTCTTCCACTTTCTCCAGACTCCCTCTATATAAACCACACTCACAGAACTACTTATATGGTTACCTATATATGTCACCCAGGTGTGTGCTGTGTGTGAGTGGGTGAGATATTTGTGTGTTTTTCCTTTCATAGTCAAGAGGCAAAATGATGAAACTGAGTCTCATACCAGTGACCTAAAATTCTGTGAAGTTATTCAGTATATCACACAGACATAAATGGAAAAATATACAAATTGTGCAATATTCACTGCATGCATGCATTCTGGTTCAGTGTGCCCTGCGGTATGTTGGTGCCCGCCCAGTGTTGATCCCCTCCTCACACCCATAGTCCCATGATAGGGGTTAAGCGGTTTGGATAATGAATGAATGAATGAATGAATAACATGAGTGATTCCTTGTCTTATAGATTACACAGGCTGTTTTTGCTCTCTTCTGTACACATGCAGTAGGAATGGGAGCCTATTTCCAACACATCATGCTCATAACCCTGGTGAGCTTTTTTGTTTGATGTGCATGTGTGCTGTGTGTTTCTTGACACTATGACACTAGCTACACAATAACCCTGTATTCCGTGTTTGGTGCATAGGCTTCTGCTTCATTTTCTATTCCCATATGGCAGTCGCTATTGATCAGGCTGGGCAAGAAAACCACAATCTTTATTGGCCTCTCAGTGAGTCTCCTACTTATTAATTACTATTTACTAAACCCGACAGTGTGCACCGAATCATATTTAATATAGTTAGATTAAGTTTACAGATAAAAGACCCTTATCCAAAGTTGAATCAACAATCAATGTCTCATTTTTTTCGCAGCTTGATATTCCTGCTCTCATCCTTGTTTACTTTATGAACAACAGTTTCCCTGGATTTATTGTGGTAGGAATATTAACAGGATCTAGCCTGGCTAGTCTCTTTTTATTGCCCTGGTGAGTTTTCTTTTGGTTAGTCTTATTATTAGAAATTCAATAATAAAAATAAAATGGTTTTAAACTTCCAAAATGCAAGGGTAGATCATGTTTTAATTACTGATAAATAATTAATTATATACCAAAGATAATGTTATCGGAGGAAATAAATTCTTGCTTTGTGTTTTTCCTCAAGTCCCACTTATATTATGCATAAAATAATGATGGACACGTCTAATAGATTTTGTTATTTTCAGATTAATTTACATGGATAATGGGTTTGCAGGTCAATGCTTCCAGATGCAGTGGACGATTTTAAGGTGAAAAATCCAACATATATGGACCTGGAGCCCATGTTCTACTCCTGCTATGTCTTCTTCAACAAATTTGGAGGAGGTCTATCAATTGGGGTTTCCACTCTTGCCCTATAGTAAGCACTTCATGGATTTATGTTGACCTTGGCTGTTGCTGCCATTGAGGATCGCTATACACCTGTTTCGGCATAATATGGCTGATGTGAAAAAATGTATACAGGTCAAATGTTGAAGTAGTCGACAGCAACTACTTGTCACATTTCCACAATAGCAGCTACAAGTTCTCCTCATGAAGGTCCACCCTCGCAATCTAGTCTAATCTCTGCCTTGTTATACTGCATTTGTACCAAACTGTAGAGATTGTTTGATTGGCAGCCCAGTCCCAATTGTGTTGGTCCTCTGTGTAGCTCCAGCTGATCGTCATAAGCCCAAGGGCCAAAGTTTGGCAAGAAATGTTTTTGGACAACTTTGAAATATGTGGTGTTGGCCCAGTGGTTGGATACTCACCTACAGACCAAGATATTGAAAGTTCACAGTTGTTCCAGGGAGAATATTCCTAAAATTCAGGAAATGTAAGACACTCTGGATAAGAACACCTGTAACAAATACAATTTAAAAAAACCATTCATAAATATACCTTTGGAAAGTAAAGATATTCTTTCTGTTTGTTTACTTCTCTGGGTGAACCAATTGTTACTCCCAGTTTGTGTCTTAGACATCAAATAGTGTAGCAGATCTCGGTCAAGACTTTTCACTTTTGGAATTTAACAATCCTGCCTTTTACTTTACCTCCACAGCTTTGCGGGGTACAAGCCCGGGGCGTGTCGGCATAACTCAGCGGTGATCCTCACTTTATGGATACTTTTTATTCCAGTACCTATCTGCTTAATATTGGTGAGTTTGGTCTTCTTCTACTTCTACCCCATCAATGAGCAGCGGCGCCAGGAGATCCAGACCGCTCTAAAGAAAGCAGGGTAAGTTTATCATCAGAGCAGTGCCTTGTTTCCAGCAGAACTCAGATTGTGGTCCAGTAATTTTTGCCAGTTTTAGCCCCACAGTACATTGTTGTCCAGTAGGTTGTGCTGCAGCTACTTTATGAACGGATTTAATGAGTGAGTGAATGCTTTAAACGAGGTGTGAGTTGTGATAGGGACTATGTTTGGAGATTTGAGTCATTTTCTCTACTTATAGTTAATTTTGCCAGCTTTAGTTTAAATGTAGTTAGGTGTGGTTGTAGTAAAACATCTAATAAACAAAGTGTGGGATGTTAAGGGTTAGTTTGCTGTAAATAGAAAGGTTATTTGATCTGGTTTATGAAGAAAAGCGTTGTATCATATTGTCAAGCTGTTTAAACCTGTCAAAATGAACACTAAGACAGGAAACAGAAGTCAGCTTTGGAAAAGACACTGAATATAAATATGTGAATATTTAAAGGCTTGTCATTATTGGTGTCACCGAGTAATGGGAATTTTTGTGTCTTCTTCATTTGGAGTAGAACAATTTGTTAAAACAGATAGCTGGAATCAGTCCACTCATAATCATACTCTTGTCTTTGACTTTTCCTGCTGTACAGAGTGGAGAACAGATCAGATACGAAGGAAGAGGCTTATCTGTGACAGACTTGGATCTGGATCTGGATCTGAAAGGCTAATGGCCTTACAGTTGTTCTTTTTGTGCACCTATGCCAACAACAGTGAAAGTTCTACACTGAAGTTACCTTACAAAATAAGCATAATCTTCATTATTTCACTAAATGTAATTCATTTATTCATTTTAAATTTGCTATGATATTTAGAATAAATGTTATTATGCTTTTACAAATGACTCTTTGCTTTATTCTGCATTTTATTTTTTATTTTGCTGAAAACCCAGATTGTTCTGTTGGATTTGGGTCAAACACACTTGCTGTGTGTATATGTATATATATGTGTATATGAAAGTGAGTGATTATGTGTCATTGTGAACACACCACGGCACAGCACACACGAAATGTGACCTCTGCATTTGACCCATCCGTGAAGGAGCAGTGGGCAGCTAACAAGGGCAGCATCCGGGGAGCAGGTACCTTGCTCATGAGTACCTCAGTGGTAACTTTACTGGCCCTGGATTTGAACCTGCGACCTTCTGATCACGGGACGAACACCCTACCGTTACGCCACCAACTGCCTCAACAAGGCTTGCCAAAAAACCTGAGAAAATCACATTGGCATCTTCTTGTAGCAACGCATCTCTAGTTTTAGTGATTTATTCATCCAGGCATAACGTGATCTGTAAATCTCGCCTCAAGAATCAGTTGATTGGTCTGTATTCCACCATAACTACTGGTGCCTGGTTACGATATTACTGCTGGCGCAGCATGCTAACAAGCTAACTTTAGTCGGCTGTCAGGTCGTATGAGGCATGTTTTATAACAAAATTACAGACAGGTACAGTTCAGGGCACAATACTGTCTCACATTCTAGCAGCAGGTTGGGTAAACAAAAAACTTTACCATGTTCTTTTTTATGTAAAATGTTATTGGAAGTAGGTTGTGAAATGTGTTTCGGTATATACCATATTTTCTTTTTCTTCTTCCCATTTTAATAAGAACTTGTACATAACAATACTGAAATTGTACTGTGCACAAGTTTAATCTGATCTGATATTTGTTATCCACTGACCTGAGATGTGTTGTATTTTTGTTGTTCAGTTTAGTTTTTACATCGGATTTGTATGCATTTTATGCTTTCGCTCCAATTTCTTGTCCCTCAGTGGTGCCTAGTGGTATGTTGCTCACCAACTGACCAACAGATTGTTGGGTTTAAAACTCCAGTACTAACACCACTGGGCTGCTGAACTGGGCTACTAGACAAGACCCTTAACAAGACCCTGAACAAGACCTTAACCTCAAGTTGTTCCATGTCTCTATAAATATCTCTATAATAATAATGTTAAAAAAAACAAAAAAAAATTAATACCTTTAAAGTATTTTTGAACGTTTATGTTTTTTGTGTGCTGTAATGTTTCTATTGTAGCATGCCTTTTAGCTGCATTGGTGTTGGCTGAGTTGTAACTTATCAAACGTTAGAGTTTTATGACTGGAATCAGAACACAGTCTACAAGTGTAAACTATTAGTCATATGGTTTAATTCCCGTGACAATACATGTAAATCCATGATTCTTATTTTGGTGTTATATAGAGCTGGGAGTTGATTTAAAAGAATTGATTCCTCCATTGAAGGTTAATTGGAATTGAGGATACACTCCAGAGCTACAACCCCAAATCAGAAAAAGTTGGGACGGTATGTTAAATTAAAATCAAACTGAAAACAGTACTTTGTTAAATTATCTTTGACCTGTATTACGACAGAAAACAATACAACAGCACATTATTTAGCCATGTTCCTCATAGGTATTGTTTTCAATGTGTATTTAATTTTGGGTCTTACCTTTACACATTTCCAAAAAAGTTGGAACAGTCAAGCATTTACCACTTTGTAATGTTGCCATTCCTTTTCACAACACTTAAAAGACGTTTAGGGACTGAAGACAGCAAGTGATGAAGTGTTTCAGGTGTCATTTTGTCCCATTCTTCCTGCAAACAAGTCTTAAGGTGGGCAACAGTCGCAGGAGTCGCCGTTGTCACATTTTTGCACTTCAAAAAATCGCCACACATTCTCTAGCCAGAACAGAGTGGGACTGCGGGCAAGGCCAGTCAGAAATGCCACGTACCTCTTCCTCCGCGGCTTCAGGACTTTGTAATGTGTGTGTGCAGAATGTGGTTTTGCATTGTCTTGTTGAAATATGCATGGGCGTATAGGCCTGGAAAAAGATGTCTTCTTGAAGGCAGCATACATGCTCAAAATCTCTGTCACTTTTCAGCATTAATGGTGCCATCACAGAAATTAGCTTCCTACCTTGCCAAGGAGCACTGACACAACCCCTTCCATGACAGACCCTGGCTTTTGGACTTGTTGCTGGTAATAGTCTGGATGATCCTTTTCTTTGGTCCGGAGCACACGGCGTCCATTTCTCCCAAAAAATACCTGAAATCCTGATTCATCGGCAATACAGTACTGCGTTTCCACTGTGTGATGGTCCATCGAATACCTCCGAGCCCAGAGAAAGTCATGGCGCTTCTGGACACTGTTAACATAGGGCTTCCTTTTGGACAGTACGGTTTTAAGTAGCATTTGTGGATGTAACTTCACGTATTAATGAGTACTTGACAAGGTTTACTTAAAGTAGTCCTGTGACCCCATGTGATGATATAAACATAGATGAATGACGATTGATGCAATTACCGCCTGAGGTCCGGAGATCCGGTTATTCAACAAACTGCGCCCTTGTCCTTCACCTTTTAGCATTCCTCAAGTTGTGAATCTTTTCATTATGTTTATACACTGTTGAAGTGAAATCTCTAAGATATTTCTCTTTCTTTGAGGAACATTGTTTTAAACATTTCAATAATTTTCTCATCCATCTTTGCTCCTAAAGGCTAGACCTTTCTTGGATGCTGCTTTTGTACCAAATCATAATTACAATCACCTGTTGACATCACCTGTTTCAAATCACATCATTATTTAACCAATTTACCTCATTACTAGCCCTAAATTGCTCCTGTCCCAACCTTTTTTGGAATGTGTTGCAGGTCTGAATGACAGGAAAGGATGTATATTTACAAATGAAATGAAGTTGACCAGACAAAACATGAAATATTTTGTGTTCATATTGTCTGCAATGAAATACAAAGTAAATTTAGAAATCACTACTTTCTTCTTTTATTTGCATTTTTCATACTGTCCCAACTTTTTCTTATTTGGGTTTGTACATGTGACGTCCTTACATGTTGTTGTTTTGTTGTTTCTGACTTTTTTCTTTTGAGATTAATTGTGAGATAAAAGTCAGAATTGTGAGATAAAAGTAAGAATTGTGAGATTAAAGTCAGAATTGTGAGATTAAAGTCAGAATTCTGACTTTATTCCCAGAATAAGCTATAAATAAGCTAAGCTATTTTTTTTTTGTTTGTTTTTAGTGGCCCTAATCCTCTTCCGTAGAAGGCCGTGTCGCGAACCGCGATATCGTGGGTTAGCGTATCGCGATATCGGTTTTGTTATCGTTCGAGGCTTATTAGTTAGCTAGTTCCATAGTCACTTAGTTCTAGAGCTGAGAAATCACTGTTTGGAAATGACTCTTGGAGGTAGAATCGGAATCACATATGATTTATTGGGTAAAATCAAGATCCAATGCTATTCGTACAAAGTAGTTTTGCAGGACGTCTTGTATTTTTTTGGTGTTGCAATCGAGAGCAGAGGAAAAAGAGAAAATCACTGCCCAGATTTGACTCTTGGCAGAAGAATCAGAATCTGATTTGATTTACTGGAAACTAATAAAATATCTTTTAGCTGTTTGTTTGTTTGTTTGTTTGTTTTGGTCACAATGTTGTTATCGTCTATTATATAAATGACTTGTTCTGGTATAGTGTTATTTGTTTAGGAATGGCGAATGAAGAACATTACTGTCTAGAATCGACTCTTCAACTACTAGAAATCCCAAGCGGAATCGATTCCAAAATATTTCGGAATCGAACATCACCAGTGTGCTGCGAACGCAGCGTTCACAAGCGTGCGGTCACGTGACTCGGTGACATCAGAGGCGCCGCCGCTCCGCCGCACCGCGAGCAGCTGAGAGCAGGCGCGAGACGAGCAGCACCGCGTGAGGGAGCCGCTTAAAATGGGAGTCGAGATCGAGACCATAACCCCCGGAGATGGTAAAAATGATTACCGACTGCCGTCGTGTTTGTGCATTGTCTTGAGTAGGAAAGCACGGATGTTTTTGTCAGCTTTTTCTCTTTTCTATACCCACCCACGCTCCTCTTAAACAGGAAGGACTTTTCCCAAAAAAGGACAGACCTGTGTAGTGCATTATGTTGGTGAGTTGGAGACTGGATGCTGGTTTCCCTGTTTTTCTACTAATTCATGATACTTTTCACTCCGTTCCGTACTGTTTATTGCTTTTATTGTGATCGTAGATTCTTGCCCATACTGCATAATTATTTTCCATTATCCGTTTAAAAAATCCACATGTAACACGTTAAGATTTCCAGATTTAATCAAACAAACATATGTTATATATTATTAAAGAAAATCCTACAGGAAATAATGAACCTTAATAAGGGTTCATGGGGCTTAGTGCCTGTAGACAGAAAACAGTTCACATTATATTGCATTTCTATCTCCTTGTATTTGTGTTGTGGTTAAAGGATACACACGATTGACGAGACACAATGCATCATGCCACAATGTGCAAATAACACACACCATTGCTTATGATCGCTTAAAAAACATACTTTTAAAACCACACGGTGGTCTAGTAAGTGGCGTGGCTCGGATTCATGGCACCGTTCTATTTTGACACACTGTTTAGTGTAGTGAGTGTATCCAAACACACACACGTTTTTAATACTGTGTGTGTTTGGGTTGAAGCCAGAGATGTTTTAAAGCCCTCAGCAACGACCATCCCTTTGTCGGCTGGCAGGATTAAATAACACTGTCTGGAGAGGATCACCTCCTGGGAGACTGTCATGTGTTCCAGACTGGCTTACTGCTCAGCAAACTGTCTCATATACATTCTTGAATCTAAATTTATGTAGGATGTTGCCAGTGATGTTATTTGCAATGGAAATAGATTTTAATGCAGATTCATGCATACATAAAGTAAAACAGAGGCTTACATGAAAAGATTCCATTGTGAATCATCTTTGATATTCCTTATTCACACAATCTGTTCTTGAAAATTCAGCTGGCAAATTATTATTTTATTATTCATTATTATTAGAATCTCGTCACATGTAGTGTCCCCGAAACACATTTAGGCAAAAAGTTGGTTACCAATAAAGCCGATTTACGATGTTTATGGGAGCACATATATAGTAGATCAATGATTCCGTGGATAACCATGCTCCTTTCTTTTCGCGATCCCCCCCGCGTTTCTCTCCCTTCTTCAGGTTCTCTGACGGATGGACGAAAGTTCGACTCTTCCCGCGATCGTGGCAAGCCCTTTAAGTTCAAGATTGGCAAACAGGAAGTGATTCGTGGCTGGGAAGAAGGTGTTGTGCAGGTTTGTGATGTCCAACATTCTCCAATGAAACAATAAAATTGGTTTCTTTTGTAATGAAACATTGAATATTTTTGGGTGGTCTGCACCAGGGAACGGGGAGCCCATCTGTTACTGGCTTAACCTGCATTACAAATGTTCTTTCCTGGAGGAAATGAAACATTTATTACCGCCATAGTGCTCTGTGTATGGTTTTTGCTTGTTGTGATTCATGAGTGTAGTTCTCATATTGGGCTAGCTGGGGTCAGTAATGAGGCAGTGGATCATTTATGTAACGTTCAGACTGATGCAGTGTGTTTGTTCCGCCGTGAGAGGACTTTACATGTAGTGTGGGTGTGTGAGTGTGTGTGTGTATGTGTGGGAGCTGAAAACTGAATAATGTGCAGTCTAGTAGAATAATATTAGAGATGTGTTCAGCCATTTTTGTAGAGGTGTTCTCTAGTAAAATAGGTTTTTTGATTGAAATCTGGAAATGCCTTTATGTCCTCTGTCCATGTCAGAAACAAAATATTACAAAAGTAATAAGGCAGTTACTAATTAAATGTAAATAATGTTTTTTGATCACATTCTCAGGCCCCATTGTTGTTTAAAATTACATTGGAATGCAATCAAACATCATGATTTATTGAGAGAATAATGCAGCAACTTTTCTTATTAGGATGGTAAATTATATTTGTTTAGCATAATTTTATAATAAGTTTACACAGTGTCTTCATTTTGTGCATTAGCAGATTCATTCAATTCTGATGCAATACGAACAGTTCTATGTTGGCAAATCTTAATGGAATTACAATATGCATTTCTGATTTTGATGATCTATCAGCCATAATCAACAGAAAAACAAAACTGCTTGAAATATTTCACTTTACACGTCAGGAATAAAGCATATATGAATGTTTACCTTTTTGAATTAAATTACAAAAACAAATTACCCATTTTGTGATTTTTAGATGCGCTAGTACATGGCTCATTTGATTGTGTACCAGTTACAGAAATCAGCTAACATTGCAAGGAGGCAATATAACAAAATGAGAAACAAAATCCAAAGAGAGCCTACCATAAGTGTGGTCGTACTTGCATATAAAAATTGCATCACATTTCTTTTCCATTATAGGTGTTGGATGCAAATGTATTAAGAAACATAGTCATACAAAGAGATCTTGAGGCAAAAAAAATCCTACATTTCCATGATGGTGTGACTCAAATTTGGTTGGTGCTGTTTTGCGATATTTGGGCTCCTAACTTAATGTATGTATATCCAACATTAGTCATTGTTCACAATGGACACCAGTACTGAACCATACTTGTCTGTATGTGTATATGTGTGATCTACAGATGAGTGTAGGGCAGAGGGCCAGACTGACCTGCTCTCCTGACTATGCCTATGGCAGTAAGGGCCACCCTGGAATCATCCCCCCGAATGCCACCCTGATCTTTGATGTGGAGCTCCTCAGTCTTGAGTAACATCTTCTTACTGTGTGGTTTTATTCTTGTTTTAATTTGAAACATGCATTTAATATACCATTTGCTTAAATAATTCCTAATTAAACACATTTAAAATCCAAAAGGTACAATTTATTATATACCAAATTCCTACCTAACATTTACTTTTCCATACATTTGTCTAAATTGAAGAGTGATGTGTTCTTTCTCCTTATTGTACTCTATGTAAACTCCATAAGCAGTTTCAGTTCCAGACACACTTGAACATACTTGACTGGCAGTTTCTAACACATTAAAACAATAATTTCAGTTAATTCTTGAGTCTGTCGGACCCTGTTTACACTTGGTTTTAAAATGCATCTTATGACAAGTATCACTTCTATCACAAGTGGTCAGTCCTAAACTCAAGTGTAAATGACATGCAAGTTGCATTGTGTTGAAATGCAAGTTGCATTGTGTTGAAATGTGACCACTCAGACCACTAGCCTGAGTGGTACATATTTGACCATATTTTTTTTATTTTATTTTTTTACTGTAAATCCTGATACACCCAGATGACAATATGTAGGAAAATGTCATCAATGCTGGTTTTGCACCAACTTGAAAAACTGAACATACGTGGTTGGAGTGCAACTGAAATCATTGCACTGTCATGTCTGGACAGATCATTCGTTCCAAATGTAGAAGTATGTTTATTCTTGAAACATTTTCTTGGCTGTCCACGTGAGATCTGATTATCTAAAGATGCATTTCAAGACCAAGTGACAGGACATCAGTCAGTTTTTTAGGAAAACCTAAAACAGGATGTAACAGGAGACTAAAACTGAGTGCTGCTGATTTATAAGATACACTTTCAAAGGCCTTGTGTCTGTAAATGTTTTATTTGTTCTCATTTTTTGTTGTGTATAAAAATGGCAACAAACACTGCATGCTTTAGGATGACAGTTACTTATTCACTTATTTACTTATAATTTATTAATCATTTTACGCTCTATGAAAGAAAATGGAAAGTACATGGTCTCTAGAAAGCAAATCATAACTCAAAACATATGACCAATCATTTATTCTTCATTTGGTTTAAGTACTTAGGCTTTAGTGGTGAAATTTGCTCCAGGTTAAGGTATTTTACCATTACATATGACTTTTGGTGTTTAATAAAAAGGGTCCTGCTACACATGACTTCTGCAATTTCGCACTGACATTCAATAAATTCAATAAAATGCTGTTATACACGTGAGGAAAAAATGAGCTGAGTTTGTATTATATGGTCAAGCTGATGCATTTTAATATATTGCGAATCAGAATGGTGTATCTTGTTTTTCCTATTTAACCTTCTTGTTAAGGATGGCAGCAATGTGTATGTTACCCATGTTTGTAAGGACTATAAAAACAGTATTGATTTTATCAGGTCATTTTGATCAATTTGTTTCATCTGGCTAACTGCATTTTTTAAAGAAAACATACATTTCCTTCCAGCATACAGCTATGTAAAACTCCTCTGTGTACCAGTGAAATTGAAAGTGCTTTTACTAGAAGCGTGGCACATAAATCTAGCAAAGTATCTATTGATAGGCCACTGTTATAATGCTACCATATCATCAGACTACATGCAATCACATATTTTTCAAATGCCAAGCTTTAGAACTAAAGCACTAGAAATACATGTTATATGGTATTCGTGCCAACTGCCTATTATTAGTAATGACCGCACTGCCTATATAAGCACTGTGTTTTGTTGGTGGAAGAGATTGGTGTAGTTATTGTTTTATATGATAAAAATCTGGATTTTACGTAAAAACATATCTTCGAAATACTTGAAATAACTGACTTGAGTTGATATGATGCTGTTTTTTAAAAAATGGTTGAAGCATCAACGTTTGTGGCTGTAATAGTGCTCGAATGCAATGTATACGTGTTTGCTTAATGACATGCACAGGCCATAACCAATAACTAGAAATGTGTTATTGCAATAAAGTGCTTTTTATTGGCTTTGAGGAACGAGTTTTCTGTATTATTTCTTCCATATTTTTCTTAAGCAAAGTGTGAGATTTTTGTTTTATTCTAAAAATCCTCAAGTGTATTTTGCACAATGTTAAAAACAACGAAGAGAGAAAGAAATATGGTTCCATTACATTTGTGGCAGAATGTTGTAGATCAGCACACTTAAACCAAATCCAAATAACATTGGTTTCACATTCATTCAGAAAGATTATTTCTTGTTCCTTGTTAGTAGGTAAAATTGTCTGCAAAACGTCTCGCGTAATGATTTATAACTTAAAACTGGTCCATCGTTCCCATTTCCTGTGCTACTTATTTTTATGCGCTGCAACAGGTTTCATCACCCAGTGCATTGTTATTAATCATCTTATATTCAAAACACTCCAGATTATGCATTGTTAACAACATAAAATAACTAATCACTGAATGAACATATGACTATATTGCCTATGCAGCTGTATTGCCATTAGGCATAAAATCTTAATGGAGCCCAGATCTGGCGTCACATTATTTTCGAAGTCAAATATCTCCCAAAAACCTTTTCATTGTCCGTCTCAGATTTGCCCTATTACCCGTATTTTTTTTAAACTAGAAATCCTGATAATCCGTATCATTAACCATTTATGCCACGACTGTAAACTTCTGATTTGTGAGTTAATTGTTAGCGTCAACATATTTTTTAAATCTAAAGATATCGTTCCTCAGTACGTTTTCTGTTTGGATTTCAAAGGAACACCTTATATTTACAAAATATGTTGACTAACAATCTCAATTTACCGACAAATAATTAAAAAAAAAAGTACATTTTTATCGATAAAAAGGTACATTTGTCGGTAAATTATGCTTGTTAGTAGTCGATTCTTTTGATTTGTCAGCAACATTATCTAAAAAACACAATCCGGACATGTTACAAACTTGGGCCCCAAAAATGTTTTCTGAAGTGAAAGTATTAAATATAGGCACCTTATTAATTTGTTTAATCCTGGAAACCTACTGTTTTGTTTCAATTTGGGTGTTATACGTTTATTCCATACAATGACGACCCGAGGAGAGGTCAGTATTTATGAGTAATCGACTCATTATATCCACTCAGCTGTTGCGACCAAAAGACAACAGCGACGTCACAAAATAGAGCAGGAAGTTAGCGGTCAACTTCCATTACATGTGGGCTGTGTCATAAATGGCACAGTCGCGTACTAAAGAGTATGTGAGAATACTCTTGTCCGTAGGCAATCGACACTGTGCCGTTCAACGTGCGGATTCGAACGCCGCCCAAAATCGTCGTTTAGTTCCTAAGCAGTGAGAGAGAGTGAAGAGAAGAGAAGGAGGCTTTGTCTTGTGCGTGGTGCTCTTGTGGTTTCCTTCGTTTTTCGCAGTTTTATCTGTAATCGGGGTTGGATAATCATACAGGTAAGGCATTTGGATTCATTTTACGAGGTATTATATTACAATAGGACTGTTTTATCCGGCGTTTTGTTGATTTTAATAGATGCCCAACTTAGTCACGTAGACGCAGCTTAACATTTAACGTTAATCGAAACTAACCGATGATGAGTTTCTAGCAAAGCGAAGCTGCCATAAGAACAACAACTTTGAGTCCACGCTGTTTGTTGTGGGAGCTGGGTTGTTTTTTTCTCGGGTGGATTGCTTTTTTCCACACATTACTTCGACTCCTGCATTTTTTTTTACTTTAGCCATCCTGTTTTATGTGAGCTAACTCAGCTAGCGGCTAGCACGGTAGTGACTGCGGTTGACTAGCTTCCTCTTAGCTATTACCAGACAAGAAATCTGGGCTAGCTAATCCTGGCTCATGTTAACGAGGAAGCCCACACAAATGAACGTGGATGAGGTACAGATTAGGGTCATTATAACCGGATCGTGACCACATGAATGTTTCCTCACAAAAACGAAGATGCTTTATTTCTCACATCAGTACTTACAAGTGTAGTCCTAAGACTGTACCAGGAAATGTAAATAAAAGTTAAACAAATGGAAGAAGTTCGGGTGTTCAGTTGTGGACTTCCTTGCTAGTCATGTGGTTAATGTTGAAATGGCTTTGCGATCATGTTCTGCATGTGGATTTACCGATCTCTGACCATAACGTGTTGAGGTGATGGGCAGTAGAGTATAGAACGATACATGTATATATTTTACGAATCGACCATTTCAAGTGAAATGCCTGGAAATAGACAGTTTGAGCCAGGAGTTTTCACAGCTTTTTTGGACTTTTCCCACTGTGAGGTCATCAGGGTCTGAGACTCTCCCCACCTGATCTTTACAGTCGACCTTTCTTATTTACTTTTATCATTTAGTTCAACAGGGTGGGATTTTGATGGGAGTTATTTTGTCTGTTTTTTATATAAATTGCTTAAGTGAAAGTTAGAGGAATATTTTAGTATATAAGTGTTAAAGTTTGCTTCTGGAATTTTATTTGTCCCGTCAGCTTGTAGTCTTTGAGATGGTTTGACCAGTGTTAAATTTGCAGTTTTCTCTATCTTTTACACTTTAGTATGATAATTATGATGAGTGTAGGTCTTGTATTAGCTCAGATTGTGTGAGTTTGAAACAGTTGGCATTTTATTTGTTGCAACCTTGTTTTGAGCTTCAAAGGCGATGTACTCTTGAGAACTACATAATATCTCGATTGTATTATTCAGTCATGTTTTATTTCAGTAATAACCCGCAAGACCAAATGGCAAAGTGAAGATGGGTGACTGACATTTTTAAGCTCATTCAAACATGGAATGGAAACACTATGTCCACAAAAATGTTTGCATTGCAACATTTGGAAACACCGATGCCATCAGTGACGTTATTTCTCATTTTGTGCCCAACCGCAAGCTTTTTCCACTCCTTTCCTGTTTTTTACCTCATAGGTTGTCCTGTGGCCTCTTTCCTTAGTCCGTTGCCATGGGAGAGCCATTTGTAATGCTTAATGCTCTTTGAGTCTTGCTGGATGACCGTAGCTCATTTTGTCCCGAACTGAGGAGTCCGCACCCACTACAGATTTAAGAGGACTTATTTAGCAGCATTTGCTGGTTTGTTTTCTCTACCTCTGTTGTTGGCATCTGTGAATTCTACAGTTTGATAAAACCAAATGAAATGTAGACTAGTTTGTTGGTTTGAATGCTGATGGAGATTAACAGTGTGATTCAGATACAGTTCTCGACTTAAGCTTCCAGTTGTGGTTAGTGGAAATGGCTTGTCTAAAATGATGAGCTGCATCTTGGCCTCTTGTGATGAATCTCCTCCCTGTATGCTTGAGTGTCTCCTAATTTAGAGTTTCCTGAGAGCAGCATATTGGACAGTATATTAGACAATGGATGCATACAGAACCATAAGAGACAGGGCAAGTGGATCATGGGGCCATTTGTGAAGCACCACTGTTTCAACCTTTGTCCATTTTACAGTGTGCACTTGTTTGACCTGAATGAGTGTGGTGTTTTATCACACTCCTGATAATCCCAGGCACAGACAGCTCCACACTGGCATTTTAACAACCAAGTCACGCTTGGTTATGGGTTATTTTAAAATGAGAATCCAAGTGGCATTTTGGAGGAGAGCCATGTGTGATTTGTTTTGCGAGTCAGATTATAGTGTAGGAGGAAAGTTTTTCTGCTCATTCACTTTGTGGGAGTTTATTTATGAGTGTGTGGCAGAATTTTCTTTTAGTCTTGTTTTTTAAAAAAGTTTGTGGCTGGGGAGCTTTAACCATCCCAAAGTGTTTTGCATTCTAAGTTGTATTTGAGTGTTTAAATTTGTACGTTATCCACTTGCACCTGGTCTGTTCCACGTATGTCTAAATATTGTCAAGCAGTATTTGATATATGGAATACTGCATTTCACCGTAAAATAGGGGACAACCAGTCTCTCTCTCGGAGTTCTCCCCTTTTATAGGAGTTATTTCAGTGCTAATCTCACCTTCATTTGATACAGCTAATCACGCTGTGATTATGTAGATAAGCCGAGTTGAATTTAGGCCTGACCAGTATGTCTCCATCACACGTTGTGATAAAACATCACATGCTTTTTTTGGAAGGCAGCTCCAGAACTAACACAATCCTTGGCTTCTAGTGGACTCTTAATGACGCTTAGATGCTAAGATTTTTGTCACATAAATGCCTGCAGCCAATTGTGGCATGTAAACCTGTTCAGTCTCGCAACTAATTTTAAATAAAAGTAACTACAATAAATTAGGAAAATCTTACACAATGTTACTCATAAGCTTTAACAATCAAGGCTTAAAATGCATCCAAGCACATTGCTGCTAAAACAGTAAGAACCTGTGTCCTAATGCAACAGCAATGACAGCTATCTGAGATATCTTGATAACTGTTATTGCTGTTGCATTAGAACACAGTTTCTTCTTACTGTTTTACCGCTTCTGTTTCTGTATTTATAACTCATGACCTGTTTGTTATCGGGTGGACCGTCATAAACTTTGACGTCATAAAGGTGTGCCAGGCTTTGTGTTTGACCTGTGGATTTTTCGGATAGTGTTATGGCCCAACGCCAATTAATATTGTGTGGTGTAGACGTCCCAGTTCATGCTGTTGTATCTTCTTAGTGTTGTTTTAGTAGTATTTAGACACTGAATGTGTGTAACTTGTTGTCACACTAGTTTGTAACTTTTCCAGAATCTGATCACGTTGGCTCGCGTTCAACTCCAACTCAACCCTGACTTCAGCAATGAAACTGCAAAGTACGACTCACAGTCATGTGGTGTCATGAGTAATGCAGCTGACGTATTGACACTTTATACGGTCACATGCTTTCCCTTACCCCGTCATTCACTCTTACTGTCTAATGGATTTTATTATATTTTCGAAAGACCTTTTTGTATTGCCATTAGGGTAGAAAGTGTTACAGGAGATACAGGAGATGCAGAGCCGTGTTTAATCGATTGGGTTTAATGGTTCAAGATCAGTGTTTTTTGTTGAGTGGTTTGTGTTTGTTTGCTTTGTCCCAGGCGTATTGTTTGCGATACTGTGCAAAACAATGCAGACAGGTTGGACAGCTGTTTCCTCTTTTTCACCATGAATATATGAAACTTCACAGTTAGAGGATGTTTTGAATTAAATTAAGGTTGAATTTTTTTTTAATCACAGAGTGTTTCTTTAATATAGAACTCAAACCCATCAAAATATTATGTAGGCCTATCAGTGGCCTGGTACCTGAGATGAAACGAGAGGAAACGATATCTTCATGTTTTAAACAGGAAACTTATATACTTTTTTTGTCTGTTATTAAATAAAGCTAGTTTGCTTTAATGTGTCTAATTTTTCATTTTCTCAAGCGCTTAACAGCTTTGAAAACCTTTCTGTGTCCCTACATGGTCTTAGATCTTGGTTCATGTTGGTTTATTTCTCATGTGAGACCATCTGCTCTGCATAACTGTGGGCTGCATATGTGGGTGGTGAGGCTCTGTTTTGTTTTGTAACAGTTCAAAGTAATGGACTGATGTCTTTGTATCAGTTTTAACACGCTCAAGCGGAGCGTCTCGGACCGAATGCAGAAGTTTGTCAAGTGACATTGCACAAATCATTAGACCTGACTTGCTAAAGTTTAGCATGTTAAAGTCCACTGTAGACGAACAGTTGGTTATTAAA
Source organism: Distichodus sexfasciatus (assembly GCA_032718565.1). NCBI lineage: Eukaryota > Metazoa > Chordata > Actinopteri > Characiformes > Distichodontidae > Distichodus > Distichodus sexfasciatus. Next base: position 655,656 of record JAVGVS010000204.1, on the reverse strand, counting down.
ATATTAAGTGAAGAGATAAAAGCCTGTAGGGATTTTGGGATTTTAGCTCACCAGGTTCTGATCCTGTCGGAGGGCACTGTTAATGGGTCGAGTTCCAATTTAATTTCCCTACTATGCAGATGGCCTCACAGGTGGAATCTTGCATAACAGCCGCCTCATAACCGAGCAGTAGATGTGTCTTTCATAACCAGTCTTGTGTGTTTCTGTAAATCTAAATGTAGAAATTTGACTAATTGTGAAACAAACACCAACAGCTCTTGATTCAATGGACGGTATAGTTTATTTGCAGATACTGTTGCCCAAAGAAAAGACAAAGTGTAAAGTGTTCTTGGAGGTCCATAACTCAACATGAACCCTTACTCAGTTTCCAGCAAACACTAAACTTGCGTGTGAAACGAGACTCCAGACTGTGTCTATGGTTAACAGCTGTTAATATTGATTTGTTTCAGACACCATCCTGTAGAGGTTTATTTAGGGGCATTCACCTCCAAATGGCAACTTCTCACTACGAGAATAAGCGGAAAAGGCAAAAGATCTAGAGCGCGGACGTTCTGAGTTGATGCAAATGTACTATACATAAAAATCTGGATCCAAAAGATGGACTGTATTCAACATCATTTGAGTTCTGGTTTTCTAGCTGGGAATTAAAATATAGCTGCAATAATTTGCCTTACCATCGTTTTCTAAAGATGCCTGTGCCCACGATGATGTTAACGTGGCAAAAGTAATGAAAGCTTGAGTGGACAAGGTTAAACAAGCAGTCATGCTATCTCCTTTATCAGCTTTCACATTACGGAAGGAGGACGAGGATTGGCCAGAATAACAGATTAAACACGTCTGCAAAAGTTTCTTACTTGCAACACCCTTATTTGAGACTCATGAGAGCTGTTTATTTTGTTACGTAGGATGTCTCTGTATCCGTCACTGGAGGACCTGAAGGTGGACAAGGTCATGAGGGTAAGTTGGTGTTACACAATGTTCTTATGGTGTGTGGGAGTGACTAAGAAGTCGCAATTTATAGGATTGAACTACAATATGCCAATACGGTAATGCCTCGGATTACGTCATTTTGACATGCGTCTTTTTCAAAGTTAAATAGCTAATTCCAAAATAATAATGGAAAAAATAAAATTCTATAAAAATAACTGAGTTGTTTTAATCAGACTCGTACCTGTAAACTATATATTTTAATACATAAAGTACTGTAAATGTGTATTTTCATGTGATTAAAGCTGTTAAAGAAGTTTTGGTATGTTTTTGGGAGTCTAGGTCGTTTTTATGGGATTTATTAAACTGAAGTCATTTTTCTACTTAAGTCACATGTTTTGTAATTAACGACATAAGGCGAGATATTACTGTATTAAACCGTTGGACATTTAGATGTGTTTAAGAATATACACTGTATATATACTAGGGTTGGGCAATATGACCTCAAATCATTATCACAATTTCACCTTGATTATGATTAATGAGCAAATATTGAGTTTTTGTTTTTCATAGTTCTCTAATACGCTTTGTACTGTACTGTAAATATGCTGACAGATTAAAGCTGGGATGTTTTTCTAATGAAAGAATACATATTGTAGTTTGAAAATATTTGTAGCAAATTCACAGATGTGGTTTGCAGAAGGGGACGGTACATGAACATAAACTGGGGAAATATTTTCAAATGAAAGAAAATGATCACAATCATTGACATGGACAAGATTATTTTGATTTGAATGCCAGTTTTAATTACTTTTTTAATTATTTGTCCAGCCCTGATATATAGGTTTCTAATGTTTCTAATTGAATCTGCCCTCTTGCAGGCCCAGTCCCAGTTTGCCCAGTCCACTTCCACTGCCCCAGCCATCACTGAGGGAGCCTACCAGCCTGTCACACAGGGCATGCCGAGCTCAAGTGAGTTTCCTGTGCAACTCTGCTGTTTTACCGCACTCTCTTTCTTGGCGCGTCTGTCATTCTGCCCCCCTCCCCTTTCCCAGTTTTCATTTCGTGCACTCGTTTTTGTTTTGTGAGGGGCGAGGGCGAAAGGCTGGACTTGGCCGCACTTTGGTCATGTAAAAACAGATTAGGACTTGCCTCAGGCACTACAGACTGCACTCCGCACGCTCTCTCGTTTTCCCACTCTCCAAAACACTTTTCACCCATTTCTGAAAAATAGAAAGCAGTGTGTGACCGGAGAAGCAACATGTGAGAGAAATCCTCACAGAGCAGGAGCAAAGATTGGAGCAAAAGAATGTGTGATGGATAAGATTGGGGTGATAAATGTAAATCGTTGTGAATTATTCTTTGCCTCGTCTCCGTCTCTCTCTACCTCTCTCCACCCTTCTTCCCTGCACCCTCTCCCTCTCTCGCCTCTCTTCCGCTCGGGCCGGGTTGCCCCTCGGGGCCCGAGGGCCTTTTGTTTTCCCACAGCAGAACTAACTGTGTGTAGTCATGGAGACCTTATTGTTGGCAGTGTGGAAGGAGCTTGGTGGTGGTGGTGGTGGTGCTAGTTTAGAGCCTACAGGCAGAAAGAAAGGGGGGAACAGAGGAGAACGGAGCAGCCGACAGAAGTGGTGGCTGGGCAGCCGACCAAGAGGGATGATGCCATTTCCTCTTCGTCTCACTCTTTTTCCTCGCTCCTTTTTGGCCTGAGCTCTCTTCTCTCTTTTTTTTATCCCCTCTGTTGTCATTCGCTTGCTGTCAGGCCTTCCCCCCTCTCTCTCTCGCTCTCTCTCTTTTTCATCCCCCCTTTCTTTCCCTTGCTCTCAGGCATTCCTCGCTCCCTCTTTCTCACTCAGGCTCAGTTCCTGTTATAACTATGTTCTTCCCTCTGCACTCCACCCTTCGATTTTTTTTTTTTCTTTTTCCCCCCTCCTGACCATAAGCCCAGCACTGTTCTGAAACGCTAACGATTCTCTCAGTGCCGCTAATGTCTTGGCCCTCCCTCTCCCGGAGATCTCCCACAAGCTCTCGGCTTACTCTCCGTCGTTTAAGGATCGTAATGCTAGACAGATGCTGAGTGTGTAGCAACGACTTTTAAATGAGTAACAAGCAGACATGGAAAATCCAGGTTCAGAGAGGCTTGTGTAAGCATGTAGCCTTCAAAAATGTTGCGCGATTTCTCCAGCTCCCTTCTTAAAGTAAATAATGTCTTTACATAAGCAAATATGTGCTATAGGTGAGTAGGTGTGAAATTCACCACCATCTGCATGGTGTGTGTGTCTGTGTGTGTGTGTTTTTGTGTATTTGTGCATTCTTTAACACTTGAGGTTGGTGGTGGTAGTGAGACAGACATGTTCCTGTTCGCTCTCGTTTAACGTGGTCGGAGAAAGCCCAGTGAAACCCGGCCCCTGTTGCCACGACGCCGTCCAGGAAGTTGTTACTGCGTGTAAACATGCATCCCTCTAAAGATATGGACAAGCAGTTTTGGGTGCATACTGTTGGGTTTTGTTTTATATTTGCAGCGCCCTCCACAATTATTGGCACCCCTAATAAAGATGTGTAAAAAGCCTTAAAATAAATTCATTTTTTTTATTGCACTAGCATATTCTCACACTGACAGATTAGAAAAAGATCTAACCTTTAACTCAAGCAAATATATGATTATTTTCTAAACATCCATCATTAAGAAGTAATTTTTTTAAACAAAATCACCGTTACCACAATTATTGGCCCCCGTAACAATTCCTATCAAATAAACATAACTAAAGATTTTTTTAAGTTATACTTTTTTAAGTTGATCAGAGTGTCTGGCAGTCTTCAAAATGGGAAAGACAAGAGAAGATTCCATTCCAATAAGGCAGATGTGTGTTGATCTTCACAAGTCAGGAAATGGCTGCGAGAAAATAGCTACTCGTCTTAAACGTGCCCGTATCCACAGTCCGAGCAATAAGTTTTAAAAGTTTAAAGCTGCTGGAACTGTGACGGACAAGGACCCACGTTTATCTTGCACCGCCTACAGTGAGGAGGATGGTAAGGGAAGTAAAGACGGGCTTCTTGGGGTCACCAAGTCTCCATAACAACATTTAGACGCTAGCTACATTCCAACAGGTTGTTTGGGAGGCATGGCAGAAAAAAGCCTTTCCTGTCCCACAATCACAGACATCACCATGTAGAGTTTGCTAAACGCTACTGGGACTGTAACTGGAACCGTGCGCTTTGGTCAGATAAGACTAAAATTGAGATTTTTGGCAGCAAACACTCCAGGTGGGTCTGGCGCAAAAATGAATTTACGAAAAAGCCCCTCATGCCTACTGTTAAGTACGGTGGAGGATCTGTGATGCCATGGGCCTGTGTCGCTTCCAAAAGCCCAGGGAACTTTGTAAGATTGCATGGCATCACGAACCCTTTGAAATGTCAGGACATTTTAAATGAAAATCCGGTGGCCTCTGCCAGAAAAACTGAAAATGGGTCGTTATTGGATCTTTCAGCAGGATAATGATCCAAAACATACGGCCAAATCATAACAGAACTGGTTCAACAGGCGCAAAAATCAAGCTTCTTCCGTCGCCATCTCAGTCTCCAGACCTAAATCCCTGTGCGGTCTGGACGATTTAGAGAGACCATGCCAAGAGGAGTGGTCAAAGATCTCTCTCTCTGTGTTCTCCAAGTTTGTGAAACGTTACAGGAGAAGATTAAGTGCTGTGCTGTTGGCAAAAGAGGGTTGTACAAAGGAGGGCTGGGCAGTTAATTGAAAATTAACCGAAATCGACATTAAGACATAATCTTGCACATGATGATTATTTCAATTATTTTTAAAGTACCGTTTATAATAAAAACAGCATTCTCTTAATACCATCTCCAGTCTGTTCATGTTTCATCCCCTTAACAATAATACCACCGACCACATGTGTTGAGACAGGACTCTGCCGCGTCGCCTCCGTGTTTTCTTCAATTATTTTTAAAACACAAAATATGCACTCTCCCATCAGAAAAATATCCCAACTTTAATTGCTGTTAATTATCAGTGAACTACGAAAAAGAAGAGTCGTTCATTAATCATAATCGAGGTAAAATATTCAATTAATCATGATACTGATTTCAGGTCATATCGCCCAGCCCTGGTACAAAGCATTAACAGTAGCTGCCAATAATTGTCATACGCACAATTTCATGTAAAACATCTGTTTCTTAATGTGGGATTCTCCCCTCACTGAATAAATGTAGTCAAACTAAAGTTTGGATTTTTTCCTCCTCTTTTTATTGGGATGTTATTCACCAAAAAAGAATATATTTTAAGGCATTTTACACGTCTTTATAATAATAATGCCGATAATTGTGCAGGATGCTGTAGATCTTTAACTTTGCAGACCGTCTCTCTTTCTTTCCTTTTCTCTAATGGTTTGAAACCCTTTGCCTCAAGAATAAAAACTTGCTTAATCGAGTGGTAAAGTGGTGCAGCAGTGTGATTCGGGAGTGACAAGCGCACTTGTGGAGGCCCTGCATGTTAGACAGCTAAAGCAAATAACCAGTGCAGTTTTAAGGCACGTTTCCCACTAGTTGGACTAGTTTTAACTGTTTTCGCCCGTACACAGGTTTACAGTCCCAACGTGCAAAGTGCAGAACAAAACAACAACTGTTTTGTTCCAGGAGCCATTAAACAGATGAATAAGTTACGGTAAACTTGCACAGGGAGTTTTTGGGTTTATATTATCATCTAGTTGACTTTTTTATGGGATGTTCTGTCTTCTTTCTATTTCTAAGTGTTAGATGTAATATATTCGATGTAGTAAAGTCGGATGATGTCTAAGTCCTGTGTTTTTGTTTCTCCATGTGTGCCTATGAATGAGAACTCTAGTGCAAACCAACTTTACCTATGGCTCCAAATAAAAGGGACTCGAACCTCCTTCCTTTCTGTGTCTCAGGTCTGTACCCTAATCTGGAGGAGCTGGGGGAGTACATGGGTCTCAGCCTGAACAGCGACGAGGTGCAGAGGAACCTGGCTCTCATCCCAGTAGCGGACACTGTAAGTCTGTGATCTGCAGCTGCAAATCCTGTGGGTTTAGATATTATCACGTTGGCCGTATGTCGGGGTCATTTCCTCCGCTGTGCCCCATGGACATAATCATCTGCCTCCCAGCGCGATGGAGCTCCAGTTAGTCTACATCCACGTAGGTGTTGCTGTGAGGAAGCCTGGAACTCCAAACCCCAGTGAAGCAGGAACTAAGGCCTAAACAAACCACTCTCACGGTTGCCTCCAGGATTGTTTTTTGTGTGTGTCCAAGAGCATTTTACGGCTGTATTTATTTATTTATTTAAATGATATTCACACCAAAATCCCACAAAGCTCTACCCCAGGCTCAGTCTTTGTGCAGTAATCATATTTGCACAATCCATTGCTTTATTGGAAGATTTATTTTTCCACACAAAAATGGCAGCCAACTAGCTAATGGTGAAAGAATGTAGGGGAGATTTGGTGTGGTGGTGTGTGTGTGTGTGTGTGTGTGTGTGTGTGTTGGAGATGGGTGTCTGTGACTCAAACAGGCCACAGGCTGCCTGCAAAACCGCATTGCAGCACTGGGTTCTTGGAAGCATAGGACACATGGGGCTGACTCACTGTGTGTGTGTGTGTGTTTGTGTGTGGGAGAGAGATGGGTGAGCGTGGGTTGGTGTTTGTGTGGGCATGTATAGGTGTCCACATAGAGCCCAAGATTTTGTTAGTGTGGGTGCAAAGTCTGTATCTGCACAGAGTCTGTCCTCGTCCATCTGCATTGACTAAACTCCATAATTAAGAACTGCCAGTGCAAATCCTGTCCAAGCAGCAGAAAACCTTAAAACCTAAGACTTAACGACGATATTGACAGTGGAATGACTGTGCCACTCTACAAGCCTTGACTCCTGTGTTCTCGGTTTTGCGTCCCTGCAGCAGGTGGCAGTTGCATCAGGTGTCGGGGGCATGGTGCGCCCGGTGACCGGCGCCGACGTGGGCGTCAGGAGAGCCGAGATCCGCCCCGGCCTCCGCGAGGTCATCCTCTGTAAGGATCAGGACGGCAAGGTTGGCCTCCGGCTCAGAGAAATCGACAATGTGAGTAAATCTGACGTTTCGTCATCGGCGTCAGTTTGAATTGCTGACGTAAAATGCAAAACTAACGTGTTCTTTAACGCGTTTGCGCCTCGTCTCCCCTCTGCAGGGCGTGTTCATTCAGCTGGTACAGGCCAACTCCCCCGCCGCTCTGGCCGGCCTGCGTTTCGGAGACCAGGTTCTGCAGATCAACGGAAAGAACTGCGCCGGCTGGAGCACGGACAAAGCCCACAAGGCCCTGAAGGCTGCAGCCGAAACGCGCATCGAGCTGGTGGTGCGTGACAGGTGGGTCTCGCTGACTCGGACTGCGCTCATGTACACGTTCAACACAGCACCCCGCCGCTAGACTTCTTCACTGCGATTCCTATGTTAGCGCTTGGGGGAAAACATGGCGGCTCAGGAAGCGCTAGCTTAGGTGGGCGGAGCTTCTCAGATAGGAGGGTGGACTTATTCAGATGTCCCCTACTGTCACGTTATAATCTTAACGGCTTGTTTAAGCACAAACTTTTTGACATTCGTACGTTAATATTAACACAACTGACCATTTTTAAAAAAAAAATCAAACTTACAGTGTGTTTAGAGTCAGTACAGACCCAGATGGATGTCCAAAAAACAGAAGAAATATTTTTTTTCTTCATAATATAAGACCTAGGATTAGGTGGACCTAGATGGATCAGAGTTAGAGAGATTTCATTATTTCTTTGCCAGCATGGCTTTAAAAACCTTGCTTTACCATATAGTCTTATTTTATTTATTTATTTTTAACAGAATTTCAACAGTGATTTCAGTCTCATAGTTTTCGTTTTTCCCACTTTTAACTAGTAAATAGTTGATGATAATTCCTTCAGATTAATGCTAATTTTAATATTGCTAGGGTTAGGGATTTATATGTAGTAATATAAATCCATAATGTAGTAATATGAATTTTAGTCCTGAGCTCTTTTGGAGATTTCCCCAACATACTGTAGTTATGTGACTACAAAAATGCCCTCACAGGTGGAAGCTTACTGTTTAAACTAGTCTTGTGAAAGGACTGAATCTTGGAAAAGACACCGTTGTTCTGGAGCTTGTGATGTAGAATGAGGGGACATAATTGTGAGCTAAAACTGAGCAACGCTGAGTACATCTAGTTCTGGCTCCCCCCTGTGGGCAACTCCAACATGAACCGCACATCTGCTGACGTGCTTCTCAACAACCGTTTATTAAAAACCAGTAACATGGAACATCTGATGTGGATGAAGTGGATGGTCCTCAACTATGTCAGTTTTCTGTAAAATTGTTCATAAGTGAAACAAATCCAGTAAATTAGATATGTTCTATATTTCCTCCCCCCCCCGCCAGACCCTTCCAGCGCACAGTGACCATGCACAAGGACAGCTCTGGCCACGTTGGCTTCATCTTCAAGTCCGGCCGCATTACTTCTCTGGTGAAGGACGGCTCTGCTGCACGCAACGGCCTTCTCACTGACCATTACATCTGCGAGATCAACGGCCAAAATGTCATCGGACTCAAGGTGATGTTTGTTGACTGTTGCATCGAGTTAAAACTGAATTCCGGAACCCAGTGAATTCAATGAAAACATTGACAGTCATGTATGGTTTGAAATGAAAGGTATTTCAAGAGATCCGTTCGGTCCGGACTGGGTTTAATAGTTCATGTTAATGTGTGTGTACAGGATCCTCAGATTAAAGACATCCTGACCACGTCTCCCACTGCCATGACCATCACCGTCATGCCCAAGATCATCTATGAGCACATGATTAAGAGGTAAGAACTCAGCAAGTCCCAGGACGTAGTTTGTGGACAGAATTCAAAATGACATTTTAAATGTGTTCTATAGTTTAAAGTGAAAGGCACAACATTACAATAAAATTGAGAGAAACATTTGAAAAATTAGACACTGAAAAGTTTTCCTTTAAAACGTTTTACACAGCGGTATAGTTCCAGCAGCCCGGTAAGTACTGAAAAAGGAAACTATCTGCCGTAAAAATGTTCATTTTTGGAGCATTGGAGCAGTAAAGCAGGAGCAGTGCCTTTTTTGTTGTTGGCCTCGCTGGCATTATTTAAAACCTTGTCTTAAAAGTATGTCTGGGAATAAACTTATTCATTTGCAACTTGGGCTAAAGGGTTTTCTCAGAGGGGCCAGGTGTGTGTTTTAAGCTCTTCGTGGATTACTTTGTAATATAAACACGGACTGGAAGAAGGCGATAAACACTGACCGTAGTATTAAAAGCAGCCGTACGCGTTTGAACTTTCACATCCCAACATATTGGTATGCTGGGGTTGCTTTTAACACGTTACATAATGTGCTGTTTCCATTTCAACCATTGCCAAAAAATGAATTTGCTTGACTCGGCGTGTTGCAGGATGTCAAGCGGCCTGCTGAAGTCAGCCATGGACCACTCAGTGCCTGAAGTCTGAGCCCCGATTCCTCTTCTACAACGCCTACAATCTCCAGCCTTCCCATTGGGCCCATCACCTGTAATGTAATCTGCGCTCAGCAGATAATCCTCTTGTCATACTCATTTATAACATAAATGGCCTTTTTTCTACTATAGATGTTGAGCATTCTTGTATATCTAGTTCACTCGTTTTCTATCTTCCTTGTCAACATCGCTATTGTTTAATTGTCTTTTATGTCACGAGGATAATCTGTTGTTGTTATTATTACAGCTGTTGTTCGGTTTGTACTTTTAACTGCACCTTTAGGTTAAAGTTTTAAAAAGAGCCATAGTTCTGTGCCAGGGCTTCCGGAGCTAGTAAAGGATTGCGGGGCGTTTGATTTCGGCCCTCTAACTCCAGTTGAGGAAACCTCCACTATGCACCTTTTCCACAGTTTCACGTTGTACGTTCGAAAGATCCAACTATGTGCCAAGACGGGACTCGTACTGCCAGGCCGCAAACAGGGTTGAATCAATCACTTTTGCTTTTAAAGATTTGTTTTTGTTTCTGCATTTTTATTTTGGACTCAGTTTTTACAAAGTTTGGTAACCTTTCCTGTCATTTATCCTGTAAATTCTAGAACAAGTAAAGATTTATATACAAATGTAGCCTCAAGATACTGTAATTATGACAAATAAATAATTGTACTGGTGATGCAGTTGTGAGTTGTTTTTAATACATTAAAGACTAATCCTCATGAACAACCACCATTTCTGGCGCAGAGCAAAACTCTTAACTTCAAGTTGCTGTCTCTTTAATTAGGAAACGTTGTCTCACCCTGTTTTCTGCATTTTCTTCACACACCACTTTTTGTTTCAGTTTGTTCAACTCAAGGAATAGCCCAACAATCATGCAACCCTCTATTTTTAAAGGTTAAAATTTGTAATTCTTTATTTTGACCACACAGGATGCCGTTTGCCCACGAGGAGGAACCACTGCTATGGGAAACTGTGCTATTGCTTATCCTGTGTTTAGTCAGTTCATGACCATAGTTTATCAGCTAGACCAGAAACATTAATCTTTGTTTGGTAACTTGATATTTGCAACTTTTATTATTTCTTCTTTTAACGTTCTTTGATTTTTAGCAATTACACAATTTCTTAAGGAATTAACTGTCTAGTTGGATTTACGTAAATACCATGAAGGTAAATAGGATTTTTGTTAAACAGGAATTTGCAAATGACTGCAGAAAAAATAATAGGAAATGAAAGAGTTAAACATTTCTGTTGAAATAACGTGCAAATAGTGAAAGCGACAAGAAAAGCAAGGTAAATATGTGACCCGATCTGCCGTAACGAGTCGGAAGTCGGCGTTCTAGTTATTTAGATACGGGCCCGATTATGTTGAAAAACATCAAAAATATCGATTTTCTTTTTGGAGACCAGATTAATTTTGAAGACCTTTTCTTTCATATAAGAAAAATCGATATTTTGATGTTTGTCAACATAATCGGCCCGTATCTAAATAAATAGAGCATAGGCTTCCGACTCATTAAAACTGGCTTCAATCCCCATCTCATCATTGTGATAAGTCTGTTAGAGACTCTACTAAAATATTAAGGGCACTCCTGTAGACTATTCTTTTCAAAGAGCACCTCCTCTCCGAGATCACTGCCCATGCTACATTACTGTCCTGTCCAAACCCTTATGAAACCTTCACCCGCCCTTAGTACCCACTGTTAGTTTCCTCCACGGTCCCGCATTGTGGATGTTTCCTATTAAAAAATTAAACTTTTTGTAATGCTTTTAAAATAGCTGTATTTGAACTGTTTCAACCTTACTCTGTATTTTCTTGTTGGGTGTGTGTTCAGAATAAAAAATAAATAGGTGACAAGAAACGAGGAGGTAAATATTCACCATGCTGTTTAATATAGAGGCTTTGGGTTTATACAGAGCAAAGTGAACATGGTGTAACAGCTATGAAGTGATGACTGTACACTACTATTGCTATCAAAATAGCTGTTTTACCAGTAGGCATTATATTCTTTAACGGCTTAGCTCAGACTTATTTATTGTTAAACCAACGCCGTAGACTGAGATCCTAAACAAAACACTGATATTGATCCCACATTTAGGAAAAAACAACCAAAAATAGGTCCATCATTCTTTCATTCATTGCACATTCATTCTAACATCTGGAGCAGTATATATACTATATATATATATATATATATATATATATATATATATAATGGAAGAACAAGACACTGAGCTGGCTCAACACGTTTCTAAACCTACATAGGCTGAACATGTAGAATCTCTGCTGTGAGAAGGATCTGCTTAAGCAAATAAAAATTACCAGCAGATTCAACCTAAATACGTGCGTTACCTTTTGTGGCATTCTGCAAAAAAAGCCCTGGAACTTAAAGCTCAGCTTCAAACCTATTACATAAAACATAAAGGAGAAAATGTCATGGCTAAAAATCTGACAGTTCAAAAAGCATAGATGTGTAGCAATGTTGCGTTTTTACCCACTTCAACTTTTCATTCTTTATGTGGTTTCGTCCCAGATTTTCTAACTCAATTGTTTTTGCAGAAAAAAGGAAAAAACCTTGAAAAAGGATTAGTCCGCAAGAGCCAAATCAGTAATGAAAATAAGGGCAAAAGGTGTAACTGGAAAAATAACACTTTCTCTTGATGTGTCAGACTTTGTGAACCTCAGGAAGCACATGAGCCGCTTTAAGAGAGGAAAAAATGGTTGGTTTACGGCCAAATTTCAGAGTTTAACATAACACACAAACTCACACCAATCGCCATCCTTATAATGACACAAAAGTTCTAGAAGACATATGCGATACATTATTAATCAGGGGCACATACACCTAGTCAAATATGGCTTTAAGAAAAAATCAGGCTGTGTGTGTGTGTGTGTTCATCACGTACATGTGTCAAGGCTTTGCGACAGCATCTAAGGTCAAGTGTGGCGATTGAAGGTAATGGGCTGCTGTAGCCACGTGCCCAGGCTGTCTGCAACCCTAGCTGACCTTTCAATTTTGATCAGCTAGGACCAAAAACTAATTTGTTCATCCATTTCAACAAACAAAAATTATATCTTTCATTTTTCTCTTACAGTCTTTCTCTGACAGTTACATAGAATTAACTCTCTAAACAGGCAGGATGTGGCCTGAAATTTTGTCCAAACGCACATCAGAAAAAATGACAGGAAAAAAAACTCAACTAGCAGAGCTGACACACAGCCTGCAGGGGGAGACAGACTTAGCGTACATAAAAGCCAGCAAGACAAAGCTACAATCACTCCATACATCATAACCAGAGAAAAGAATTAAAGACCGCGAGGCAACTTATGTGATGAAAACAGGACATCTGATGGGGAATAATTGAGGATTTTATCACAAAAGACACCCTTTACTATGAAATCATTTTTTACCACTGCCGTACCCATGAATGCAGTACACGTCCACAAGAAGGTCTAGTGTAAAATTAGCCGATACTACAATGAGAACTGACCCATGGACAAATACCGTCGAACTTTTACTGTACACAAATCAAACGCTCTAGGTAGCTGCTAAAAGTGAATTTAAATTTTAACTGATGTGGTAATGTCTTTCTTACTCTGTGATTCAACTGACAATACCATTTCAAAAAGCATTAAGGATAAAGCAGAAGGTATTCTCAGGTGGTAGGAGTTACACCGTGACATAAAAACACAAACAAGTTCAACATTACCTGTACAATTACAGTAAAAGAGGTCAAAGTGCAAAAATAATAGACGGCTCTTTACCTTTTATCTCCTGATTACTGTAATATGAGACATTTTCAACTTCCTATTACCTTTGTAATGCTGGAATTGCCTTATTTTCTCCAAGCTGCAACAACCAATAACCCCCAAATTCTCTTGAATTATATGATTTAGACTTCATCTACAACACATAAGTAATTTTGGTTTAGAGTAACAGAATATGAACCAGCCTACATTTACTGTGGCTTGAATGGACTTTCTCACGTTCTGCTTATTAGAATATCCTTAAATAGCGGCTGGTGTACATAAAGCATCTGATAAGTTTAACAATAACCAGTTTGCGGGCTCGCTTAAAGGAAAAGTCCAGAGGAAATTCTTAATTTCTAAGATGGTCAATCAGGACAAAGCTGGTAGATTAGCTTCTCTGTGGTTATACGAAGCTAGCATTGACTAACGGCTAGTGGAGAAGCTCTAAACTGCATTTATGCCCGTTTATAATGTTAGTCGCCCAGGGGTTTACATTTTCACTTTTTGACAAATCCTAGGTTCATCACTGGAAATAAAACCGAGGAGTTAGACTTGGATTTTGGACACCAGCAGTGTCTCGGCGATTAGTTCCCTTGACATAAGCGAGCAATCTGCACAAATTTGATTTCCCTCTGCACCATTTCTTCAGAGATGCTAACTGCATGGACATTTGCCACAGCAACGACCGCTGTTACTGGTTCAGACGTACTTTCTACACAGCACAGAAAATACAGCACAACACTCACCTGCGTTTTAACATATACATACCCGCGGTATTACAACTCTGTCCTTGCTGGCTTGGACTGTTCCAGCCAGAGGGACAATGCAAGGAACAAGGAGGAAGGAAGACAGACACTGGATCCTTCTCCTCGCTCTCCACTCCCTGAAGGTACAATCAGTGTCAGACATAAAGTCAAAAGCTCATGAGCCTTTTCAGATGTGCGTCAGGTGCACAGCAGCTCCTTTCTGTTACTGGAGAAAGGTTGTCCACTTGGGGAGTTGTAAAAGGTAAAAGAGCTACGTTTTCCACAATAACCTTCTCCCTTCCACCTGTTCTGAAAAGGACTGGCAGGAACCAAGCTGGAATGGGCGGGGACTGTGTGTGTAGGATCATGGTTCAGTGCAGCTCTTGCCTTCCAAAATCTGGTAGATACTTGATCCTCACTTTGTGTACCAGTCTTGATCCTTAGTCGTTACTGTGAGGTTGAGAACTCCTGGCGCTTAAGGGGCTCTTCTTAGACACTCATGCCCCCTGGCCCTCCACCCCCTGCAGGGTAATGCCTCAAGCCGCCTCCTCTGCGCGGGGAGTGGAGACCTGGCTTCTTTATCCTTGAAAAGGCCCCAAAAGTGGTACATGGGCTAACCGCCTACTGGGACCCGACACAGCCACGCCACCGTGGGCACCACAGGGGACCGCCACAGCAAGCAGATCCACCAGAGTGAGAGCTCAGTAGCTCTTGTGAGGGACACACGCGGCTGGAAGGAACTGCTCCTCTGATTTAGCGTCGTCATCCTCATCGACTTCCACAATGGTGACCTCGCTGACGGTCTGCTCTGCCTGTGAGGCTACACCCTGTGGCTGGGACGTCTGGGGCATAGATTCGCCCGTCTCGTCCCCACTATGGGCAGGGAGAAAGAACACGGTTGCAGACTTGGAGAAGGAATCTGGGTGGGATCATTTGCAAGGATCAAAGTCAAAGAACCTTGGCAGAATCTGCCACCAATAGTTAGTGCCAAACCTTGCCGAACCCTGTAACGATGTTCTGTGTCTAGTTATTTATCAACAGATGCGCTTGTGCTCGGTAGCACCACATGGCACCCGCAGGTGGGACTGGCTCAGTGGCTAAGGACTCCCTGGCAAATGGTGCTGTTATGACAGACTCTGTGGCGACCGAGTCCAGATCATCACCTTCATCTGACAGCCACGTGGAAGTGGGACTACAAGCCTGGGAACGGAAGGTACGCTCTGCGATGGTGTCCAGGTCGGAATTGAAAGCATTTCCTGGACCGTGCGCCGGCGCTGAAACGTCATGTCATACTCGTGCATGCCCTGCTCCCGCCCAGGTGGTTTGACCACAGATGGTGAGTGAAGGGCAAGGTGGCGGCGGCTCACACTGGGCCCACTGGACACCCTGCCCAGGCTGTGACGGAAGCAGATCTCCCACCCGCCAACACAAAGCCCTCATGGGTGGCAGAGTCTTGGCCCAGCGTGAGCAAGCACTCAGCAATGACATCTTGTCTTCTGATAGATAGGCGGCTTCCAGAAGCAGCTCCGCCCACCGTGGCTGGACCCACTGCTTCCCCACAACATACAAAGCCACTGTCTGGTGCCCTCTCCGGACGAGCACGGCAAATCCCGATCGCTACCACTCCGTTCGCTCCCCTGGATGCCCACGGGTAAAGCAACGGTGTGGGGTAGGCTGCCCGGGTCAGCGGCGAGCGATGAGCTCGCCAGGACAGCGGACCTGCCAAACCTCAACTCTGCCCCTGCCCCTCCCCAATGGGTGGAGCTTCTGCCTCCCTGACCAATCCCGTCTGAGCCAGTTCCATACTCTGCAGCAGAGCCTCCAGCTTGTGGTTCTGGGTTGATGTCCTGGGAAAGCACTTCTGCACGCCCGTGTGGAATTAAAATCTCCCTGGAGAGCTGGAAGCGTGCCACGTCAATGACCTGCTTCAGCCTGCTGGATCTCCGTCGAAGGCACCTCCTTGGCGCCGAATTAGAGCCTCCACTGCGGTGACCTCCTCTTGATCCAGTCCTCCTGCACTCGGGTGAGCTGAGTGCGCAGCTCATCAATTCTGAGTCCTGAGAGAATATGATGAGGTTCAGAGACACAGAGAGAGAGAGAGAGTCGCTGATGCGGGACGGGGACAAACAGCTTTCTCAGATTACATGTTAAAAATCACTGAGCTCATAACTCTCCAGAACTCAGGTAACAAGTGGCGTCTCTATGGGGTGGGGTGGGGTGGGGTCAACATCGCGTTTTGGTCCACTGGGTCACGTTTCTTGTAGAACAGTGAGACATTTTGGGGAATGTAACAGGCAGATTCAGTTGTGGTTTTCAAATACTTGCTGTGTGGGTGTACACAATACTACTCTTATGACCTTTATTTTTTGTCTGGGGTATGCAATAAAATTAATAGAGATAGAGCCAACCTACTTTTTATGTCGATACCGATATTGTAAATTTGGATATCTGCCGATACGATACAAATCCGATACAGTTACAGTCTTTTTTAAACACAAAATAATGCTTTAAAAATGTCTGAATACATGACTGAGGTTATTGTTATGCTTAAAAATGCTTGATTTAAATACCTAACTAAAACGATGTAATACATTTATTTAGACATATAAATATTTCTTCTTTCTTATTGATTACACTATAACATTATAAAATTGAAAAGAATTTGATCAATTGAAAATGATCCAATGATCCAATCCAATGTTCCAGAATAAACGATGGAAAATCTCTGGGAAAATCTAAATAAACGACAGAATTGTGAGTAGAACGCTGGTTGTTGTGGTTGTTTATCAGCTAAAATATGGTTTGTGTCTGTAATAAAAGCGACATTTTGACCGAACTGGGCGTTTTAAGCGTTTAGCGGCGCTCTCGTGCTGGCGCATGTTTTTACATACGCCATAAATGTAAAGTGTTTTAATGCATTTACTTCTGTTCAGTGCCGGAACAGGTCACAAATGCTTTCCACATACAGAGCGGATCAGTCTTGTCTTGTCGGCATACTGAAAGCGTTGTGTGTCACTACGAAGCCTCGTATGAAAAACAAAGCGGAGCTGCTCTACATGAAGTAAAATGAATTAAACCAACCTTGATTCTGAAAAATTCCTTGATATTTTCTAATAAATTATTGGAGTTATTGGAATTAATCGTTTTTCAGCTCTACTTTACCGCAATTACTTCACGCCTGAATTGGCGCATTTACGAATCGGCTCCTACAAGCATTTAATGCCACGATACCGATCCAGCCGTCTGAGCCATTATCGGACGATACCCATCACGTATCCCGGATCGTCTGCATCTCTAAAAATTAAATGAGTTTTTAAAAATTCTATTTACATACAAGATCTTAGTTGTCTGCCACACTGAAGATCATCTCTCTTCATTATACATATAAACTGGTATAATTTTGCCTTAACAAAAAGTTTAAAGTCTAATGCACCTTATATGTACCAATTAAGACATGACCTCTTACGCAAATACAAATTCTTGAACCCGACAGCATTAGATGTGCAACATGAAATATACTGAGAGTCGCCAAGTATTTAAAAGGCATCATGGCTAACAGCTGAATTCACCTGTCTTGAAGTCTTTCAATGGTCTCTTTGAGCCGGGCCCGCAGGTGTCTGATGCACACCTCTTTCTGCTGCAGAGGGGGTAAATTACTGCTCAGGGGAGGGTTTGATGCCATGGTTGTCTGTGCAAGGAATTGTACTTCATCATGGCAGCCTCTTGAGAGAGCAGGGCAAAAGAAAATATGATGAGAGTGCTATCAGCGTTTATTTCACTATATAATAGTGAAAAATATACTGTATATATTTTTTAAAAAGCATCAACTTGCCTATATCACAATGGATAATGGAGCTGCCCTATGGGCTCGCTGGCTTTTTTTTGTACCCAACATATCCACATTACAGAACCCTACGGTTATTATTAACCATCACGTGAGAGATATTTAAAAAGCACATATCTTTGACCCTCAGCAAAACCAGTATGCCAAATTTTCAAAAATTGAGTTATTTATGTTTTCATGAAAGGCATAAATCAAGCTTCAAAAAAGCGATACCTATATGGAATGAATGGGGCCGACATATGACTGAGATATCAGCATTCAAAAGAGTCGGGTTTCTCCTGTCCGCCAAGTGAGAAGCGAATCTGCCTTTGAAGTTATTACTCGCCCATGCTTGCTCACAGGCGGCTTAGTGCGGTGGCGGCTCGTTTGTATTTCACGGTAGCCCTACGCTGCATTCACAACCCGCGGATAGCCTACCTCGTTAGGTGCTGAACTTCGGGAGGCAGATGGATTCCAGAGAAATATCTTCAAACTAGTCAACCCAGTGGATTTACTTCGTAAACCCAGAAGTAAAGCGGTCAAAACAGAAACTTTTAACATTCTGCTGGGAATTGAATTCCTCACCTCGAAAGTCCGTTTCAGGATGGAAAGGGTAAGTTTTCAAGCCAAATTTATTACAAAATTACCAGTATAGACCACTGTTTCAAAACAAAAAATTCAAGAAACTTTTACCCATAACATAAGCTGATAGTTTTCACCGAAGCCTCGTTCGCGATAAGCATTCAAATTTTGCAGAGGGTCTATAGTTAAGCTTTGGTTTTCAATCAAAATGCACCAAAATTAGTGAACAGAAAATCACTCTCCTGTTTTAAAAAGCTCATTTCTTTACCCCTGACTTTAAATATTTATCATGTTTATTAGTATATCATATTTTAGGAATTACTGCTTACTGTATATTTAAAATTTAGCTGTTCATTTAGTGTCTTATGCACTATTGTATTGTTCTCCTAATTTGTTAATTTATACCATCATACTACACTTAATTATACTCCAGCTGCTTACGCTGTTTACTAGCTTGCCATTCTTTTCTGACTTTATTCTCACATTCTAACAATACTTCCTGTATGTAAATACACTCACCATAGACTATTGTTAAACTCTGTTCATTTATGGGACTTGTAATAATTTAGTGGACATAAGTCTAAATGAAATGAGCAAATCTTTTGCCTTAGTAGAAAATACATTCAGAACGTTGTGTCCTACCTGTGGGTGGGGCTTCCATCGCTATATACAAAACCCGAGTTGCTGCTGCTGCTGCTGGGAAATTGCCGTAAGGATCACGGTTACTGACAGGCGCTGGACTCCGCCTACATCACAACAGACAAACAGCCTTAGAGTAAAACCTGCAGCAAACATACATAACTCTGAAAAAGGTGTGTGTTGATCACAGTCACGATCATAATATCACCGATCAGCCAGCACCACAGAGTCACCGAAACATGCCCAACTGCACTTATATCACCAACATGCCACGACACACTGGACGACTCGATACAGACTGCCATCTGCTGGCACTCAAGAGGAGACCGCAGGCAAAATAATGGAAAAAATGCATTAATTAACCATGTGTAGCATATAATATAAGCAACCTAGAAAATGATGATATCTGCAAACTGAAATGATTCGAAGCTCGGGTAACCGAACCAAATCCAGCTTGCTGATGACAAATCAGATGAGAGCTGGATTTATTATGCACAAAACAAAACGTACAGCTTTGTCAGATTCCATCCCAGTTTAGAGCTGCTCACTTTATTAACATGAATGAACTATTCCTCTTCTATACTTAAAAATAAGCTGTGTGTTACTTAGCACTAGTTTTTTAGAGATAAGATTCATGGACACACACATTAGCTTCTTTAAAATATATACAGTACTGA
The DNA here is from genome assembly GCA_032718565.1 of Distichodus sexfasciatus. Lineage (NCBI taxonomy): Eukaryota > Metazoa > Chordata > Actinopteri > Characiformes > Distichodontidae > Distichodus > Distichodus sexfasciatus. Next base: position 636,015 of record JAVGVS010000204.1, on the reverse strand, counting down.
CCTGCAGTTTTTAGGCAGGTGTGAAAATATAAATATATATATATCAGAAATATAAATAGCGATTATTTTTTTATCAATTTACAAAATGCAAGTGGCCGAACAAAAAAAATCTAAATCAAATCAATATTTGGTGTGTACTTTTTGCCTTCAAACCAGCATCAATTCTTATAGGTACACTTGCACAAATCAAGGAGTTTTGTAGGATTATAGTCATTATATTATTTTATGGGATTATAGGATTATAGATCTGTGGTTAGTTCTCCAAGATATTTGGAACAACCTACCAGCGAGTTCAGCCTAAAAACTGTGTGCAAGTGTACCTAGAATTGATGCTACTGAAACGAGACAATCACACCAAATATTGATTTATTCATTCTGTTCATTCACCTATTTTATTGATCGATGAAATAAATGATGAAAGCTTATTCTTTGTTTACAGCATTTTTCACCTGCCTAAAACTTTTGCACAGTACTGTATTTAAATACTACACTGCAAAAAATGAAATCTTAACAAGCCAGAAAATCTTAAAAAGAAAAAATAGATCTTGAAGAATAACTGACTTGACTAGACTTGTATGTGTAAGATAAATAATCTAATTTTAAAGAAACGTTGGCTACAAATTATCTTTATTAAGAAAAAATGTACTGATTATAAGAACTTCTTAAATGAAATAGAAACTTAATTAAGAGAGCGGACTGAGTTCTCCACGCTCCTCCACCTACAGAGTTAAGAAATTCATAACAACTTTGCTTATTTTAAGAATACAATGTATTATCAAGCTAAAAATGATGGAAAAATTCTTTGTTTTAGGAGACCTTTACACGACCAATTTTCTCACTATATTGGCTGATAATTTTGTGATTCTGGAACCTTTTTCTTATTATCCTTTTCTTTTTCTTATGTTCTGACACTGATTTTTTGCAGCGTAAATAATTTTGCAACCAAATAACATTGCCACATTGCTATATAGATGAATATTATCATAGATATATAGATACCATACATGCCTCCAGAGATATGTTGACCAACATGAAAATAATAGTCAGTTCATGAGACGGATTCGAATAAACAAGCTGAAAAACAACTGAAATTGCATACCAAACGGCTTCAAGACAATATGTGGCCCTCCAAGTAAAACCAGTACGCTTAGCCGCAATTTTTTAAAATTGAGGTATTATGTTTTGAAATATGAAAGGGCATAAATCAAGCTTCAAAATGATACCTATATTGAATAAATGGGACGACATATGACTGAGATATCAACGAGCGAATGGATTCGGACTTATCTTCCGTAGCTAATCAACCAGTGGATTTAGTAAATATTGAAGTAGAGCGGTCAAAACACAAACTTTTAACATGCTGCTGGAATTAGATTCCTCACCTCAAGAAAATGCGTTTTTGGGATGGAAAGGAAGTTTTTCAGCCAGAATTTATTCACAACAGTACGAGTATAGACCTTCCACTGTTTAGAAAACCACTAAAACCAAAAATCCAAATTTTACCCCACGCAACATAAGCTAGTTTTTTTTCTCGGAAACCTCCGTTGCGACAAGCGCCTGGTTTTGCCGTGGAGGGTCACATATAAGCCGTTGGTGGCCTAGTGGTAGGACACTCGCCTTTGGACCAAGAGGTTGTGGGTTCGAATCTGACCTCTGGCGTTACCAACACTGGGTCCCTGAGCAAGACCCTTAACCCTAAGTTGCTCTCAGGGGAACTGTCCCTGAAATGAGGAAATGCAAGTCGCTCTGGATAAGAGCGTCTGCTAAATGCTGTAAATGTAGGGTTAGGGTTAGGGTTAGTATATAAGCTCTCTACAGCTCAGCATAAGCTGTTGTCCAACTAAAATCAGATTGTGGACTGTTTTTCTTTTCCTTTCAGCAGGGCAGGTGAGGACAGACAATGCACTACCACAGATTAGCGGGATGTTGAACTGCAACACAACCCACTCAATTTTGAACAGAAACGAAATGCTTTTATAAAGTGATGGGCCTGAATCCATGCCAAAGCGGGACGGCCGAGGGGAATAGAGTGTGCAATCAGATGAGAACAAAGGTAGATTGAGTGAGTGAGAGAGAGAGAGAGAGAGAGAGAGAGAGAGGGAGGGAAGAGGCATGAGGCGCTGACCGACAGTGGTGCTCCGGAGACTTGGGGTTCAGAGATCCTCGGCTCTGCCTCATAGAGACCATAATGCCTGCCTCCATGGGGGTGTAGTCTAGCTCTATAAACCTGCAATAGTCAAAGCTGACCCACACACACCCACACACACACACACAACAATGGACTGTTACTGAAGCGACGGAATACACACCCACGCACACTCACACGCCCGTCTGCTCAGAGCTACACAGGAATGAATGGAAGGTTAATGGAGACTAGCCTCTTTCAGATCATGCATGGTGTGTGTTAAAAGTATCCATTACTTTCCATTAAGCCCAGCTGAGAAATCAGACCTTGTCAGTAAAAAACATGACCTGAACTGTTTACAAGTCTTTACGGGCATCAGGATTAAATCTAATGAGGGCACAACAGCCTTGTTTGACATGTCCAAAAATGTCCTGATCACAGACAGAGGATCAGAGGGGGCTTATAGGACGAGTTCTCCTTAATTCCAACAAAAGCAATCTCCCAGATGAGAATCAAATCCTCAGGTAAATATGCCAGCAATGTTCATTTCAAGAGACGGTCATGCTGGATGAAATATCAATAGTCGTTTGCAAAACCATCCGTCACACCAGTACTAAGCAGGCAGGGCCACTGGATTCTCTGTGAGCTTCATCTCTCAACTCTACAATCAGCGTCTCTCAAACGCAGCAGTGAGTCAATTAAAAAGTAGGAATGTTTAGTCTTATAGTCCAATCACAGTCCACATGGGACAGGCAGACTGTTTAAGGGTTAGGGTAATGGATAAAAACATAATGTGTGATGGTGAAGCAGAGAACTGCCTGGAAAATTAACGTAATCATGAAGGGAGAGATCTGCTATCATTACTGATAGCAGAGAGAGAGGGAGGGGAAAAGAGACAGAGGCTGCCAAGGACAGGTGACACTACTGCTACGTCCATCATTTTGTCTTCTACAAGATGGACTGGCTCAAGTGCAGTACTAACGGCACTGTGGCGAAACAGACACTCTACTCCGTTGTGCAAAAGAAAGCCAAGCAAATGAATTAGAATCAAGAGCACAAAGAACCTTGATATAAAATTAATCATTTTTACATTTCCAAACAAAACAGGCTTTGACTGGAAAAAAATGTTTCTACAAAGGTTGCAAAACCGTTCGGCCTGTTGTGGGTTTTGCAGCATTTCTGTTATCTCCGTCTCCGATTCTAACGTCAGAAGCCAGAACTATAGACAAGATGGTCATTGACAGGCAGTGTTCCACTACGTGAGTAAGAGCCATCTGTAGGCCAAGTCCTTCACCAGACCTTCACCCCTTCCAATGCCCTCCATGCAGGGCTAACGACATCTTTAACTCCTCCCACACTTGGGCAGTGTTTCACAACCTCAGACCTTGAAGTCCAGTGCCCGGCACAGATTTGGTGCCTCATTAGGGCTGGAAAATATGATCTCAAATCAGTGTCACAATGAATCGAACATTTTACCACAATTACAATTGATTTTTTGCACTCACAGATCAATGACAAAGTTTGTACACTATTTAAGCGTCCATATATTAGTGACACTTTTTTCGGTATTGACAGAATTATAATATTTTTTAAAAGAACTGTCATAGACAAGATTATGCTGATTAGAGGTCATGAGTGTCAGTTTCAATTAATTTATGATTAATTGCCCAGCAAGATGCTTCATGCACCAGTACAACCTGATCCTACCTGGCTAATCAGGGTTTGGCAAAATGCACTGAGCCAGCGAGGACCAGCGTTGAGAAACCCTAGTCTAGAGGAAGTGGTTATAGAATGGTTTTGGACTGGACCTGGCTTTGTGAGCACACAGGGCGTTCCATGACTAAGGGCAGTGTTCCCTACTAACACCCATGCCCTACATAGGGTACTGAATCTGACGCTCACGGAGGTGGCGCTGATGGAGACGGCAGCACTTGCTGCGTGCGCCATTTAGACTGAAGGGCCTTCAGAGGGTTGAATCTGAGGAGAGAGACAAGACACACAGGCACAGAGCTGGGCTCCACCGCGAGGAAAGACTGATGACGGCTAAAGGTACTTCTAATATTACAACTACAGGCACGATCGCTTCTGAAGGTGTGTTGGAGTATTTAAATCAAGAAAAGCAAGCGTTTTAACCCTTTTAGCACGACTTAGTGAAATAAAGTCAAATGTTAAATGCTAGATCATGTAATTTGATGAGACAATTAGACTAATGCCTCTATCGCGCAAATGAGACTGCTAGAAATGGTGCTGAGTCTCCTGGAACACTAGACGGGATTCCGGCTTTTAAAGCTCCTCAACGTCCAAACGCGGCAGTTTTAAGCAGCATGGCACTTTTAGACCGTATCAATCATGGAGAGGAAGACAGACTGAGAAAGAAAATGAACAGAGCTAAAAAGCCTGCATAGCCATCACTGCAGAGAGAGAGAGAGAGAGAGAGAGAGAGAGAGAGAGAGAGAGAGAGAGGGGGAGAAAGACTGATTTCTTGGCATTAGCAATGCATTTGTGGATGTCAGAGGTTGATGAGATTAAAGAAAAAGTAAACCACAGCTTTTAAGTAGAATTCCTCTGAGAGGATATGCATCTTTACACTTACAAACCTGAAAAATCAGATCAGTCTCAGATACAAATTTAGCATCATCAAAATGGACAGTAAATACGAGTGCTCGTCAGGAGAAACGGCAAGCGAGACAAAAACAGGGTTACAGGAAGAAGAATTAAACCATAGAGCGTTGGCTAGTATTTCCAAAAAGAGCTAATGCCATATAGTTGATAAAGACAGAAAGGTGGGGGGGGTCATACCTGCGAGACCCAGAACCAGATCTCTTATTGACAGGCGAAGACATGGAGGTGATTGGCTCGCGCTCTCTGCAGCCAAATCTCTCGCTCCTCCCCTCCTTCTGTTCCCCTCCGTTGGTCCCTCTCAGCACAGCACCAACGCCTCAGCTGCAGCCAACCTGAAAAGGGCATGACAGTGCAGAGTCACCCCTGCATTGTCGAGTTAGCTGCTAACGGTTCCCTCTGCATCAGCTCAGTATAAGTAACAAAAATAAGTGACCGGAGCAAGCAACTCTCACGTTATCCTATGCCAAATCTGCAGAAAAAAAGAATGCTTGGTCATACCGTGGTCCATAACAACTCATTTGATTTATGTCAGGTTTGAGAGGAAGCTATAGAAGCTGGATTGGAGGCAAAGTCAGTGGAACAAACCAATTTAAGACGCATTCTATACTTCTGACAAGGACCAAACTAGCAAATATTCAATACTATCTTACGTCTCTGCTGGTCTGGAATGATTTCATTTGGAGAGATGAAACAGATGTTAGATTGATGGGAGCTGTACAAGAAGAAGACAAGAGAGAAGCCAGAGATTGTTTAATTTCAACATTCGTCGTGACAAGCAGTGGAACTTTATACAAATGACCAGCATTTCAGTGATGAATTGGACATCACTTAAATAAAGTGTTGACCGTTCGAAAAACACAAAATATCTCACTTAGATATAACCTGGGTTGCTAGCTAAATACTGTATCTATCTAAGTGGCTATTTTTCAGAAAATTGTCATTATATAGTGTTGGTAAAAATATTTTTGGGGCTTACTTGGATCAATAATCATCGAATGATTCATTCAATACAGTGTTTCCCCAAATCGGTTTACAGCTAACGCGGGGTTAGGGTTCGGCAGACACTGACACAAACACTTTGGAATCATGGTGTCCGTGTGTTTGTGTGTGCGCATGTGAGTGATTATTTGTCATTGTGAACACACCACAGCACAGCACACAGTGCACCACAACGAAATGTGACCTCTGCATTTAACCCATCCGTGAAGTAGCAGTGGGTAACTGCTCATGTGGTAACTTTACCGGCCCTGGATTCGAACCTGCGACCTTCTGATCACAGAGCCCTACCGTTATGCCACCAACTGCCCCTATGTGTCTGTGTGTGTGCATGTGTGTTGTATGTGTGCTTGGGGTCGCGCAAGCTGAGGAGAATTGTAACCGTGAGACCGTGTAGACAGAAAATTACATGCCGTAGTGTAAAAAAAAAAAAAAAGATAAATAACGTAAATAACGTCCCCCTAATATAATGATGGTGGAAACAGTGCATTACCCGAATCGCTTAATCCCAATCGGGGTCACGAGGACCTGCGAACTGCAGGTGTGAGGCAGGCACCAAACACACTACAGGGAAGAGACACTCAGACAAACACACTCACATTCACAGCTATGGGGGCAATTTAGAGATATCGTTCAACCTAAACTGTGTACTTCTGGACTGTGAGAGGAAAGCGGCGCGCTCAGAGAAAACACACCGAGCTCCTTGCTGTGAGGCCACAGTGCTTTCATTAATCATTCATCTGACTATACCATGCAGGTATTAGGGATGTCACGATTATAGATTTTGATGGCACGGTTATCGTCTGGGAAATAATCACGCTTTCACGATTATCACGATTATTTCACAATGTAGATAATCACATTCTTTAGAGGTTTTTACTGCGGTCTTAAAAAAAAAAAAAAAGACACAAAAAACATTAAACAATACTGTGCATAAACGGAACATAAACAAATGGATACTGCCTTTTGGAACATAAATAATAATGTAAACAGTGATGCATCATAGCGAAAACAAAATGACAGATGTAGGGACGCAGTACGGTGCTGATGTACCGAAGCCCACTGTTTCAGGGATCTAGCAGGTCAAAGATTTGCATTTAGACAGTCTCCCTGGAACAACCTGGAGTCATAACCCAGTGCTCAATAGTTGTACTCCTTCCACTCGCTTTGCTCTAATACTAATGGGCTACAAAATGATCTACAAAGCTAGACATAAATGCAGTCTGATACTAACTTGATAGCCGAGGCTTATTTGCTGAGAGTGAGGGAAAACATGAGAGATCTTTCTGTTAGTGAGCCTCAGGGAGGAGAGGATTAATGGCCTGAATAATTAATCAGTACAAGTTAGCATAGCTCAGCTGTCTCTCTCTCTCATACACACAAATTTCTAAAGTCTAATCCTAAAAAAACAAACTTAAGTATGGTGATGATAATATGTTTGAATAGAAGAATATTTTTTATTTCATGGTCCATGCAACAGGAAGAAAACACAGTTCACTCTCACTCAGTCACTCAAACACGCGCACACACAAACACTGAGTCAAGCATCTGCTGCCCTTTATAGACCCAAATAACCACCTCCATCATTCAGAGTGAGCTGACCTTTACATTCCTCTCACATTTGGGAAATTCACTAAAAGCCCAGCATCCTCATTACTTATTCTGTCCTTCAAAAGATGTGATCACAACCAGAATTTAATCCAATATGCACAATCTCTCAAGTGTTTCATCCTTCCTATGCTGCGAGTTCAGCCGCCATAATCCTCTCAAGCATAAAATTCGACATTTCTTTCAAATCATGAACAGCAATGTGGAATTACAGTTATGTGGATGATGGTATTGCAGCACATCTACGTCTCTGTAACAGTGGCAAATCCTCAGTGGGAGCACCGACTCATCTGGTACCTCTGTAGCAAAATTAACATACAGGAGAAATATACCCTTTACCTAACCCTAACCCTTCATGTATTCCTAGTGGTTCATAATGGTTATGTAATGAACTTCCAATTCCAATCTTTCCTTTCCAGTTAACTGGATTTAAACCCATAAACATTCTTTTCACCAACACAGGGTTCCAACTATAGCTGCATGATTAATCTAATCGCAATCGCGATGTCAGTCTGTGCGATTACATGAACGCAAAAAGCTGCGATTTAAATGATTAGTACATGGACTGAATCGGCAACATATCACTCATTCAAAGTTTGCAAGCTGACTGAAGTCTCACTTCAGTCGAATGTGACGTGTTTGGTCACAAAAATGCAGACATCCCGGAAGTTCTGGGAATCTCCGGCATATTGATAGCGGCTCCCTGATGCCCACAAATTGAATAAAATATCCCGGAAACTAGAGCAAGCAAACAAGAGTCTGCACACGAGACAGTAGCGAGTGCATCGCGCACTTGAGAGAAGCGCGCACATGACGGAATGAGAGAGTGAGAGAACGTGCGTATGTGTGGATCACTGCGTTCATGCAGCCCGTGCTAGACAAAGGACATCCTGATTGGTTTACTTAGTAAACTAAGCCTTTCAGGTTTCGTTATTTTTGACAAAAATGTTAATATTTTCTTTAAAAGAAAAACTGAATTCTTATTTATTGTTTTACTTATTTTATTATTTATTTCCATTAAACTGCAGTATTAGGAAAATAACATTTGCAGTAATGTAAAGAGTTTTTTGTAATTATTTAATTTTGTAGAATACTGTATTTTAAAAGCACTGGGCATTTCAAGTTTTTAGAAGTAGTTTGTATGTATCACTTTGAAATTAAACATTTCACTATTAGTAATTTGTATGCGACTTTTCATTGATATATAAGCAAGTGCCCTTTATCATATCACAATCGCATATTGCAATTATTGAGATCAATTTTGTATGTCTTTTTTCCCCAAATCGTGCAGCCCTAGTTCCAACCACTAAGACCAAAACAAACACACCTTAAGCAAACTTTATCCTTAAACACACCACTAATTCCTCAAGAAAAGTTGCTTAATGGAAACAACTAGACATGAAAAATCTATTTAGCCCAACTTGGTCATAATGGTCATACCATGCAATCTGTAGGGAAATGTCTACAAATCAAATCAACTGGTATTAGGACAGCTTTTGACTTCAGTTGATTTTCCAGGGACGTTACCGTAACTTGTATAAATATATACAAATAGGAGATATGAGCATTTTCAGTACCTGATTTGCTAAGTCTATTTCAACCAGAATCAAATAAGAACACAGAAATGTCAAGAAATAAAAAAAAATACACTGACTGTCCTAATGACCCAAGGACTAAAAACTAACAGGTTGAAACATACAAAACAAAAAGCGAGATTTGTTGTGATTCTGCTTTCATTTTCAAAATTGCTCCTTGAGCAAACATCAGAGGCGCGTGTGTTCTGTAAAGCTAGGAAGCAGATGCCCTCTAAACACACAAAGCGTACAGCCCTGTTACATAATCAGACCCCATTAAAGATGCGCGCACAAACACTTTCTTGTGCACACATGCACAAACTCCCTTCTGTACACAGCTTCAAAGCTGAAGACTGACTGAAAAAGCATGAGTCAGTCATTTCTACCTTTCATCTGTTTATAGTGCAGTGTTTCCTGCAAGAATTTGAGTGATCATTCTTGATCCTGATGTACTGCACAAGCACTTCAGAAATCCTCACAAATCATGGAGCCAGAAACTGAATAGAAAGGCTAGTTGTACTTCGTAATTTTCATTTGCACCACCTGGCCGATACTCCTATACAACTTACAAGGTGCAACACAGCATCGTATTGTCCCTGGAGTAACTTGTGCGCTGGGAAGTGGGACCCAACACCAGCTAAAATGGTACTTTACCAGCAACATGTTAAGGGTTTCAGCTGGGATTTAAATATCAATCTCATCAACATCAACACCACGGAAGCGTCAATTACTCACCTTCAGAATCTGAATGCTACTCTAAACGAGCTCCTACAAGGCCTTGGTGTTTGGAGAGCATGGAGTATAATTAAAGTGAATTAAAGCGTTTACGTTTGCTGGTCCAGGACTTGAAGCAGTGACCTGGTTAGAGAGTTAAATTAGAGAGTATGCTAAGATGTGTGTGTCAAAATGTAAACTTTAGTTACAAGCTGTCGAAATTCATCAAAAATGAGTTAGATAACATAGCATCGATATTACAATTCATATCATGCAGCACAAACTAAAATTACTCGCTGACTTCAGATAGTCTTACAACTGATTTTTCCCCCCACTTTTTTCTCAAGCTACAACACAACAGTAAACTTACACAAAAAAACTTGCATAAATACTACCATAAAAAGTGAGATTTACATTCATCTAGATTCTATAAAATACATTTGATTACTGGATACTTTTGGACCAAAAAATGATGATATGAGGCTCTTAGGCCCTCATTACAGCCATCAAACAAGACCAGAAAAATATTCACCATTGCCCTAACATGCTGTCATACTGAACTGCACTCTGGGAAATGTTCTCTGCAAACACTACATTACTCCAGATGAACTACACAAGTATGCAATATGTAGGTATACGAGTATAAACTTGTGCCTAAACAAGCTGCCACACTTAACGACTCAGCATTTTTATTCGACATTAAACATTTCCATTAGTACCCATAATTTGCAATCTGAGGATTATTGCACTTTTAGAGTTGATGTGGCTAAATAATTTACACGCGAGAATATGACAGCACAGCAGGCGGCACAGCAGCTATTAAGCCTTTGGAGACTAAATGTCACGGTCATATTAACATTTATTTATAGGAGTAAGGTACTATGTATTAGACCTAGTTTTCAGCTCACCCCCTAACATAAACCTAGAGATCAGAACGGTTTTTGTGGCTTTCTAAGGACATGTTTTACACGTGAGGACTTATGACTAGTGCATCTATTACTCTGCAAATCTGTACGTGAGAAGATTTGGGTCGTCTTGAATTTCTGATCAGGGAACAGCAACTGCAGCAACTCTCTCTGGGACTTCCTTACTCACGACTCAATACCATGCGGAGAAAGAATGAGTCACTCGCTTGCTTCGTTTCCCACCTGCCTACACACACACACACACACACACACACACACTTTCTGCAAGGTCGCTTGTGTCTCCTGGTCAAATCACATTGAGTACCATTCCGTAGACAGATCACATACTCTCACACAGCAGAGAGGAGGGCAGAACAGGCAGCTCCTATCCACTGTCTCAGAAACTCTCTCTCCATCACTGCCAAATGCTTGCAACACAAAACAGACCCCAGATTCACTGAGCCGAGCTTTTTTTGCTTTGCTTTTATTTAAAGCTAAACTTGAACATTTGTACCTTTTCTCCAGCTCCACATGCCTAAAAACCTGCACAGGTCTCGTATAATTCTGAAATATTTTTGGTGTTCATTATATATCCCGTTAACCAGCATTTGTCTCCAGCATCTACAGCACTACAGTAATCTTCTCTCAAACATAGCCTCTGCACTGCTTTATTAAAATCTGCTGTGTCATGCTCCAGTGGAGAGATTTAGGCAGCAACCTCAAGGCAGCGGCGTTTGAAGCTGACGGTGGAAGTCAATTGGCTGTGAATCAGCTCATGCCCTCCCCCTTCTGCGCTTCTGACGGAGAGTCTTCCTGCAAACCTGACGCTGCAAATGACATAAAACACCATTAAACCCCCCTTAGACAGCTAGTCTGTAGGCAACTGAAAAAGTCCAAAGAACTCCTGGAAATTGCACCCAAAGAGAAACAATGTGGTTAATATGCAGGATATCATCTACATCTGTAGCTGATGAACCACACAAGACATCTAGCAGAAGCATGTAATCTATACAGCACTGTTTCACTTCAAATCCAACATGCTGTGGACTCCGTGTTACAGAGCACTAAAAAAATCTGCCAACTGGAATACACAGTTGATTAGCAGACAGGAGATACAGGAGATGTGATCGATGCTACGCACTGATCTTCACAGCATCTTTCAAGACAAACTCATCAAGGAATGCAAGGTGTACTCTTTCAAGGAAACAAGATGAATGAATCATGACTCTTCTTAGAGTTCTTAGAGGGTGTTTCCTCATATATTCATATCAACACACCAAATAGACTAAAAAGTGTGTCTGATCCTCAAACACCTGATAAATATAGAACACTGTACACAGCCAAATCACAATGCACCACCGGCAGATCTTAAAGGGCCATTAAACAGCCCAGATTCAGCACAGCTCAGCCCTCAGTACAACTTTGAAAAAAGCTTTAAACTTGGTATGGAATGCAGCAGTTACAAAGGGTAAACAAGGACATGGAGAAAACACTTCCTTGGGACATAAGCAGAAACTACGACACATGTATGTATCCACTTCACGTCCTGTAGCATATGGTGACTATTCAATACTAGAAACTACAGGCACTTTGAATATTAGAAATGAAAAAATAATCAGAACATAAAAAAGCCAAAATATATATATAAAAAAAAAATCACAATTTTGCTGCAAGGAGTATGCAATGCATGTTGTTTTTATACACAGGCAAGGTGTGGGTGAAGATGACTTAGTTGGGTGATACTCAACTACAAATCAATAGGCTGTAGTTCAGATCAGGCTCTATTCTACCTCCAGCACCATCCCATTGACCCTCAGGCCAAAGCTCTTAAACTTTCTCCAGAGAAACTGTATCTCAGGGAGAAAGTCTGCTAAATTCCAGAAAAAGAGCCCTATGTGGTACTTAACATTTCAACCCACCTCTGAAGATTTTATGTCCCTTTAATGGTGTGCTGTCAAACAACACTGTTTCTACCATTAGAAACTGCAACAAATTTGACTGTTGCGAAGATGAATTTGACATGCCATGTTGCTGTGAGATGGACAGGAAACACAACACCACTGTGCTGCACGCTGAGAGGGTGAAAGAGGAGTCTCCATGGAGACGGGCCACTATTCCAGAATGTGATGAGTGCCAAGTGCAGTGACTGAATCTAGCAAGATCTGTTCTGTTAATGGATTAGTACTGAGCTTTAGGATGCAAAGCTAAAATAATGATACACAGATTCCAGCAACAAACTAGAAATCACATGGTTTGGTTTGTGACTAGTTTCAGATCAGCAAAAATGACTTGGTACTACAACCCTCAAAGCCTTTTGCATACTGTTTTGGGTAAACATTTTTAAACTGGAAACCAGCGCACAACAATTTTAGCGTGAATACACACTAGGCGTTTTTCTTGTTTGTTTTTACCTTCTTACTTCACCAGCATATTTAACAGGAAGGCACAAAATGCATTCTCAAACCTGTCTTGCAATTACTAGGTTTGGAATCATTGGGAATGTTGTTGCAATATGGCATTTACCACTTGGTTCGGTTCATTTTCGCAAAGCAATATACTGTATGTAAGAATGCAAATATTTGTAAATCATTGTCTACTGAGAGCAACTGCTGGACAGAACCTTCACATGACATTTATCTTCCAGAACACAGGAAACAGAAAGATAACTGGGATAACAACCCATTTTCAAGTCTCCTTGCCACAATTTGTTGCCCACCATACAAAATGTAAAACCCATCATGCATAGCCATTTTGCTGGCCGTTAGTCCGCTGGGTCTGATCAAGTTCTCACATTCTGTGTTTACACCTCTACAAACAAAGTCAAGGGAAAGTGCCCCCAAAAGATCTGGAAACGTCTATAAATGATGCTTTTCAAGTCTATCTGCCCTCCAGTTGTCTTTAATGTCCCACAGAGGTTTTATTGTAAATGCAACGCTGAACTAACTCCTGCTGTGCTTTTTTTTGTACCGCTCCTAACACGACGTAATATTTTAGTCCAAGTTTAAGTGTATATATGTAACCTTTGGAAACGAATTCTGTCCACTGTTTAAATGAGATGGTTTATTTTTCATTTAGGTGAAGGAATTCCGAATGTGTTTCGAATGTCCACTAGGTAATAAAACTAACTTAAGCACGGTCCTGCTTCCATGAACACAAAACTGGACTTCCTGTATCTGTTCACTGCAACTCTACAACAAGATTTAGGCAATTGTTACTTTAATAAGTAACAAAAACAGTAAAACTGCATTTCAGCCGTACAGCGGGACTCGTACGGATCAGAAGAAAGAAGCAATGAGAAACATTAATACAGTTTCTAGTTTCCTTGAGCACAAACAGAGAAAATAAACCATGAATGAACGTTACGTCGCGCGGAGCAAGGTCACACCAGGCCCGGAACCGCACGGATTCCCGCCTCTGTCACGACTCAAGACGCACGAAACCATCTCCAACCTGGAATCCAGGTGAGACCACCAAAACGACGACAATAGGTGTAAAAACCGAGAAAACGCTTTGACGAGCTCAACATTTTGCGCATGCTCCACCCGGAAAATGACGCTGACGGGCGTGCACTGCAGACACACACACACACACACTCCCGAACTGCGGCCAAACAGCTGCCCCAAGCGCTCACCGCAATCTCGCCTCGAGACTTCCAGAATCGGTGCGTGCGTGCGTGCGTGGACGTGACGAGGAAAACAGGGACGTCGCTGCGGAAAGATGGCCCTGCCAGGCGCAGCGCGTCCCGTCCGTTCCTTGTGTCCTTCATAATACCTGACGCTCGGCAGCAGGGGCGTCTCTAGCTTAATGAGTTAAAATACCACATTTACCTGGCCACAAAATCCACACTGAGCGGACTTTTAAGTAGAGATGAAGGTTAAACTCGATGGTTTGATCAAAATAGTAAGACTCGTCAAAGTTATTTTAACGTTTCTTCTCAATCTGGCTGTGCGAGTTTCTTAAAAGTCACGCTTTACTGAAATGCGCTTTCGTGGACTGTGTTAGCTAGCTGACCTTAGAATTAGTAGTTAAGCAAAAAAAAAAAAAATCCCCCTTCACGCAAACCTAAATAAACAAGCACCGAGTAGTAATTTCATATTTAGCTGCACTGACCATAAATCTATACCCTGTCAGATTTTAATCACCAGTTAACATTTATTACTACTGTGGTTATAGTTTTATACAATAGTTCACCGGTTGCAGAAAAGCATTTACCGTCAGATTTCTTAGCAACGTTCTTGTTAGCCAATCAAAACGCAGCATCGCCGTAACGCGAACGTGCCGTTCCTCGGCGTGACGACGCGATCTTCCTCCCGTTTTGACCGCCACTCTGCGTCTACTCCATACCTGGTTGCCGCCTCCAGCTTCGCTTCACGGTTCCGTTTCACGGTTTCATTGAAGCGGCCGCGTCTTCGCTTCTCCGCCGCGCTACGATTCCCGCCACAGCGGCGCACCCGCGGCTCGCGAGCGCGCGTACAGCGGCCGGGTGGCGCGTGAGGTTTGTTTGAGAGGCGCGTGAGAACAGGCGGCGGCGCCGGTAGAAAGCACGCGCGTAATATTACGCGCATTGATCTTAAAGGGGCAATGCGGTGATCACGGCGCTCGACTAAAATAAACCCGTTTCTAATAGTTGAACGGATACTCCGCTGCAGAAAGCTAATGTGGTTAATCAGTGAATGAAAGCCATTAAGGCAGTTAACTAGTCGGCTTCTTGACCCACTGACTTGCATTCATCGCGGACCACGTTAACGTTTTGATGCGTATTTTGACCTCGTTTTCATAAAGCTTTTGCAACATACCATTATTTTCTATTTACCTTTATTTACTACCTTTAGCAACAAATCAAACCAATCCTCCACAGAGATAGTTCTTTGCATAGCTTATCATTGGAAGGTATTTATCTATACAAATACATTTCAATTAAATTATTTCTATTCTAATATTTGCTTTTCGTTTTTTATTCGTCTTTTTTGTTATTTTCTAAAGACCTAAGATTAAATTACTGGTGAAAAATGATGTAAATATAAATTATTTGATAAAGCAAAGTTCAATCTGTATCTGAGCTGTGATCTGTAGCTCTATCAAGTTCAAATGTATTTATTTGTATAGCATTTTTTTATATAACAAACATTGTCAAATGCAGTTTTACATGAGATCAAGTCTCTAACAAGCAAATCAGAAGTGACGTGGCGAGGCAAACGTCCTTGAGAAGAACTAAGACTCAGCCAGGCCTGGGCCACAGTGGATTGAGCAGATACATTTTAAGTGTGCATATAAGTGTATGTGAGCATATATAACAAAAGGATTAGCCTTAAATGTTCACTTAAGTTTCAAGAAGTGACTGCAGTTTGCACATAACAAGGCCTCTGCAGGATCTGTGTGATCATGCAGTCAATTTTTCTGGTTAGGGAGGCCTCTACAGGTCCTACAGGAACCACATAAGAACAGGCTTTCTGTGTCAGGACATATCGATAACCTATATCCCTATTTCAGAAATGTAATTGAACTCCAATAAAGTCTGATTTTACACTGTGGATTTTACTGAATTCCTAATGCACCCGAATAATCATTTGCAATATCACATTGCATACCCAGACCATAATCTAATGCTCTAGCCCTCTCTGGGAAATGCAATACTGACTGAGTGTAGTGGACACCAGTATGGAGGAAAGGGGCAGTTGACAGCAATTAGTGATTTAGTCTGATAAATGTTCACATCATGCTCTGAATATAGACTTCGTCTAAAACTAGATCGGAAGCAGTTACTGTTGACTGGCTGGATTGATCTAAATGCCATAAAAGACACCATGCAACTACATTAATTATGGAATGTTGAACAAATCTATGACAATTATAATACAAATTAAGAGGACTGAATTGAATGTGATGTGCTTTGCTGCATACACTCTTAAGAGAAAAATTACACGAATCATGTGTAGCACTTTAGTTTACAGATTTTGTGTTCATGTTTAAAATTGTGTTGTAAAAAGTCAGATCTTTTACACATAGTTATGTGTACTTTTAATATGTACACATGTGCTTTTGTTCACAGCATTCAACATAATATGTGTAACCAAGGACAGCACATGTGTTAATACTATACATGTTTACACATCTTTGTGTTACCTTTCTTGAAACTTTCACTGTGTCAAAAGTGTTAACACAGTGTGAATGGGTTAAAATTAACACAAGTAACATTGTCCTAAAACTCACCCATTAATGTGTAAGAATTCAGTACGGTATGCCCAATGGATAGTTTGTGTCCAGTTTAACACGATCTTTTCTGAGAGTGTATATTACGTTTTAGTTTTTGTACACATGATGCAAACAGCAAACCTTTCCAGGGCTTTTGTTCTGTGGACAGCAGCAGCACCTTCTCGGCTGAGTATTTTAGACCCTAGGCACCAGTAAGTGGTAGCATATTTTTCCCGGTATTCCCACTTTGATTAGCCTGTGAGACTTCTGAGATGCAAAAATTAGGCATTAATTAAAATAGTGTTATTTTGTTTCATGTTGTTGTTGTTTCATGATTCATGCTGTACTTGTATAAGTATGTATGTGACAAAAAATATTGAGTCTTGGTTTAAAAAGATGCATTTTCTTGTTGATGATGCTCTTGTTCTCAGGCCCTCACACTGATGATCTCACTACTATGAGCACCACCTAACTACATTTTAAATTCTATCTCCATCTCCACTGTGGAGGTTGACCCTTTAATTTTTGGAGGGGTGGGGGTGGATTGGGGCGCATTTGGTACCGTATCAGTTAGGGTGTTTGCAAATTAAATAGCTTTTGTGGTTTGAAAAAAAATTCACCAAAGTGAAAACTGAACAGATTCGAACGCATACATTATAACTGCTTACTAGACCAATTGCTTAATCAGTGAGTTACTATGACTGACTGGCCTTAAGCACGGAGCAACTTCATTAAAAGTTAATCTGGATTCATTTCTAGTACCTTATCTAAAAATAAGACTTGTTGAATGCAACTGAGTTGAATGCAGTTGGCAGAATTTGAAACCAGATGACCAATTTGACACAATTTGTAACTGAAAACCCAATTTGTCACAATTTGGTGCAGGATGACCACATTGGCACAATTTTTAACCAGATGTCCACTTTCGTACAGTTTGGCACATGATACCCAATTTGACACAATTTGAACTGACAACCCAATTTGGCAGTATTTGGCACAGGATGCCCAAATTGGCATAATTTGGAACACTGGTGCCCAATTCGGTATGATTTGAAACCAGATGCTCAATTTGGAACAATTTGTTCCAACATTGTTGCATAATTTGGGGGAAAATTGCTACTGGATATATTATTTGGCACAATTTGCCAGTACCCATTACACAAATTGGGACAACTTGGAACTGAAAACCCAATTTAGCACAGAATGCCCAAAATGGCAATATTCAGAACACAGATGCCCAGTTTGGCGCAATTTGGAACCAGAGGCCCAATTTAACACAATTCAGAACACTTATGCCCAATTTGGCACAATGTGAAACCGGATGCCCAATTTGGTACAATTTGAAAGCAGATGCCCAATTTGTTACAGTTTGGTTCCCAATGCCCAATTTAGAACCGAAAAACCAAAACTGGCACAATTTGGCACAGGATGTCCAAATTGGCACAATTCAGAACACTGGTGCCCAATTTGGCATGAATGGCACAATTTATGACAAATCAATGACAAATAATCACTCACTTAAATTTGGAACTGAAAACCCAATTTGCAATAGCATACCCAATTTGGCAAAATTTGGTACCAGATACTGAATTTGGCACAACGAGAAGCAAGATGCCCAATTTAGCAAAATTTGAAACCGAAAACGCAATTTGGCACAAATTGGAACACTAATGCAAAATATGGCACAATTTGGAACTGGATGCTCAATTTGGCACAATTTATAACCACATGCTGAATATGGCACAATTTGAAACCAAAAACCCAATTTGGCACAATGTGGCAGAGGATGCCCAAACTGGCAAAATTCTGAACACTGATGGCCAATTTGGCACAATTCGTAACACTGATGAGAAATTTGCCACAATTTGTAATCTTGAGGCCCAATTTGGAATCAGATGTTTAATTTGGCGCAATTTGGAGTCCCAGTGCCGGCTTTGGCACAATTTGGAAGCAGATGTCCAATTTGGCACAATTTGGAATTGAAAACTCAGATTGGCACAATTTGGCACAGAATGCTGAATTTGGCACAATTTGGAACATCCATCCATCCATTATCTGAACTGCTTAATCCCAGCTAGGGTCACGGCGGTAACGGAGCCTATCCCGGGAACTTAGGGGCACAAGGCGGGGAACAACCCTGGGCACGCGCCAACATACTGCAGGGCACACAATTTGGAGCACTGATGCCTAATTTGGCACAATTTGGAACCGGCCCCTCATAAGGTTATATAGGTAAGATTGGCAAGCCAATCTATGGGTAGTAGCCTATGTGACTGCCACCTATTGGTGGCATACAAAAAAAATAACGTCTCTGCATTATAGAAAAATAGTGTCTCCATGTTAAGAACTCTACTCTCTGTTGCCATAAGTGTTATATTCTGTAAAACCAAAAACATCTCGCATGTTCATTCATTTTTTGCATGCATTGTTTCAAGAGTCAATCTTACAAAGAACTAGAAAGTTGCTGTGCATGGGAATTGATGATATCTTGTGGTCCTTTAAACATATACATTGGACATATACATAAAATGGAAAGAGCAAGGAATGCCCTTAGCTCCTAGTCAGTTGACTTACATGTGCAAGTATCACATGTGTACCGTAATCACAGCTAAATTTAATTGATGATGCCTTTTCTGCAGCAGGTTTTCCCCAAAAAAAAAAAAAAAGGCATCCCCTTTAATTTTGCGCTTCTCAAGCTCCTTTCGGCAAATCTTTGTATCAATTTGTATTTCAGAGTGTTGTTTTAAATATAATTTGGGAATAAGTATCATCTGAACTATGTGGCGCAACAGGATTTTAACCGTACCTTTTAATGACACATTTAAAAAAAAAAAAACATTTTATTTACACTGACATCGGATAAATATATAATGTAACAAGAGTTATATTCAACATTAAAACACACTTGATGATTAGTATGTAATAAAATCTTTCAGAACCACTATTTTATTTGTTTTTATATTTAGAGCAATGCGATATCATATGATATGCGTGGTATTGTATGATACATTTCATGAATTACATAAGCAGGAACAAACATTTTCACACATTACTAAAACAATTGCCTTTCTCATGCCTGGCATCATTTAAATACTACACAGTTTCATCATTTGAATGAATTGTTTTCTAATAGCATTTGATAAGTGCTTTTATTACTTTTGTCATGACCAGCACTCTATAGGAAATGACATGGCTCTAAAATTTCATTATCAGATTTCACATTTACATTACTTACACCAGTAACATATGTTTGAATCTACCACTGCTGTGCTCACATCCAAACCTTCAAACTTGTCAAATACAAACACATTTTTTCCTTTATATAGTTTATATAATAAATTATGATTTTTTTTTTCATTCCCACGCCACCCATCTTATAAAACTTGTCAAAATGTGCTTTGTATATTGAGGTACACTCAATTCGTTATGCATGGGAAGTGGCACTGCGGTAAAGTAGAGATGAAACTTTTGTTGCAATAACTAATTACAAAGAATGGTTGAGACAATTTTTCTAGAATTGAAGCTTCGTTTAATTCATTTTACTCGATAGAGCAAAATGAGCTTGTATTTGTGACACACAACGCTTTCAGTGGCGCGATCAAGACAAGACCTGATCCCTCTGCATGTGAAAGTATTTGTGAGATGTTCAAAAACACAAGTAAATGCATAAAAACATTTTCCAACATTTTTCGTGACGTAAACAGCAGAGGTGGGCAAAGTAGCTAACTTCATTACTTAAGTGAAAGTACATATACCAGTAGTCAAATGTTACTCCGATACAAGTGAAAGTCATAAAGTCAAATTTTTACTTAAGTTAAAGTACTGAAGTACTTGTTTTAAAAAGTACTTAAGTATTAAAAGTACATCTTCTTTCAGCACATTGTTGACTAGCTTGTAGAACCTGTAGAATAAGAAACTGGTAGAATGTTAGAGAATGAAATGCAACCCCAACTTAATCAGGAGGGCAGTGCAATAGCTGTAAATACAGCTCAGAACATCAAAGTAACATTCCAACCTGTTTAAAATCCAGCTCTACACCTCTAGCTTCATGACTTTCCAACAGCAACAATGTTTTAATCAAGACAGAAAACAGCAGAACTGTCTGAACTTGGTTTTATAGTTACAGTCTACAGGTGTGACGTAATCCTGCTGTTTACTGATAGACTGTCACCTGCCAAACAACCAAATACGTTTTAGAAAAGGGGGAAGAACATCCACTTTATCCACAGACTTGAAAATAACGAGTAACGAGAACCTTGATAGAAATGTAGTGAAGTAAAAAGTACAGTATTTGTCTTTAAAATGTAGTGAAGTGAAAGTCCTAAGCTTCCAAGAAAAATACCACTCAAGTAAAGTACAGATACTCAAAATCTCTACTTAAGTACAGTACTCAAGTAAATGTGCTTAGTTACTGTCCACCTCTGGTAAACAGACGCTCTGTGTTAATGAGCGTGTGCATGAGCGCTCAGAACGCTAAAGTTCGGTCAAAATGTCGCCTTTATTACAGACACAAACCATATTTTAGCTGATAAATAACCACAACAACCAGCGTTTTACTCACAATTCTGCAGTTTATTCAGATTTTGCCGTAGATTTTACATCGTTTCATTGTGAAGCGACTCCGGGGGACGCACAGAGGGTTGTGGGAAATATAGTTCTCTGCAAAAGCAGCTCATTTTATAGGCCAAATTGGTTCAAAATGACAAACTTCAAGTATTTCATTTTCAATTGATCAATTTGTTTTTCAATTTTATAATGTTATGGTGTAATCAATAAGAAAAAATAAATATTTATTTGTCTAAACGAACAATTTTTGAGAACAAATAATTTAGCATATACATGCGTGTGTAATTATTACATTGTTTTAGTAGGAAAACAGGATTTAAATCACGCATTTCCTTAAGCATAACAATAATCTCCGTCATGTATTCAGACATTTTAAAGCATTATTTTATGTTTAAAAAAAACATACTGTATCAGATTTGTATCGGTATCGGCAGATATCCAAATTTACAATATCGGTATCGGTATCGGACATGAAAAAGTGGTATCGGCCCATCTGTAATTTTTATAGTTTAGTCAGGTCGATATGCTTATTGCCAAAGCGGACAGAAATCTTAACTGAAGAAAAGTAAAGAGATTTAAAAGATCTGTATAATGCAGTACTTATCATGACTCTGGCAGTCAATGAGTTCATAAGTATGTCTACAGCATGACTATTGACATTATCAATGTGCTAATGAGGGACTCTGAACATCATTACCCCCTGCAACAAACAATCATTAATCACAAATAATCATTTTCTAATTTTAGTTTTAATACATGAAACCTCTCCACCACCTTGATCTTGTCTTTATGAAGAAGAAGAAGGAGAGTAATGGTCACACTTTGGCCCAGTTAAGTGATGGTCGCATGTGAGAGTGTACGAGAAGGCAAATGCCACACCGTTCCGATGCAAAGGAACGTAATGTCCATGTTCTCCCTGCATTAGATCTACATTATAGGCGCCATGCTCGAGGTCGTGAGGCCAATCTCTGTCCCACACCTCTAACCTACAAGCACTGCGAGTGTCCACAAAACCAAAGTCATAAAAGCTGAACCAAAGCGGATCATAAGACCTGATTGTGTGAGTCTCCTTGTACTGGTTTCCGCATATCATCTTCACAAAGGCATCAGATTGCAAAAAGTTGAATTTGCATTTGAGGGAGAACCCCCGATGTATCTGTATGACCAGTCTTCCTCTCCCCCTTAGGAGGGGGCAGCAATCTGGGGAAAGGTTTGGCGATGTCAGCTTGCAAACTGGTGCTTCAGGTTTGATCTTTGCGTTTTTAGCCACATATTCCTCGATGGCACTTTTCAGGTTTCTACTGATCTGTCTGTCCTGCACCAGCTTGTTCAAAGGGTGTAGTTTAAAAGATACAATGCCAGGAAGTTTTTTCAGACTACTACGCCACTCCTTAAAGTCCTGTGAATTTCCTTCTGCCATAATTGCCTCCCCATTCCACCCGTTTCCTCCGTTGATCTCTGTGATGTGCTCTAAGAAGCCTTTTTTATAACCAGTCACACTATCAACGTTGCTCAGAATACCCTTACACTCACTAAATGAGGTGTCCAACTGAATGCAAAGGCCGAAGCTAAGAGAAAGTCCCACACTTAGACAGTCATTGATGCGAGATACAGAAAACTTGTTTAAGGTGGCTAAACACATCCTTATAGCAGTCACCCTCTTAAACCGGCCTCCTAGGCGGACAGAGTAAAGGTAATGGGTGCCGTATACGTCAATGAAATGCTGGTACTGCTCTGTAGTGTTTGGCAAAAATTCCTGAGGGAGGGCTTGCACATCTCTCTGAAATTCATGACTCAGCTGCACATCACGGGACAAACGCAGGCTATATTTTGAGAGAAAATAAAGGTTTGTTAGTCATAGGTCATCAATAAAAGCACTTCAAAGGTCGATGAAAATCCAGCAATAAACTTATTTCACAGTTAAACTTTTACTGATTAAATTACTAGTTGTTGCACTGATTTGTTCTTTTTTCCTGACAGATTTTTCTTTTAAAATTCTGTTGTTATTAAGATTTATAGTACTGCTTTTAACCTTCTCATGCATTGTGTCCTTTTGAGTGGACAGCTTTTTTACCCATAGTGTTAAACTTTAACAAACAGCTCTTTACAATCTAATATCTAATATTACAATAAATCATAACTTGATGCTTTCATACATTAATTTTGGGCCATGTCACACCAATAGATGAAAAGGTTAACAAGCTTTTATCATGCTTACAAAAGGAAAGCACCATTAAGATCCTTTTGAGATCAGCTGACCTGTAATGCGTGCAGGTGAAAGAGTGGGACGTGAAGGTGACTTGATCCTCATTTAAGTATGATGAAGCAAAGCTGTACACATTCGACTTGCTGCCAGCCAGTTGTAACCCTCCGATCTTTTGCATGTTTAATCCGACCTTCCAATCATTGTTAATGACGTTGCTGATACTGTCAGTGAGAGAGCTGGCAGTGGAGAAAGTCGAGGTCTTGAAATCTTTACGGCAGCTGCTGAAAATGCGCCAGTCCACTGTGCCCTGAGGAATCTTCTGCAGTGTTGACTTCTGTAAGTAATTCCTACACACAGTGCAGGAGTTGTTAGAAGTCTGGACGTTATCCACTTTTACCACGTATGCCCCTTTGTGCTCAAGCGTCACAATGTCGAAGCCTTCTCCGATAAGGTTGTGGCCAGGGACAAAGTCAAGGTGCTCACACTCCTGAGGAGTTCCTGAACGACAGGTAAGAACCAGCTGCATGTGGCAGAGGGTCAGGAGACCAAGGCAACCGTACATTATAAATGTGAGAGTCATAATGAATCCAACCTGAGACTGGAGAAGATACAAGACCAGTTGTACCAGTGTTTTGCTTTTTAGTGTGAAACAAAATTAATTTGAAATGGACAATCTCTGAAAGCTGAATTTGCAAAATCTATTTTAGATTCAGTCAGATCTTAACCAAGACAGTGGGCTTCATTCTTAAGAAAAAAAATGTTCTTAAAACCCACTTGTTGGGTTTTATGTGGGTTTCACAAAAAGTCCGAAATGTTCTATTTAAGATTTGTTCCTAGTTGAGAATAGACTGCTGAACAGCATTTTAGGCATTTTTTATTGCATGCATGTTAGTGCCAAACCTTACGTTACTGGGTTTTCTTAAATTCTGCAGTTGTATAATATTGCACTGTTTAAATGTGTTTTAAATGACTTTCTTAAGAACAACTTTAAGAAAAACCTTGAAGAATGTCTGTTGCTTTGATTAAGATTTGCTAATGTCATTTTTGAATGAGTTAACCAGTATAAAACCAATTTACTATATGGCATTTTTAGTAGAGTGTAGTATAGAAACTAGACCTGCTTAACAATTTTCTGGTAAGTTACATGCTATTCATCATGTTGAAAGGTAATGCATCAGTGTATCAAAGAATGCATGAAAGTTTTCATACAAGTAACACACTTGAAAGTAACTACTTGGGAAATACTTCAAAAAATCTTACCTTGGGGAAAGGAATGTGTTAATGCAGTTTTTGGGTTCCAACTGCAACCAGCTGCTCTGAAGCACAGCCTTACTGTTGCATAGTTAATTCAGTCTGACTATAATATGAACTTCCACTTTGTAAAATTTAGCATGTTGTTCTGCTTTTTAGTTGTGCAATTCTTTAAAAAAACAACTCAGAGAGAGATATAGAGTATGCACACAACTTTATGCATGAACTATCAAACTGAACAGTGCTTTGGGAAGTGAGAATGTTTTTACCAAAAACTGTCTCAGCAAGAATCTAAACTGTTAATTTTAAGGAAGTTCTACTTCTCTAAAGGTTCTCATTATCCCTTAGCATTTTCTGTTTATATTTATGATATTTTTAAAATCAATTTAGCTAATTACATAATTCACAATACTAACCAAGGATAGTATAAAGCCATGATTCTATAATCTGATTTAATCCAAGCTATGCTTACTTTCCTTGAAGCCATGGGCGTAAATCCCAGGGGGAACGGAGGGGACAGCTGTGCATTTACTAAATGAGCACTGACCCCACTGTATTTTTTTGTATAATCAATTTCTATTCTGTTCTTAAGTGCCTAAATTATTTTAAATAAAATTTTAATTCCTTGTTTTTATTGTTGTGATTATTTTTTTTATGATAGTTTTACTTTCTTTATGTAAAGCACTTTGAATTACCATTGTGTATGAAATGTGCCACAGTATAAATAAACTTGCCTTGCCTTGCAGTGTCATAGTATAGATGAAACGACAGAGAAAGGGAAAATGGACATAAGATCATTTTTCAGTGCACCTAAACGCCAAGTAAGTACAAAAAGTTCACATTTAACAAGTGTAATGTAAACAAGTTAGTTATTATGAGTATGGAAAACATCTTTTCCTGCATTTTTTCTGCTTCAGGAGTCTAAGGGCTAAGGGCTACTATGGGCCAAGACAGACTTAACAGTCTGTTAGTCTGCAATGTGCACAAAGACAAGCTCGACAACCTTAACATAAACAACATATGCCAAGAGTTTGTGGGGCCCAGTGATACCAGGAAAAACACATTTGGTACTTTTGTTTAGTGTCCATTCATTAATGTAAGTTTGCTTTAAATTGCAGTTACTGTAAATTGATTATTTAATAATTGATTTTGTTACAAAACATTACTTATTTTATATATCTTTTTCACAATAACAGTATATATAACCATAAATAACCATAATGACGCAGTCTCCATGCTACAATAATAATGATAGAAGCAAAGTTTTTCACTGTGGGGACATATCTTTATAAGTACAATTTGACTGTATTATTTGTGTCCCCTTCAAAAACTGCTCATGAGAAATTTTATATTTATTGTCCCCCCCTACTGTTAAATGAAATTTACGCCCATGCTTGAAGCAAAATTAAACCATAGGTGTATGTAGTTACATTTTTATACAGGGTTAAATACCTACCTCAACAATTGTCCAACAGCGCACTCTACTGTTTTAGTAGTGAGTAGTACTTATGTATATAAAAGGTAATAATATATTTATTCATATGTACTACGTGAAGTACTAAAAGCAATACTTTACCAAGAGATATGTAGTGCACTACTACAAAGGAAGTAAAAAATATATTGGACATTGGTGTCGCATGGGAATAACTGTGTTCCTGAGGAAGTTTGCATATGAGACATGAGACACTTGCACTTACCTAAGCACCAAGTGAAAAGCCAAAAAGTCAAAAAAGCAAAAGATGGTGGTTCACAGAACAGTTTACACAACTTTAAAGGTTTTGTAGTACTGTGTTTATTCTATTATATCCCCCTCAGCTCCACGAACAGCACAGAATACGATATTACACAGAGAACGGCATTGCATATCTTATAATTGATTTTTTTTTGTTCTAATTATAATGAACAATTTCAAATTGATTTAAATATACATTTCTGTGAGGCATTATTTTTGGTAAATGAGCAAAGTATCAGCAATTATATTTTCTTTTTCTGCTCCATTTTAAGAAGGGACACAGTTGATGAGTAACTTATTAGACATCTTACCTCTAATTGCAATAAACTTCTAATGAGCTTCTATTTTTTTCTTCTTTCTTTTGAACCTAAAGGGAAACTATGAGCATGTTGCTGCTGTCGTAAAATGGTCAAATGAATACTGAATACTGAAATGTATTGCTCACGTTTTAGGAATAATATTAATCCATTTTACTTTGGTCGCAGATACTGAAACCTGTGCCATTCTTTTTTTTTTTTAGTTTTAATGTTAATTGATGTTTTAAATTCATGTTTAAAACTTAAGAGTTTTTGGAACATAAGGCTATAGATATTTTTCACTTTGATATCTGATAGCTTATATCACTTAAATGTTATCCAAGTAGCAAAGAAATATTATATTAAATTAAAATATAATGTAAATAAATAAATAAATAAAATATTTGTCCCATGTTTATTTTGTCAGAATGAAACAACAAAGACACCAGTAAAGGCTGTGGTCGCACTTTGACGCAGCCTAGTGTACAGCATCATTGCGGCATAAAGTTGTGTTTGTTTTTGAGAAGAGGAAATAACGTAGCACGTATAGGATTGTAGCGGCCAGGTCACGTGGTTTGAAGTCACCTCACAACCTCTGGTAACATTTGAGGAGAAACAAATTGTGAATTCATGTTCTAAACAGATTTGCAATTTCCTACCGAAGCATAACCCAGAATTACTTAATTGGCTGATTGGTCTGGTAAGTTAACTATGAGCATTATGCCTTATGACCAGTTAACTGACTGAAGTAAATGGTAGATTTGCTAAATGACAGTGCAAAGTACATTCGATAATAAATCGAATAGATCTATATATAGATCGATAATAGATAATAGATACCGAGTTGCATGGAATAGAGCAATCGATTATTTCGATTCCTACCTAGCTTGCTAGATCTGGCTTGATTGTTTCGGATTGTAGTACGACAAAGACACACTTAATTCTGCCGTAAGTTTTTTTTTGTTTTTGTTTTTTTACATGTCTGGAGAAAATGTTGCTGAAAAAAATGAGGATATTGCCTTGTCGGCCCAGTAGCTGCACCGTTTGCGTAACACAAGGCGAATTGTGTTGACATTTTACCACATTAGAATTTTCAACAAGCTTTGAAAAATCCCCGAAATAAAACGCTTAAGATTAAATAAACAGCATGCCACGTTTTATAAGCACCTTTAAATGTGTTTAAACAACACCATCTTGTTCATTTAATGGCATTTCTGGAGCATTTGAGGACATTTCTTGCTTAAATTTCTGAAAGTGAGGCTGCAACCTTGGACTTGAAAGGCAGCGATCTCAGAATGGAGCGTACCCACAGTCGCGCGCTAATCTCCTATTGGCTGCGTCTCCGAGTGGGCGGGGTCTCGGCGTGCCTGCGGATGCGCATCCTTAAATCGGTTTGACTCAGCAGCATCATACAGGATGAGACGTGCACAAGCCACTAGATAGAGAAACATCTTTAAAAAAAAAAAACACTAAAAACGTCTGAATCCATCGCGTTGCGGTGAAATGTGAGTACCGAAAGGTTTTGTTTTCGTTAGCAGTGAAAAAATGGGCAATATTGTGCAGTAAGGCAGGGCGCACATTACAGTAGCGCCGCAGCTCGTACAGACAGCATCACTCAGCATCATAAGACACGCAGGGCTGGATGCAGGAAATGCAGAGACGGATAGATGAATAAATCCCCCTCTATAAGCCCCCATTCCGGTCAGGGGTTTCCTCCATGATGTTTAAGGACACGGGTCATGTTTAAAAGGAACAAAGGGATGCTCGTCGTTAAGGTCTACCGGTTACAGGTATGTGCCATGTGATATTTGACAACGTGTTAGAACATTTCCGTGGGAAAAGTCCATTCACGAAACATGTAAGCCTGAATTTTTATTTTAGGGCTCATTTAGTATTCTGGTAAAAACAGTCACCTAGAAAATCTGCATAAAATCTACCGTGCTGCTCTTTCTTAGCCTGTTTTGGTCCAGTGTGTCCCATTTAAACCAACAAGCCCAACATTTTAACATTTTTCCGTCCTTATTCCTAAACTGTTATTTAACAAAACCTTGATAACTGAGGAAAGGGAGCTAAATTGAGAATGGATTGAATGCAGTGTGGCTGTAGACTTGTGTGTGTGTGTGTGTGTTTAATGGAATGTGTGAGTTTAAATTGGAAATCAGATATTTTAGTTGTAAAATGAGTATTTGCTCTTGGAAATGTTTGTCTTATAAATAAACAAAAATCAGTTTACATACCGATTTATAACATTTTTACAATTAGAACTGACATTACGGTGTCATATCACATTCTCATAACTCACCTTAATTACATGGTCACAAGGTCACCTGACTAATAGTGTGTGGGTTTGAGGCCATTTCCCCAAACTGCCATTGTTGCCTTTGCAGAACTTTTCATATTTATAAAATTACCTTATCTGTGTCGATGCAAAATTAAATAAGACAACAGGAAAGTTCTGACTGATATTATGCCTTTAAGTTTCAGGGTTGCATTTGCACCTTTGCTGTGCATTATAATGTATATGACAGGTGCACCCTAATGGTGCTTCTTAACCCAATTTGACATAATAAAATAAATAGTAATAATAAAAGAAGAAGGAGAAAGAATTAAGAAGCATATTAAATGTCCAATTATTAGCCCATGATCTATCTCTATACGGTCATAGGTCCCAAGGATGGAGGTTGGATAGATAAACTATTAATGGACTGTTAGTTTCTTTACCAAAAGACCCCTCAGTCTTGACCTCTGACACTTTCTAGATTAAAGCACAGGTGTGTGTGTGGCTCATTGTCATTGGTTCTGGTATGTGGATGACTTGTGTCTGTTTTTCCCCACTTAACCAATTCCATCTTTCCTAGAGACAAATCCAACAAGAAAAAACCCAATAAAATATTAATTCCTTGGGCCTGGGACACATGCTCTTGTAAATCACCATGTAATAGTCCTAGAAAATATCATCTTCAGGACTGATTTTTGCCCTTTTATGCTGTTGGTTGTTTGAATCCACCAGATCACAGCAGATCAATAATTAAATGATTTATATTTGCATTGTAGTTACAGAATCCATAATTCGTGTTAGTTCTGAATTCCCAGAATTAATCAGAAAACAGACAGTTCTCATTTCAGTTTGAAGACATCGGCCAGTTGTTTTTCTGAGAAACAATTTTAGGTACTTTGGGCAGACAATCTTTTCGCTCAATAGAAACACACACTTTCTCTTTCACTAGGCGCTTCCTCTGCCAAAGCAGCAGATGTTTTCATGTGATGTTTTAGCAACAAAATATAGCCAAGGTGACATAAAACCTTCCCTGCATTTAAAATTTTGCTGCATGTTGCTGCATCTGTTTCTTCTCGCAGTCTACCTTAACGATTCCTCCTCTGCAATATGAGCTTAGCATAATCTGCATTAGCTGGGAGTCCGAACCTTTCTGCTGGTCTGGTGGGCTGGTCATTGGCTGACGTGCCGCCAGTGTGTATCAAAGGTTGGGATTAGGCGCCTACACACCTGTCTTGCTGTTGATTGATGCCTGTTGGGGTGTATGTGAAATTTTTCAGTCAGGCATCAGTGAGGCCTAGATGAGTTTGCATGTCTCCAATATGCATTGTGAAACGTGTATCATGGCCATTTAGCGTCCTGTTTATTTTTTTATTTACATCCATTAAAATTCACCCTCTGACTCCATCTCTTATTCTCCCTCGCCTACACTCTGTGTCTCTGGCCGTATCTCACTTTTTCCTCTCTGGCTTTTTACTACACACTGTCTCTCCCCTGCTGGTCTGAGAATAGGACAGTGACTCAGCTTTCTTGCTGTTGGAGAGTGAACAAGGCCTGGCCTGTGCGCCTCTCTAGAGTTAAAGCCGCTACAGGCTCATTAATCCCTTTTCTCCCTTACTTTATTCCTTCTTTTTTCCTCTGCTGTTGTTCTATTAAGTACACACATTGATGTTTGTTGTTGTCCTTCCTTTGCTGAACTCTGATGATGCTGGGGAAAGCCCGATTTTTAGTTGATGTAATGCTTGACAATAGAATAATGGTGATCATTTCAGACAACACTTTTTTCAATGCTGATGATACACATAAGGTAATATTATTAATATTAAGGCGATATTATCATGCAAGTAGGTGTAACATTGTAACAGCAGCCCTGACCAATCCATATGCAGTGCTGGGAAAAAGTATGTTTACTTCCCACCTCTTGATTTTAATTTTTGTATTTGTCACACATGTTTCAGATCATAAACATATCTATTCTCTAGTGATTGTTATTCCATGAAACATTATTTGCATTATACTGACTGTTTTTCTCTTTCCCCACTTGACTGTTGTCACAATATTTACACGTCTATTGGACATTATTACACCACCTCTTTTACAATTCTCATATTTAATTGCTGCAGATCATATGCACATTCAATGCAAAAAGAAATTCCAGAACTAAAATTGTAGTAGAATTCCACATGTAACTATATATATATATATATATATATATATATATATATATATATATAATATATATGTGTGTATATATATATATAGCTATTCTGTGTGACTTATTGTATTTATATATTTTGATATTTATATATTTTGATATATATTTTTACTTATGTGCCTTATCTGTTCAAACTGTAGAACCTGGAGCCACGTTGTCTCGTCTCTCTATGTACGTGTACATAGTTGAAATGACAGTAAAGTTTACTGTGACTTTGGCTTAAAATATAACAAAGATAACCTGAGTAAATACAAAACCACAGTTTTAAATGATACTTTCATAGTGTAACACAGAGTTGGTCCCGTGATCAGAAGGTTGCCAGTTCAAATTTCGCGGAGTGATAAGGGCCACATTTACCACATTTTTGGAAAGCTGAGTTCAGTTTCACTAGCCTCACCCAGGCCTGATTATTTCCAGACCTGTCGAATCAAAAAATCACTTAAATACTTCCTCACAGCACTGCAGAAGTTATTGTTATGCTTGGAATGTTCACAAGGTGCAAGGAATGATGGCATGTAAAGACAAAAGCGCTCATGTGATCCTCAGTTTGATGGGCTGTTTTACAGGCATTTGCTGTTTAAATCCCATTCTGAGTAACTTCTTTTAGAGGAGAATTAGACTTGGCGCCACATGCAAATGAATCGGGAAGGTAAACGTGTTAACCACTGTTAGCAAAAGTGGTTCGAGTATAAAAAGCAGAAAAGACCAAACACCAACAAGGTCTGATTCTAATAGCATCACCTAATAAGATGCTATCGAAATTAATACATTCACTATTGTTTTTTTTGGCATTAAAACTTTGCTAAAGTTCGTTTGTTTAAAAATTGCTATAAGGAGAATCTTTATTTACTCCCTGGGAATTACATAGGTTACATAGATGGTCAGTAGGCTATAAATTGCAACACGAATGTGAAATTCTTTATTGTGAAAAATATTTAATCAGTATAGGTAAAAGTATCGTCCTAATATTTTTGCCCATATCGTCCAGCTGTAATTTGATGGTTATTGCTGCTCAATATGATCCATGTCTTCCAAAACGTATGTAAGATAGATGTAAGATGGTAAGAAGATGCAAGGTATATAATAATGTGGCTCTATGAACTGAATTTCACAGCAAGTTAGAGTGAATGCGTGATCACAGCCTGGCCTCCAGACCTGATGAGCTGAACGTTTTCTCTTTAATGCTCAGAGCTCATGTGCTGGCTACAAGTTAGCGTAGCAATTTCGGAAAGGATAGAATGCTTCCTAATCTGTCTAACCCATGGTCAGATCAATTCCATTTTGACCAGAATTAGGGTAAGTGAGTGTATTTTTTGACCCTTTTAATCCGCTATCAAGTCTTTACTGCAGTGACTGTCCCAACCCAGATATGTTTCCCTGATTTATGATGTTGCCAGCTCTCAGATCACAGGCTGGAGGTCACAGCTGTGAGTTATTCCGTCATAAACAGTTTCATTATTGTGATTTTTTGTAGTCGCCCTGAGCTGATTGGCTGATTCTCTGGGTCATTCTTTCCACTCGGTTTCACCTGCTCTCCCGAAAGCCAACGGGATGAGACAAACCCCTTTAGAAGTAGGGCACTGGGTTTTCGCTGGCATATGTGTGCAGGGATGCACATTAAGCGGTCATGCTGGGGGTGATGTTGTGCCCTTATGCATGCATCCAAGTGGTATGGTATGTCCTTGTTGCTTTGCCATGGAAACCAGTGTTCTTAGGTTCTGTTAGGAATTTCATCTTTAAGCATGTCAGTGCTCTTGACGTGGGTCATAGCTTGTGTTACTCTAATAAAAAGATTGAAGCATGTATTATTAATATAGAATCACTGGGTATATTGGGATTCATTCACCAATCATCGATCTTAATTAAAAACACTTAAAACACATTTTTTACACAGATGCTGCTGACATTCACCACTGTATTCTCATTTGAGATTTAAAAACAGAATCTATAGAGAAATATTTGCAAAATATTAGATTATCGGGTTTATGACAGAAAAAATGTTGGTGGCCTAGTGGTAGGACACCCACCTCTGGAACAAGAAGCCACGACTTCTGGCATTACCAACACTGAGTCCCTGTAGCAAGCTACATATTGTCTAGTTTGAACCATTTAAAACCATTTTAGCAAGAACAGCAGGTAAGGTGAGCGGTGCGGATGATGTTTTCCATTAGGCTAAAACACGTTTTTAATAAATGTGAATTGATAGACATAATTAATGTAGTGAAGAACACTAGATTCTCAAAGGTTGTGAGGTAAAAGATGTGGGGAATCTGTTTAATTAGACATTTTCCATGGGCTTTTAGTGTTACTGACACAAATAACCCAGCTGTTATCATGTTTTAACATTTCTATTCCCTCTAAATCAGTCTGGAGGTGAAGGTCGCTTGATTGGCCTTCAATATAAGACACTTTTCATCTCATGTTTTATTCACAGGTAGTAATTGATCTTACTCTTGTGGGTTATGAAGTCAATTTGGGGGATGAAATATTTCAACTCATTTTGCGTCAGTTTTGATTATTTGTGCTCATGTTCGCTAATATTAGATTCACACCTACAATATATGCTTGTTTGTAGGGCTGCTCGATTATGAAAAAAAACATAATCACGATTAATTTGGTCAATCTTGAAATCACGATTATTTAACACTTTACTTTGTGTTACTATTTAAGACTTTATGCTGCTCTCCTCCTTCCGCCATCTTTACCCGCTCAGACTGTACACCACCACCAGAACACACACGTGCGTTCAGTCTTCAGAAGGTGCGTTAGTGTGCGTGCGTGTGTCATTCGGAACACAAGACAAAATATGAGTATACTTGCAGAGCGTAATGTGGCAAAATAATTATAATTATAATTGTTTTTTGTCGATTACATTATTTTTACTTGTTTGTGTTCAAGATAAAAATGAACATGAGGGCAGAGGTCATGGCCAGTCTTGTCATATGATCATCACACTGATGCCTCAAGCCTGCTCAGTACAATTTATCACGACTAACAATGAAAAACATTACAGCAGACGAGGGTTAATTAGGGCTGCCACCACAGAACACAAAACAAACCATCGGGCTTGCTCTCTAGAATTAAATTGCCCTTATTAGCACTCAAAGCTAATTAGATAAAATGGTATTCCAGAAGTCATGACATTCTTTTTGTGTGCCAGAGAAGGTGCGTGTAAACAATAAACAGCATTTGAATCTCTTCCGTCTGTTGGGTGTAGATTAAGTTGCTTTTAGATCAGTGTCTCAGGATCCATGCAGACTTTTATTGACAGTTGAATGTGAACGTTGAAGAGCTCCTCTTTCACCTTTAATCTGAGATATCACAGGAAGTGTCTCGAGTCAGTGTCTGCTTGCATAGCTGAAACCGTCCAATTATGCACATGGTTCTCTGGTATGGTGTGAAGTGTCAACACTACAGTTATACAGTTTAGTATTTTAGGCATGCTTTGACCACTTAGTCAACCCAAACAGGGCCTCAGGGCCCGCTGCACCTGGAAATAAGTCCAAACCACAGATGTAAATAGGGTGCGTTCTGTAACAATGCTGGCTCTGCACCGTGCTTTGATTCAACATTCAAGATTATTTTTTTGTCCTATACTTATACTGTACATGTAGCGAGATGTATCCTGATCATTCCTAAGACTGTGCAAATTAAACTATAGACAGATCAAGTTAAATAAACCTTAAAAGAAACTACATTACATTGAAGAATACAATTCCTCAAGTCATTTTATCTCGATTACAATTATCAAACAATTATTTTGCTTTTTGTTTAGTTATTGTTAATATTTTAGTTTTTTGCTCTTTTGCACCAACAAGGCAAAAATATTTAAAATAATTTTAAAAGGTTTAAAATATTCATTAACTCAATTTTTTAAACAACTGACTTGGGCTACATCACAACGATTAGAGGTTCTGAATGTCAGTTTTCATTCATTCATTATCCGAACCGCTTAATCCCAATTTCAATTCATGCCCTAATACAGAAAAATATATAGAAAAATGCCTGTGAATAGAGATTTTAGGCTACGTTCACACTGCCATGCTGAAGTGACTCAAATCAGATTTTTTGCCCTAATGTGACACAGATCTGATCTTTTCAAATCAGATTTGTGTCACTTTCATATGTGGTACTAAATCTCATACGTATCCGATTCGCGGCCATGCGACCTGAATGTGAACGCTCAGATCGGAATTCATGTGGCTTTTTGCTTATACGCATGCGCTGACATCATCAGCCTGCACCGGCAGCGCGGGAAGGTAAAAATGGAGGAGAGCTGCGATAACAGAAAAAGCTAGCCGCCTGACTTTTTTTCTCCTTTTCCACCTGCTCATGTACAGCTGATTCACAGTTTGTCGTCCTCCAGAGCAAAGTGCGATACTTGCGTGAGCTACTAACGCCTCCATTTTTAACGCCATGAGTCGTCCCACAGATAGGACGTTTTTTGTTGTTGGTGATGCAGTTGACCCGTGTAAAAACGTATCAGTGTGCGCATGCGTGACGTTTCGGAGGACCGATGCGTTCACATTACAGTCAGATACAGGTCACTTGTAGTTACGACTGTGAACCGTCAAGATAGACAAATCCGATCTGAGCAAAAAATCGGAATTGAACGATGTGGCTGGCAGTGTGAACGTAGCCTTTGACTCTAAACAGTAATTGTTATTGTGCATATTATGGTAAAACAATAAATGTTAAGTGCAGTGTGCCTAATTGTTGTCAAATGCACATACAAGCAGTGACTAGTAATGAAACTCACATGACAACTGTCAGTGGGTGACAGACAGGAAGAGTTCACATGAGTCAGTTTGTGTTATGATAAAACAGTTGTGGCGAAATATTCCAGTTACGAAGCCTTACGAAGCATAGAAGCTCCTCGTGAGTCTCCCTGTTTTAGCCATAATACTCCTGAAGCGCTTGACTGGTTTGAGAAATTCCATTTAGATGACTTAGATAAATGTTAGGGGAACTAAAAAGTTTGAACGTATGGGGTGGAGGGATTGTGACTTTTACTAGCTATGGTTGCACAGAAATGTTTCTTATATATTTTAAAGCTCTTTTCCAATTCTAGCTTATGTACACAGTCTCTGATGATCCCGGTTACTCTGGTCCTGCATCTCCTGGTGTAAAAACGTCCTGCAGAGTGTGGTGGAAATTCTGTTTACCCAAGGATCAGTCTCAGAGTTAAATGATAGTTGACTTTTAATAAAATATTGCTTGCAAGCAAGGGTGCCGTCGCAGCTCTCATGTGAGATTGAGCGAGTGCCCCACGAACACGCCTTACACATGGGTATTTATACCAGAATCATCAACAGAAAAGCAGGACATAAGCGCGCCTCGCGCTAGACAGGGTCCGGGGCTTTTTAAAACCACAGACTATATCTGGACCAGACAGTCAAATTCTAGATAGTTTTTTTACACCTCTACAGTTAGAACAAACAATTCTTAGAATATGTTAAGTACGAAATCTCATTCACAGTTTACACGTGATCTCAAAAGTGCACCAAGTCCAGAAGAACATAAGCTAGACATGACTTTAAAATTAAATTAAAAAGTAAATTTCCACTCATACACACATACAGGAATAAATTTTCCATCGAAAGAGACAGTAAAGCTGATCTGGTGCAGCCTTCCATTAGCACGAATTTGTAGCCCTTTTATTGGTGAATGTGGGTATCTGCCATGCCTTCAGAGCTGGGTGTTGCAGTACAGGTGAATCACCTTGCTGTGGGTGTAAAGTCCCATTGCAACTCATCCTGTAGGAAGGTGTGTTTTCTCGTAAACAAAGGGGAAGGACTTCGAGCACTTACAATGTAGTAGCAAGTTATTTCCGACCTACTTTCTGCTCTGGCAGGTAGAACAGAACTGACGAGACGTTTTTGTGGTTGCCTGCTTCTCTGTTTCCTTTTTTCTACTGGGTGCCTTTTGCCTTGCTGAAGGAAACCATGATGAGATGAGGAGGAAATGAGTAAAGAACCTGCTCGCAGATGTCCCGAGGCGAGACGTGCAAGACTAAGGTTTGATGATCTTGAAAGTTTCAGGAAGGTAAAATGTAATTTTGTCAGAGCCGCATGACAGGGCAGAGTGCTACTTTTCAGGCTGATGATTTCCTCTGTGATAAATACAGTGAACAACAACAGCTTGTTTCATGGGAGAGTTTAACATTAAATGTGAGGAGATGCAGTAGGTTGACAGACATGTCGACTACTTAGCTATTCTCTGTAGAATGTAGCTCAAAGTGGGCCACGATTAGCATCTTTACGGTGTAAATACAGTAGATTAAGGTTAAGTGTGAAATAAGGTTCCAGATTGCCTTTAAGGTTCAAAGAGATTAATGTTGATTTGTTTGGCACAAGGCTGTGCAAAATCTCAGGACAAATTAGTGGTAAGGTACTGATTGACGTGATGTGAGGATAAACAACCATGCCTTCATTGTCAGGAATCAGCAGATGTCTTGGATTTTCACCTGTTTGTCTCTTGTTGAATATTTGGTTTGTTGTTCTCGCAAAAAACAACTTTTACCAACTTTTCTGTCACCTTCAAATGCTACCTTCTCTTTCTTGTGCCATTTCTTTTTCTTTCTTTGTGCTTTGAGGCTCTGCCAGTGTTCACTATTGATGAAGAACAACATCATTGTTTCCTCACCAACTGCGCCACTGATCTCTCCTCCATTCATGTTTGATTTGTAGGTAGTAAAGTTTTTGCACACTCATGACGTTGTCATGGTTCACACTTCAGATCCTGCTGTTTTCTGGGACTTAATCAAGAACTTAAGTTTGCATTTAAAAAACTGTTCTTTTTATCTGAAGGCTTGAAACTAAGTCTGCGAACCTACCGATGTAACAGTGTCTCTGTCCTTCTCTAAGTGTGAAAACACTGCTGCAGCCTTTGCAAAGATTGTCTAACACTATCAAACACTTTCTAATGGGCAAAAATTATACCCATGTACAGTACTGTGCAAAAGTTTTAGGCGGGTGTGAAAAAATGCTGTAAACAAAGAATGCTTTCAAAAATGGAAGTGTTAATCATTTATTTTCATCAATCAACAAAATGCAGTGAATGAACAAAAGAGAAATCTAAATCAAATCAATATTTGGTGTGACCACCCTTTGCCTTCAACACAGCATCAGTTCTTCTAGGTACACTTGCACACAGTTTTTGAAGGAACTCGGCTGGTAGGTTGTTCCAAACATCTTGGAGAACTAACCACAGATCTATAATCCTATAATCCTACAAAATAATAGAATGCCTATAATCCTACAAAATCCCTGACTTTGTGCAAGTGAACCTATAAGAATTGATGCTGGTTTGAAGGCAAAAGGTAGTAACACCAAATATTGATTTGATTTAGATTTTTCTTTTGTTCGCTCACTTTGCATTCTGTAAATTGATAAAAATAAACAATCATCATTTATATTTCTGAAAGCATTCTTTGTTTACAGCATTTTTTCACACCTGCCTAAAACTTTTGCACAGTACTGTATATGACCAGGAAATAGAAAGTTGTCACTTGGACACAAATGGAATATGATTGTGTTTTCCTCTTTTTCTCATTTGAGCTTTTTGGAAACAAATATTGAAAAATGTTTTTGTGTGTTTTTTTTTAAATGTGAAGAAACGAATGATACATGCAATGAAGAGGGTTTGGTAACATGGTGTTTGACCAACAGCAAGTGGGAATGTCCAGTGGTGCATAAATAAAATGTTTAAGCTTATGCAAACCTAGAGCTTTTATTTGACAGATGTATTGTTCTACAGACAATCGCTTTGTTCTGTTGTAAGGGACTGCAAGTGGGAGAGGGGAAATAGAGCGGGTAGGGTGGAATCTGTGTGGTTGGGAGATCAGACAGTTTCACATTTACTCAGATAAATCAGCCAGGACATGTGACAATGACCTGTAGTGCACCATGTGTCTGCCTTATTCTCTGTTAATCTCTCTAGGAAGATAAAGCCACTATGAATTGACTGCTTGGTGAAATGCTCCTATTAATGGGAACATTTAATACATGTTTTTATGTCAGGATAGTATTATTGTGTTTTTGACGTTTTCCAGCTTGGCCACCAGTAGGTGCCATTTTTCATTTCATTTCCCCCGAATCTTTTGCTTCTTTTCCCTAAAGTGTCTCACCTGTGTTTTCCTATTTAAGTCGGCTCATCCCTTTTGTGTCTGTTCCGTCTCTTGTTCAGTATGTGTGTTTTGTGGATTGTCCGAGTTATTGGATTTGAGTGCAATTCTGGGCTGTATTCGGTGCCTTTTATTAAAGCATTTTGTCGTGTCTCACCCCTCGATCTGCACAGACAGCCATGGCAGCTTTATTTTGTTGTTAGAAACAAAATGTTACAGGTATAATTTTCAAAACTTCAGAATGAATTTTCAAAATGGTACTTTGGGATTTGTACAAAACACAAACTTAGATTGGAAATGGATTCCTGGGCTCATTATTGCCCTGACAGTAAAGAAAAAAAAATAGAAATTGAAATACTGAAAATTTTAGTTCATAGCAAACCATTAATAAGGACAGGAGCAGTGGAAGCTGTTTTTATTGTTCACCTTTAGTTCCATTTTCGTATTGTTAAAGTTTTATTTAAATACAGTGAACTTTGGGGATGCAGAATTTTCATGGATATCTAGGCTTAATATTTGCAACATATTGTGCAACATATTATGCAACATTTATGTCACACAAATAATCAAAACTATTTTCTGTTTCATTTTTGTAACCAGAATTTTATGATTCTAATGAGTACCACAGGAACTTCAGGCACAACAGTAATATGTCTCACAACAGACAACCTTAAAAATCTTAAAAACAGGAAATTTCATTTGGATTATCTCTGATTTCTTTCATTTCATGAGCGCTGGCAAGTAAACCCAAAGAGCTTAAAAAGACACATTCTTGGGAAATCAACAGGAAATGTGTTTGCACTTGCTTTTCTTCTCTTTTCCCTCTAATAATGATCTTGCATTAAAAGGTCTTAAGGAACAGTGGGCCTAATTTACACTGCAAAAGTGGAACGATTGCCGTTATCCTCAGTATAGAACAACAGGCTGTGCCGGGGCTGAGACCCTTGAGCCGAGCTTAGATGTCAAGCATCGGTCAAGATAACCTGCAGGTTTATTTTCAGTTATGATTGGAACACTGAGCTTTGCTAGTCTTCTTAAAAATATCCCTTATAAATAGTTTTGAGTGAATAAAACTTGAATTAGAATTATTGAGGCTTTCTTTTAAATAAGGGTTTCTTTAGTGGAATAACATCAGAGAATGTTACTGTGTAGTTGACCTCTGTTATTAGTTAATGCATACTTAATGGGAGGGTTGTCACAATACTATAGTTTCATACGCTGCACTGAGACCCAGGAAAATACTCATAAAATGTTGATATCAGTAAACAGAAAAGAGGCATGTCTGATGTATTTCTGCAATACAGCGGTGTTGAGGAGAAGATGACACTGTGGGTATTGATACTGTTGCAAACGAGTATCTAATCCAGTGCAAATTTTAATATTGATTAGTATCTGAGTAAGATTTTTTTGGTTTTGACTTTGTAGTTCAGGGCAAAAAAACATTTTTGGTAATTTTCAAGTAAATAATTTTTCACGTGCCCCATGAAGAAGTTATCATTACTCTGTGATCATTCACAAAGCAATTCAGAATGAGAGACGAAAGCACCACTGAAAGTGAGTAAAGTGAAAGTGAATGATTATCAGTCATTGGAAACACACCACAGCACAGCACAGCACACAGTGCACCACAATCAAACATGACCTCTGCATTTGATCCATCTGTGAAAGAGCAGTGGGCAGCTGACAGTCAGTGCCCGGGGAGCAGTGCTTGGGGACGGTACCTTGCTCGTGAGTATCTCCGTGGTACCTTTATTAGTCCGGGATTGGAAGCGGAGACCTTCTGATCACGGGGTGAACTCCCTAACCGTTACAGTACCAACTGTACTTGTTTCTGGGGTGTAGCATGTAGTCATACTTGTCACGATGTCCTACTCTGCCTTTAATAGGCTGTAGTGGCGAAGTGTCTCACATCTTATAGCGAAGCCTCCAATTTGTTGTGACATGTATAATAACTGAAAATGGATCTGAAACTGAAATTTTATCTTCTTTGACAATTTTAGTTCTGCAACTACGAATTATGAGATCTTAGTTCACCATCCCACGGCAACCTCCATCACCCCCATCACCCCCATCACCCCATCACCTTCTCCACCAATGGATGAAAATAGATTGTGTTAGGCCTGGGTTTCCTTCCTAAAGGTCCCCAGTGAAAGTGTCTGGCTTGCTGGTTTCCTGTTCTCTGTTGTTCATGCCCACGGTTTGTTAGCATCCATGCCGAGCTTCAAAGGAGACACGAGGGCCAGAACTGCAAAGCAAACAGTGCGACTGCTCTCTCTCATACACACTTACACACACACACACACACACACTTTTGGCGCTCCCTGTTCATGGTTTCCCTCTGTTTGATCACGCTTTGAATTTAGAAAAGAAAACCTCTGTAGAACACAATAACAAATAATATCCATTTTTTCTGAAGACTAAACACAGGCCTGGGATGTATTTATTCCTTTGTGACTTGTCGTTCCCACAAACAGCAGCTTAAGAACTGTCCAGTCACGGCTCGGCATGGCGTTTTGCCCCGCCCCTTTACTGCTAGCACCATGGTCATGCCACCTAATTAGCATGTCCCATTGTTTGTCTTATTTATAGATGTGTATGGATTAGATGGTTTGTCTTTCATCTCAAATAGACGTTACGCTGGATAATAACGATTACGAATATTTAATAGTAAGTTACAGGTTGAGCAGAGTGTCAATTCAAAGCTGCCATATCCATATGCTTTAATCCATATTCATTGCATTCTTCTCATAATACAGAAGTCTGTCTTTATTTCTCTTTCCTCTTCTATCTCTATAAATGTATATTCTGGGTGAGAGTGTTCCAATAGAGATTCTGAGAGAGAAAAAAACATGCCATTAATCACCTGCCCTGTGAGATTTAATTTGACTTTAATTGGAGTTAATTGGATTTTCTGTTCTGGCTGCCCGCAGTGTCTCTGATTCATTGCCAGTTGTGGATAAAGTACTTTTGTATAATCTTTTAGCTTACAATCCTCCCCGACGCTTTGGCGCTGTTAACTTTCTTGTATAGGCTCTTACACAGTTTCTCTAAATACATACAGCATCTAATTAATGGGGAGAAACCAGCCCAGCATGCTTAAACGCTCCATATGATGTTTAAAACTCAGATTTAGGTCCCTC
Organism: Distichodus sexfasciatus; assembly: GCA_032718565.1. Lineage (NCBI taxonomy): Eukaryota > Metazoa > Chordata > Actinopteri > Characiformes > Distichodontidae > Distichodus > Distichodus sexfasciatus. The sequence continues at coordinate 593,473 of JAVGVS010000204.1, read as the reverse complement.
AAGCCTCAATGTACTTGTTGCCAGTTTCAGCAGTGTAGGCCACGAAAGTGTGTGGTGAGACAGTTCCCCTGTAGTGTGTGTGTGTTTGTGTTTGTGTCTGTGTGTGCGCGGAAGAGAGAGGGAAGAGGAGGAGGAGAAAGAGGGAGAAGGAGAGACGTGGGAGGGCAGAGTGACATAAACACAGAGAGAGAGAGAGAGAGAACGAGTGTGTTCAATGACCAGGTAGAGAGAAGAGAGGAGAGGAGAGACAGAGAGATGAGCAGGCATAAGAGAAGAGAAGGAATGAAAGAAGATAGAGAGTGAGAGTGGGTTCACTAAACACAGAATTAAATGAACAGGCAGAAGAGAGACAGAGAGTGTGTGTGTGTGTGAGAGAGAGAGAGAGAGAGAGTATAAATGAACAGACAGAGAGAGAGAGAGAGAGATGATGTTACATGAACACAGAGAAAGAGTGAGTGGGAGTTAAATGAACAGGTGAAATAGAGAGAGACAGAGAGAGAGTAGAAATGAGCATAGAGAGTGAGAGTTAAGTGTACAGAGTGAGTTAAATTAAGAGGCAGAGGAAACCAACAGAGTCAAATTAAAGACGGAGAGAAAGTACAATGAACATGCAGTGGGGGAGGGGAAGAGGGAGGGAGAGCAAGAGAGAGCGATGAACAAGCAGAGGAGGGAGAGCGTTAAATGAACTGATGAACAGAAAGAGCGTTAAATGGACAGGCAGAGGAGGGACAGAGAGTGTGTTAAATGAACAGATGAACAGGCTCACGTTAGTATTAACCTTTTAAATGAGCTGCTAGCTAGTCAGCAGGATTTCAGTGCCAGGAGACAGATTACTCTCCTGCTACCTCAGCTCTAGTCTCAAAGAAGATTTAAAGGAGTGACTCTAGGTGCGCTCTGTCTTTCTTTTCTCTCTCCCTCTCCCCTCTCTGTCTTTCTCCCACTCTCTTCTCTTTTAGACTCATTTTACTTCTCTAGCCGTTGTCTTGCTAATAACAATTAAGGTAAGAAAAAATTCGATATATTCATATGTTTATAGTCTGTTTTCTCTGTTGAAGTAGTTTGTCATTTTTAGGCACTTCAGCAGACTTACAGTACTGTGCAAAAGTTTTAGGCAGGTGTGGAAAAATGCTGTAAACCAAGAATGCTTTCAGAAATATAAATAATGATTGTTTATTTTTTATCAGTTTACAAAGTGCAAAGTGAGCGAACAAATACTTTTGCCTTCTTTTGATACTACCTTTTGCCTTCAAACCAGCATCAATTCTTATAGCTACACTTCAGTCAGGGATTTTGTAGGATTATAGTCATTATATTATTTTGTAGTCATTATATTATTTTGTAGGATTATAGGATTATAGATCTATGGTTAGTTCTCCAAGATGTTTGGAACGACCTACCAGCCGAGTTCCTTCAAAAACTGTGTGCAAGTGTACCTAGAAGAATTGATGCTGTGTTGAAGGCAAAGGGTGGTCACACCAAATATTGATTTGATTTAGATTTCTCTTTTGTTCATTCACTGCATTTTGTTGATTGATGAAAATAAATGATTAACACTTCCATTTTTGAAAGCATTCTTTGTTTCCAGCATTTTTTCACACCTGCCTAAAACTTTTGCACAGTACTGTAGATGACACTTTTCTCAATAACCACAAGCCTGTACTATAGTTATAAGGTATAAGGCATTAGAACTATCTATGGTTTCATTATAAATTATTAGAAGTATGTAGGTAAATCTCCTTACATCTGATTTCACTATTTTGTATCAAAAGTATCTCAGAAATGTTTAACTATTCTGTGGTTGATGGTTACAAAAAGTTTGCAAAAGTTTATAGACTTGAATGGAACACAACCTTCTGTTCCCACTGATCAGTCAGACTTCATACTGAGATTACAGAACAAATTTAGCTAAAAGTTACTGAATTTGACTAACCATTAGGGGTGGGTATTGACAAGGACCTCACAATACGATATGTATCATGATACATGGGTCACGATATGATAATATCACGATATACTGCGATACTCTACAGTTATTCTACAGTTCACTGGAAATGTAAAACAGCTGAAATGCAAGCTGCTGTGTACGATCTGGATGGTCTTAATGAATCACATTACAGTAATAATTCAGCCAAAACAACGCAACTCAGAACTGAATTTGAACTTTGTTTTCGCATTTTAACACACTGAACTAGTGGACACCAAAAAGGTTAAGATTAACTGCATAAGATTGAAAATAAGAAAGTAAAGTGACCAGTCAGTTATCTGAGGCTGCTTGTGGTGCATGATTCTCCCCCTTGGAAATATCGATTTTTGGAGCTAGAAATTGATATAGTATATCTTCATTCAGCCCCTGAGCATTGTGTTTTTGGCTGTTGGTGACTCACGCCTTGCGGAAAGACTATTTCCTACTCTGTTTCAGCGCATTAATAATCAGTATTAGTAATAAATGTTACTAAATTAGGTTTTGTATTTTTTCCCAGTGACTCGAATTTTGCATTGCATGTTATAGGTGTGGAATTATGCAATTTGGTGTTTTGAGGAAGTTACATGAAAAGTTTCTTCCCAGAAATGTCTCGGACTTTGCCCTGGTGAACTTGTCCATTTTTAGTGAACCTGCTCCTAAATATAACACAGTTCATTTGTTTCACATTTGCATAGCCGTTTCACTGAAAATCATTCACTTAAATTCCAAGAAACGGTTAATAAAAGAGCCTACGCATTGCCATTCGATATAAGATTTTGTAGCAGAAGGGATTTGTTGGTCTGCTTCGTCTTGGTTTGGTGTAGAGCTGCACAGAGGGCTTTGAACAAAAATGGTTATTTCAAAATCCTTATTAGGATATACACTGCCCTCCAAAAGTTTGGAAACGCCCTACAAAAGCGGGCGATATATCGAATATACTCGATGTATCTCGGCTTGTTCCACGTGCGATGTACTAAATGACTATATCGTGACCATCGAGTATAAATCCTAAGGTTATTTTTAAACAGACACCATGTACTTCGCTTTCGAGTTTTGCTTTTCTGCCCCGTCAAAGCAGACAGCTCGCTCCCCCGCCGATCCAGGAAACTCCTAGCGCATGCGCGTTTGTACCGCGGTTGTGATAATATTGCGCGCAAATTGTATTTTTCCTCTCTCGAATGTCTTTTTTCCTCTCGATGTGTTAAATGTCCTTGCGCGCAAAGTAGATTACCGACGAGCGTCTTTTTTGCTCGAGTGAGATTTCTACTCGCCCGGTTTGCAAGGGGCGGGTTTTGGCAGTTTGGGGGCCGGGGTTTTGGCGGTTTCTGCCTGCAAATCCTATTGGCCGATGGCTCCTGGTTTTGTGATTGGCTGCACGCTACAGAAAGTTTATAGAAAAAACCAAAGATGACGGAGGAAGAGGAACAGCGGCAGGTAGATTAAACGCAAGTTATAGTTTATCGACCTTATAATTATAATTTAATAGTTAGGTCTTACACGTTTAATAAACATGCAATCAATGGCTCCCCTCGCCCACTCGTCTGTCCCCAATATAAAGTTTGCTATATTATACTTTGGTTTAAAATAAAAGCATTTACTATGTTAAACTTTGGCTAAATTCATTATGTTGGTGTCATTTTATGCGACATAGGGTCAAATTTATCATTTATACAATGATTTAGAGGAAATTTAAAGGTATTGAGATATATATTGTGTATCGTGATATAGCTTAAAAATATCGCGATATTATTTTTATGCCATATCGCCCAGCCCTAATTTGCAGCTATTGCAGCTCTGCATAATCTGGGCATCCGAGCTGTCAGTTTATTCAAACATTAACTTGAAATATTATATTGAAATTGAATATTGAAATATTATTCCAAGCCGCCTGAAGGATTGCCCAAAGATGATTCACTCTGGGCCAAATTTAAACCATTAACCAGACATCACAGCTGGCAGAGGGGCATGTCTGACTTAGACACGTATATATTGCTATTATTATGTAATCAAAATAAAAATGATTATTGCTGGTATCCAAAGATAATGTCAAGTTACTTTAATATATTTGCACCAAAAAATGATGATTTATGCTGATATCGCCCAAACCCCCACTTTGCCAGGGGCGTTTCCAGACTTTTGGAGGGCAGTGTATATCATGCTATAGTACATTTTCAGTAAATTCAGTTACAGTCTTCCTGGAGTAACTTGGAGTTAAGCGTCTCGTTCAGGGGTGGCATGCTGTCAGTAGGAACCTATGACCTCTTTGTCTTTAGGCGAATATCCTACCACCTCTATTTTATTATGCTACTAACTATTTTAGCTGCTTCACATAAAACGAAAACTGGGGACTCTGCCACCCCACCCCCTGGTGGAGGCCATCGTCTCCTTGGTCCCTTGCTGACTTCCCCCTTGGTCGGGAGGGTGGCTTCTTGGGGGCGTGCGGCCGTGGGCCCTGCGCTGGGGGGCCATGATGCATAATAATTGGAATCCCTCAAAAAATACATCTGTGCTTAGTTCTCCAAGATGTTTGGAACAACCTACCAGCCGAGTTCCTTCAAAAACTGTGTGCAAGTGTACCTAGAAGAACTGATGCTGTTTTGAAGACAAAGGGTGGTCACACCAAATATTGATTTGATTTAGATTTCTCTTTTGTTCATTCACTGAATTTTGTTGATTGATGAAAATAAATGATTAACACTTCCATTTTTGAAAGCATTCCTTGTTTACCTGCCTAAAACTTTTGCACAGTACTGTATGTATGTATATATATATATATTTCTATTTATACTGTTTATACTATTATTGTGTGTACATATATATATATATATAT
>JAVGVS010000204.1:230000-568707 GCA_032718565.1 Distichodus sexfasciatus | reverse complement strand
GGTATATATAATACACATATATATATATAATACACACATATATATATATACACACACATATATATATATACACACACACACACAGTGTATATTATTTATATATACAAACTATATATATTACATATATAGTTTTGACATTGTTATTATTACTTCCAAATTCATTCCTTTCTATTTTTTATTCATATATTTGATCATCTTTCAGTCTCTCTCTCTCACACTCACACAGTCACATTTGCAACCTTTGTGAGGTTCATTAATTCCCATAATTAAAAACAAATGGTATAATACATACTTGATCTTAAAAAAAAAGACCCCATTTCCTTAAGAGGGCTGCTGTTCACAAACAAAAATGTCCTCACAAATCTACAAAAATAAATCCCAGGTTTTCCTATCCTTTAGGTGAGAAACCCTGTTGGATTTTGTAAAGCGGCGTGGCTGAACGAAATATTGTAGTTAAATTGATAAAACAGTAATAAGGTTCATGACAAAACTTCCATATGCACTGTGTGAATCATTCTTATTGCAGGAATATCCAATCCTCCTAAAAAATAAACCTTTAGTCGTAATCAGCTGAGTTCAACAGCATGAGCACTTGTGAGAGGCTTCCTGGTAATGAACTGCTTTTCCTCTGCTGATCAGCCTGTTTTTCATTCTCACCCTTTTCATCAATCCACTCCCTACCTTCCTCTGATTCTCTCTTTCCATTTACTTGTGGTCATTTGCACTCTGTCTGCTTTCTTTAATCCTTTCTTTCTACTCACCCAGTTCTCCATATTTGCCAGTGATTTCTCAGTGCTATCAATTTGCCTCGACGTAAATTGCAGGTCACCACTCGTCTCTGGAATGAGCGCAATTATGCTGTTGAATCCAGGCTTCAAAGAAGTAGAGGGTGAAGGGGCTGAAGGGAGGAAGCATAGAGTAGAGGGGTGGAGGGTGAAGGGAGGCGTAGGGGTCATGCTTTAAAACATAGCCACTTGTGCCAACGTCTGGACTTTATATTACGAGGAACTTAATCACAAGAACTGAGCTCCGGTCACATTCCAGAAAAGAGAAGTATTCTCTTGTATAGAGCTAATGGCAGTGATAATAACCAACACGGTGGGAGCATAGTACTGTAATTTAAAGGTAAAAGTATAATTAAAGACGCCTGAGTCCTGTACATCAAAACCACTATACTCATGTAATTAGTCTTCCATGTTGTGTAATAAAAATGGAAAAACAGGAATGTAGCATATGATGAAAACAACCATAAATACTGGGAAGTGTAATTATTATATTAAATACATCAAAGAAATCTGGATTTAATGGTGGTGATTCAGATCTAGGTCCAGAGTTTGCGTCCAGGGATGAGTCAGTTCAACTTTTAGTTTTATTAGGTCTTGGTTTTTTAATATTTGAAAAATTAAACAAAGCTAGATAGTTTATTTACTTGTACATCATTACAAAAGACAAAACACTTTCTTAATAAAGGTCTTCCCTGTAGCTTCAACATGTTGGAGTCAGGTTAAAGACAGGGTTCAGTTTTGGACCAACATTCATATGACATTTCAATGTCACTGCTGTGTTTATAATAAGGCAGGTCAGATGTACTTCTGTTGTCAAAAACTAAGCAGTGTAATGTACATACATTTAGCATATACCTACAAGATGCCGCTACACGCAGCAAAATCCACCCAAAGTTTAAAGTACCTTATTCTAAATACTTTGTACTTACACAAAGTATAATCAAATTAATTAATAACTATCACTCAGAACTTGACTACAATAATAATTAATGTGACGTACTTTTTACTGCAGTACAGTCATTACGTGTTATGAGGATTGATTTTGCACCCTAGTTGTGTCTGCCTTTTTTCTTTTGGAAAGACACTGTAGGAGTGATATCACCACCTGCAGTCTTTTAGGCAACTGACAGTACAAAACAGAACCTCAACAACACGAGAATGTGTGGTGATTGTGGTGGTGACTTGTGCCACAGGCTGGTGCTCATCATTTTTGGAATGAAAGGAATTTGAAAATTGATATAAGGAAAACAAACGGCCTTTAAGTTTGAACGTTTAAGCATTTGTTGCATGCAGTAACTAACACTTTGCAATGGCGAATACTTTTAGTACTTAAGTACTGTTAATAGTAGGAACTTCAGTACATGTACTCAAGTAATATTCTAATAGTTTCTCTTGAAACTTTTACTGGAGTCATTTTCATTGTAAGGAATCTACTTGTTTTTAAGTATCTCATACCGCTTGTCATGCGCACTGCCTTCGGCGGCAGATAGTAGGACCCGGAAGTGCTGGCCGCGGGTCAAAGAGTATAAAAGGAATCATTTCCACGTGGCGCATTGCTCTGCCATTGAGTCAACCTGCCCACCTCTACATGCTTTCGGCAGTACTCCAGTTATTGGGTTCATCTCTTTGATAGTGTGTGTTGTTAGAATGCGGATTTATTGTGGAAATCCTTACTCTTCGCGTAAGAGAGTTCTTAGATCAACTCGCGTGGCAATCTTACCTACTCGCATTCTCCGCTGCGTTTGGGTTAACCACCACGCTACACGGGCTGACGGCTAACGAGTAGGGCTGGGTATCGTTGCTGATTTCCTGAATCGATTCGATTCCGATTCACAAGGTCATGATCCGATTCAATTCTCGATTCGATTCGATATCAATTTATTTAGAGATTTCTTTTCGTCAATACTAGTTTTGCTTGGTTATAAATTAACTCGTTTTAAAACCGAAGTGCTGCCAAACACCGGCCTTTAGGCCAGACGGTGATTTGAGCGGAGCAGCTTCAGTCATGGCTTTATTTGGTTTCGCCGGTCTCACGTTTTTATAGCTCTCCTTGCGCGGTCGCGAGAAGTAGTGCATAGCCGCAGGAAAAGATGGATCCGCGAATTTTTGAATCGATATCGTATTTTTTGAACGAGAATCGATATTGATCGGTGAATCGATTTTTTGAACCCAGCCGTACTAACGAGTAGCAGTTTGTTATATCCTAACCAGATCACTGGCGAACTGTGAAAGTTCGGCATTCGGTTCAAATCCTAATCAGACCCCTGTCCGAATCGTGAAGCAGTCCAACAGCCGCCTGACCCGGCCGCTGGAAGATTGTTAACGTCTGTCTTTCGTGTCACATCCTTACCAGATCCCTGACACCGCTGCCGATAAGGAAGGTTCACGATGGACAAAAGTAAATCAAATATGATTTAAAACGTTACTTATAGGTTTTCAGCTTTAGGGAGTAATTATCATTTATAGCTTTTTCCCCATGGCTCACAGCTCCTAGGAATCACAACAAACGTATGCATCTTATCTTAATGCATGCAGTCATCCTGTTACCTACACGGGGAATAATCTAATCATGTTTACTCTGCACACCAATTAACCGTGTCTTTGGGGAATTACTCTGGAGTGTGCGTGTGTGTGTGTGAGTAGAATTAGCTGCTTTCCCACTTCCTCTGTATTGAATACGGCTCCTGGGTACATCTATTAGGTTAGGATTATAAAGATGTCTACAATTTTAAGTACGTGGTAATAATATCCAAGGTATTACACACTACACCATTGGATTTTCTCCTTAAATCATAATAAGAAAATTTGGTTGATAGAACAAAGCAAACACGAACATTACACGCTTTATATGTAACTTTTCGTAACCATGTCCTAAGTATTTTCCTAATACAGTTTCTTTTTAGAAGCAAGTTTTCTCATGACCTCATCTTTCAAATGAGCAGCAGTGATACTTAATCACAGTTTCCAGGGTTTTTTTAAATTATTTTTATTTCTTTATTTTACACACAGCATGCAACTTGTCAGTTGACTTGTTTTCTCCATAACCTTGCATGTTTCCAGACTGCTGATTTATCTGACTGAGACACAATCTCTTCACTACCTTTTTTGCTTGCCGTTAACGCGCCTCTAGCATTTAGTTTGGAGGTGTGCACAACCAACCAAGCAATGCTACTGGTTGTTGGTGAAGTACCGCTTCCATACAGAAGTGGTGCTTACTTTGCGACGGATGTTTGATGCATTTTGATGCCTTTTGCTATTTTCTCTCCCTCTATGGGCAGATACAAATACATTCATGCCTACTGGCTGTTTTAAGATTTAGGTGAGCCAAAACTCGTGAACCCATCTTTCTCTAAGTGACACCAGAGTATGGTGTTTGCATATCAATCTGCGTCACCAAATAGTCTCTCAATCAGTCTGTAGTACCGCCTGGCATTGAGAACCCTCACCATCTGCCAGATTCCCAGGAGACCTTGTTTCCAGCTGGCACCACAGTGTGCTGGTGATTGTTTTTTTTTGTAGGATTTGTTTGGTGGCGATGTTGATCCTGGTGTGGAACATGATGGGTGCAATGGCAATCATATTCCATCAGTATCTGGGCAGCAGGGCAGTGATACTAGTGAAAATGAGCAATTCGTTCTGTCTGCGCTTGTTCGTCATATTCAAAAACCAGGAGGAAAACATCAATGTGTCGGATAAGAAAGATGAGGCTTATGGTGAACTCCAAGCAAGCAGTCTGAGTCAAAAGGTAGCTTGAGCGACATAATTTATTGCAACTCTTTATTGTCTTATACAGAAGAATATGTCCAATCTGTTGTCCATTTCAAGAAAATAACACAAAAGACGATGTTTCCCTTTTACAGTTATTTTGTCCCGATAATCCTAATCAGGGCGGCACGGTGGCGCAGTGGTTAGCGCTGCCGCCTCACAGCGAGAAGGTCCTGGGTTCGAACCCCGGGGACGGCCGTAGGGCCTTTCTGTGTGGAGTGTGCATGCTCTCCCCGTGTTTGCGTGGGTTTCCTCCGGGCGCTCCGGTTTCCTCCCACAGTCCAAAGGCAGGCACTATAAGTTAATTGGCAACTCTAAATTGGCCCTGTAAGGTGTGAATGTGTGTGAGTGTGTGTGTGTGTGTGTGTGTGCCCTGCGGTGTGTTGGCGCCCGCCCAGGGTTGGTCCCTGCCTTGCGCCTGCAAGTTCCCGGGATAGGCTCCGGTCCCCCCGCGACCCCAGTTGGGATTAAGCGGTTCGGATAATGAATGAACAAATGAATAATCCTAATCATCTTGGAGAACCTGAATATCAGTTAAGAAATGTGTGGGGAATTTGTACTTAAGATTCCTTGTCTAAACATGCTCTAAACATATGCTATTCATAAGCAACAATGCCCTTGTGAAAGTCATGTAGTATGTAGAAAACCATGAAGTCTGGGCTAAATAGGATAGTAACCCAAACATTTCTTTCTCATGTCTGTGTAGGTTCTCGATCATCCATAATATTGCAGTCTTGAGTGCTGGAATCAAAGGCAACTGGACTTCTCGTAGGTACTTGAAGATGCTTCACTTCTCACCCGCAAGGCTTTTTAGGTTCTTTAGAGAAAAGAAGCCTTTCAGATGAAAGGTGAAATGGCTTCAAGAACATAAAAGAGGTCCAGCCACCTTAAATTCAAACACTCATGGTAATCTATTAGAGGAAGAGTAAAAACAGTACAAACAAGCAGTACTGGTTTGGAGAAAGTTTGCACATGTAAATGTCGACAGTCTCCTTAACTACAAACAACAGTGACATTACAGATATTAACATTTAATAACATTTAATTCAACTGTACACTGAGTATCAAATGAATGATGTTCGGGGCAGGTGGTGGCGTAACGGTAGGGTGTTCACCCCGTGATGAGAAGATCGCAGGTTTGAATTCAGGAACGGTAAAGTTACCACTGAGGTACTCATCAGCAAGTCCCCGAGCCGCTGCCCTTGTTAGCTGCCCACTGCTCCTTCATGGATGGGTCAAATGCAGAGGTCACTTTTCGTTGTTGTGCACTGTGTACTGTGCTGGGTTAACAATGACAAATAATCACTCACTTACACTTTCTTCAGAACTTCACTAGATAATAATGTTGCATTCATTTATAAATTTAATATATTCTTCCGAATTTCTGCTCATCAAAACCCTTAAAATAAACCTGGTCAAACTGATCACCTTCTTATTTCACCCCAGCAGGTCCTGTAGTGCACAAAGTTACATATATGACACGCTGATGCTTTAATTTCCTGTGTAGTTGATGTCATCCAGTACTTTGACTAATCCCTGCAGCCCTAACAGATTGATTATATAGAGAAGGAAGCACATTTAGACCTCTTTTACAATAACTCAAACTACAACAGAATTTAGAAACCAGGACTTGGGTGAGTAGCACTGAGAGGCAAGAATACTGAAAAAGCTCTTTCTCTCTCTCCCATATGAAGGACTATACACCACCAGGAAAGCTTTCAGCTGCAGGTGAGGGATTTCCTTTGTTCTTCTCCTTGACACAAATGGTGTCCTTTTCCTGAGCTAAAAGCCTTCATGGAACGAGATTAGATAGCAACCAGGCTCAGACCAACATGACCGTCCACTTTACTTGACCTCACATTCTAGACATCATACGCAGGACAGCAGTAACACTGCTGATGCTGGCAACTTGCGAGTCCTACCATCTCTTCATTTATTGTAATGGTAAGTATAAGCACTTCTAGTTATCCATTATTTTTTCCTAAAATTTCATTTAATGGGGTAAATTTACTAGGAACAAATGCTGCTATACACTTTGTATTTGTGTACTTTGAGTGCTGCCACACATTTTCAGTCCTATCACAGCAGGTTCATTTTTGGTTACGGTAAAATTTAAGAGATTTTAGAGCAACAACTGGGTGCATCAACTCTCAGTTCAACCAAGGAGACCATTCAGATTAGAATGACAAGAATTCTTTTTATTGGAAAAAACAAGCTGTCTTTGGTGTGTATGTGATAGTTTTGAAGGGAGCCCGTCGCTTGGTCGTTGTTTCCCTCGTCTCTGAAGTCGGCAGATCTGGCTGGAAGACCAGGCAGGAAGGCGAAGGAGCCTGCCCCGGACCAAGACGGGAAGCCGAAGGTGGTGGAGGGATGGAGGCGGGCGAAATCGAAACGGCTGTAATGGCAGAGAAGAAGGCCAGTGTTACTGCCTATATACAGAACTAGGAGTTATGCGATTGGACGCGCCACCGCTCATTAGGTCTCCTTGTTTGAACTTCCGTGTTCACTTCCATTTATCTTCCTATAAATACACTGCCTAACTGGGTACTGGAATATAATGTGCATCACTTTCTTGATAATGTTATATGGATGTACAGTACTGTGCAAAAGTTTTAGGCAGGTGTGAAAAAATGCTGTAAACAAAGAATGCTTTCAGAAATATAAATAATGATTGTTTATTTTTATCAATTTACAAAATGCAAAGTGAGCGAACAAAAGAAAAATCTAAATCAAATCAATATTTGGTGTTACTACCTTTTGCCTTCAAACCAGCATCAATTCTTATAGGTACACTTGCACAAAGTCAGGGATTTTGTAGGATTATAGTCATTATATTATTTTGTAGTCATTATATTATTTTGTAGGATTATAGGATTATAGATCTGTGGTTAGTTCTCCAAGATGTTTGGAACAACCTACCAGCCGAGTTCCTTCAAAAACTGTGTGCAAGTGTACCTAGAAGAATTGATGCTGTTTTGAAGGCAAAGGGTGGTCACACCAAATATTGATTTGATTTAGATTTCTCTTTTGTTCATTCACTGCATTTTGTTGATTGATGAAAATAAATGATTAACACTTCCATTTTTGAAAGCATTCTTTGTTGACAGCATTTTTTCACACCTGCCTAAAACTTGTGCACAGTACTGTATGTTATTAAAATTCTGAACTCACACAAGCAGTAAACACATCTGTACCCACTCGAAAGCAGGCTATACATGCCAATGTTCCCATGTCTTCCTGATGAGATGATTTGATGGGCAACCCCTTTCTTCTTCAAACTTTAATCATTCAGATTTTGCGGTATAGCTGCACATTAATTGGCTCTGACAGCCGGTCTCATCCAGAGTGACTTGAATATTATTACCACACCAGTCTGCTTGAAGCAACCTCAGGTGAAGTGTCTTGTTCATAGGGACATGGGTTGTAAAGCCGGATACTGGTTAAAGTACAGCTAACTGTCACCAGGTCAAAAATGTCAAGCTCTTTCATGTTGTTGCCATCAGAACAGTTGTTGTTCTTCTTCTAATGTATTCATTTTTGCTTTGCCTTTCCTGATGTACCGTGCCACGTTCACGGTCCCCGGAGTTCTGAGTCTGGGAGGTAAGTCTGTCTTGGGGATTCACGTTTCGGTGTCCTCCCTTTGTGTGGATTAGTTCACGTTAGGTTTTGCGTAGCTGTGCACCGCCCCGTTAGATTGCGCCCCACTTCCAGGTTCTGAGTCCACACTTCGTGTATCCTTCCTAGTAGTTCACATCCCGATTAGACCACTCCCACTTCTGGGTTTTGTCTACACTTCGTGCGTCCTTCCCTGAATAGTTCACGGGTGAATTAGATCGCGGCCTTACTTTCGGTTTGATTACTTTCAGCTGCGTGTGGCTATGTTCCCGTTTCGCCATTGGTTTATTACTTTATTAGCTCGTTTGGTTTTCCTTATTTAAACCAGCCGATCCAAGCCCTCTTTGAGTTCTTCTCCCTCATACCTGGTGTTGTGTTGTCGTCGTGTGGAGCTTATTTTTGTATGGAGAAAGCCGTCCTGTTTCCTGTTGTGTTCGCTGTCACGTTTGCTTTTCTCCTTTTGCTCCAGGCCCGTGCTGCCCGCTGAGAGTGGTGATTTTGGAGCGACGCCGCCTTGGACTTTTTCTCTCTCGTTTGGGACGTTCGCGGATCCGTTCAGGTTTCCCCGGTTGGGATTTCGGAGTCCGCTCTTCAGGTCCGTTAGGAGAACCTCCCAAGGGGCTCGCAGATTGGATACCACAGCGGGGGCACGAGACCATCCGTTTTTTTCTTGTATTTTTCCTGGCTTGCTTTTTCTCGTTTGGATTTACCTTTTTTCAGTGACTGTGTTTTTTGTTCTCATTTTTTCCTTCAGTGCTTTTGTGTTGTGTCTGGACAATAAACCCCTGTGTCTCCTCCACTGCGTTTATTCCCCATTTTTCCCTTTTTTTTTTCACACAACACAGCACCCTCATGACATGTACATGCATTTCCATTGAATTTTAGAGGTAAAAACAGACCTTGGCTAGCCCTCTTTAACACAAAAGGCATCTCAGAGTAGCTGAGAGTGCTCTAAAATGGGCAAACTATACAATATGAAATCTCTGGTCTGTGGGAAGCCACGGGTGGCCTTTATTATTGGATCCTTGATGTGACCTGTCTAAGCGCCACGTGGCTGTCCAAAGAAAAGAGAACCTGATGGTGCCGAACTTCAGCACCATGGAGAGCAGCTGGTGATTTTTCTGACGGTGAGACTGATAATCACAGTTGCAAAACTAGCTTCTTATTGCCATACGTTCTCTAATATTAAGGCTGTGTGTGTGTGTGTGTGTGTGTATCTCCTGTGACTGCCACGACTACTTCACCTGTCGGGCCCAGACACTGATTGTCTTCTTTCCTGATATTAATTTTTGCATTTTATTTTCCAATACGGACACATAGCGTTAAACTGACCTTTTTATGCATATTTCTTTCACTACTTCTGAATAGCTCGTATAATGAAGCAATGTAGTCTCATTATGTAATAAGAACGACACGTTTCTACCCTTAGAACATGCCATTTAAAAAATAATACTGTAATTTCCTATATAGAATACATGTCACATGGGAACACACACACACACACACAGTCTCTGTATTACTATCTGTGTGAGGTCTTTCCACAGACTCCCATAATGACTAGATGTATATAATTTTACACCTACACCTAATCCTAACCCTAACCTTAACCTCAGTAACCAAAAGCACATCTTTTACCTCTTTTAGTTTCTCAAATAAAACAAGCACATTTTCTATAAAGTCATTTCTCCTCATGGGGACCTCTCAAATGTCCCCACAATGCAATACATACATGGCCACACACACACACACACACACACACACACTAGATGCTAACCACATATGGCAGAGGACAGCTCCTTCTTTGTTATCAGGGTAAGAGCTCTCTGGGAGCTGTGAATCTTGCTGTAAAGGTCAGGTCTGAAAGGGGACAGGCGACAATGCAATTAAGCGTACAGAGCAACAACAATACCCCTAATTATCCAGTGACACCAACACACACAAAGAGCAAATGAGTCAGATGGTTTAACAAAACTTTACGACAAATCTCACACGCTTCACAACACTTCACTTCTGAGCACCCCTGTTTTCACTCTTTTTGTGTTTCTAAATATTTCTGTCTTCACACCAAATGTCAGAAAGCAGTGTTTAAGCAGATACTATACTGAAAGCTTCATCACCCTGAACAACATTGACATTTTTCTCCATTTTCCATATTCGACTGAACAAATATTTGTTTAGCAATGTTTTTGCATACTCATGCATTTACGCATACATTTAACATCATTATGTAGTGCACTTAGCAAATGCTATTTTCATGTAAATGCATTTTAATGTTTTTGCATGTATTACTTTACATACTTTAATGTTAACCTTAATAGTCTTATTGAATCCCTAGTGCACAGCTAGTAAACAAGTCTTTAAAAGCAGCGGCCAGGGGCAGGCAGAGCGGTCATGCACAGGTGAGCAGAGTTCAGACACAAATCAAGTTTGTGCGGCAAACGCCAAAGTCAAAAACCAGAACAAATATTAAGATATGGAAAACTCTTCGATTCCAAGTTGGCAGCCAAAAGTGAAGTAAAATGAGAGGCAAATGGGATGAAAACCAAAAAACATAATTACGCACAGTAATGAAGGTGTTGGAAATACAGGCAATATTTCTAAAATACAAGTGGAAACTTTGGGTTTTTTTCGAAATGTGAACCATGCTCAAGATCTTTTATAAATGAATCTTTCTAAAGGCAGGGGGCCGAGATTGTAGCTCGGAGCCCTGTTGGTGCTTGAAAGGAAGCTCCAAACTGGATCTCGAATGAGCTGTGTCTTTATTTTCCTCACCAAGATGAACTAAAGTTAAGTCTTTTATGGGCGATGAAATGTGTGTGCTGAATGAATTCAGCAAAGGATACTTAGATTATCTTGTTTTGAGACACAGAGATATCGGGGGAGAAACTACAGCAGCTGCATGCTCACGTTTGCTCTGCTTTTAAAGTGTTTCAAGGAGTGAGGAAATGAAAATACTGATTCTCTGTGCACATTTTTTTGTGAAAAGAAATAGGCCAGGCTGTATTTAACGCTCTGAGGAGGTCGTGAACCGGAGGCCATTACCGAGCCTCTGGCAGAGTGAATGTGGGAACTGAACGGCAGCAGCAGCAGCAGGAGGACATGCAGATGGAAAGCAACAACACATCAAAAGCTGATTTCATACCCCATCTCACCCTGATGAGATGTGATCGCAGCATGCCACGACAGAGAGACACAGAGAGAGAGAGAGAGAGAGAGAGAGAGAGAGAGAGCAAGAGAGAAAGATTTGAGGACAAAGGTCTGATCCCCTCTGTAAGGGTAAAACCGTTCATTGCCGCACTCTGAAAGCGGTTGGAGCTCTTTTCCAACTGAGTGCAGATAAAAATCATAACTACAGGAGGTAAAGCAACTTAACAAGTGGCAGAAGGGGATGAAAGCGGGATCTGATTAGTCATGAAAGTGTGTGTGTGTGTGTGTGAGAGAGAGAGATTGCTCATTAAATGTTAAATGATGGGTTTCATATAAATGAAGCGGCAAAACTTTCTTTTTCTCCATGCCAATTCCCACCTTCCATGCCCATCTATCCCTTTGTTGAAGAAATACCAAAAACCTTCTCAAACCTTTCATCTGGCTATATCAGTACTTTTAACTTTTCCAACCAAGTTTTTTAATTAACCTCCACTGTCGCCTCGCCGTGTCTCTTTTTCATACGATTACACAGCAGAGCTAAATTACCATCGAGTAATTTTGGAAACAGCAACCTTTCCCATCTGGCCTCTGGCTTGCATCATAACATCGATTTCTTTTGTCTAATTCCTGCCGACACCCTCAAACTGAACTCCCAGGTCACAACCTGTAAAGGTGAGACAAACGCTCCGACGTAACTGACATCCTCTTAAGAATAATTACCAGGTCAACATTCAATTCGCCCGAGTTTATGATCTTCCTGACTTTGCATCACAGCTTCTCAATTTAGCGAGCTCGACGGAGGAAATCTTGTTTGGGTGCAATCACTCTCAAAATCAATAAAGCTCTGAAGCACAGCTACACAAAATCACAACATACACAAATGGTGCTGCTGACGGAAGGGTAATTGGCAGGTCAGATTGTTTCAGGATGCCATCATTTTTAGGGTTTTTCCAGTTCCTTTATGTTTGACCCATCACCTTCACAAAGTGGAGACCTTGTGTAGGGCTTTTTTCTTTAACACCTTTGACCCTCACAAATTCAGCAAGCCTGTGCATTGGGGAACAACTTTTCAGTGCTGCCTTTCATACCATGCCGTTTTTAACATGCAGTGGCAGGAGTCCTGAACGTTCTTAGACCAAAAGTGATCCAAAAGTAGTGAAAAGCTCCTTAAATACTAATCATTTTTAAAAAACTAAGCAGCGGAGTAAAGAAAGTGCTTAAACCAATACTCTTGTAAAAGCAGTGATACTTTCATGTCACTGTATTCTTGTGATGACAATGTCATCGTGTAAAATGTCTTTACGCTGTCCCTTTGTAAAATCCTTTTTTAAAACCCTAATTAGCGTAAATTGGAGTAAAATGCTGTAGGATGATAGCATGTAAGGACTTAGTAAACACATGCTTCCAAACGAAACTTGAAGCAAAATGAAAACAGTTTACTTCTATAATTTATAAGTTAGGATCTGAAACTGAACAGAGGCGTTAATTAATTGGCCTAACATCAGTAGATATAATTAGTTAGGTTCCACCTCTGCAAACAAGCAACGCGTACATTTGTGACTCTGCCAAATAAGCTGTAAATCAACAAAATTAAATTGTATATTCATTTAATTCTAATTGCATTTTTATCTTAGTGACATGGTCTGCAAGTAATTTTTTTTACATAACAAAAGAATGCACCCTATTCCGACTTAAAAATGAGGTTTTTCTTTTGCTCCACTGCCTCGCTCGACATGTTAATGCTTGTATTTTTGATTAACCACTTGGGTAGCTTCGTGGAGGACTCCAAACACTCCTGCTGCATTAACTGTGGGCTTTGCCACAAGAGAAAGAGAGACACACAGACACAGCAAAAGAGAGAGGGAAAGAGAGTAAGAGCCAATTACCGCAAGCTGCTGGAAGACTGTGTGCTGTGCTGCATCGCCGCCACATCACTTTCACACTCCTCCATATGTGATGGATGACTACCCACATCCACACTGATGAACAATCTGAAGGGAACAAATTATTCTTTCACCCAAAGGCTCATGATGGTGTAATGGCCTTCTGAAATTAAACTGATTAAACATGGAAATTCTTAGAGTGCCTCACGTAAAGAAAGACAGCAGCACAGTGATGAGAACAGTGATGGTGGCGTGGATCTGGCTGTAGAAGATGAAATATACTGTACCACCATGCATATCAATAAATATGACGTTGAACTTGTTTTGGTCCTCAGGATCAAAGATAGTGAGCCCACAATGTGCAATTCCAGATCAATTTCACTCGTTGAAGAATTTAACATAATCAACATTGGTCGAAAGTTTATAAGGTAGTGTCAAAGTAAGTTTACTGTACAACTCTATGGCCCATATGAAGTATTTTGGCATTACAGTCGGCCCTCGTTTACCGTGGTTAATCAGTTCCAGACTCTACTGCGATAAGTGAATTTCCGCCAAGTAGAATTTTTCATTTATTAATCGTATATTTTCGTAGTTAGAGCATAGAAAACCTGTTTGCGACCTTCTAAATACGGGTTTTAACATTATTAGAGCCTTCTAGACATGAAATAACATATCAACATATGAATTATCATAAAAATAGAGTGAAGCCGCGAAAGTCGAAGCGCGAAGTGGCAAGGGACGACTGTACTGCTCTAATCGGTCAGTCAGTATCAATCTGGACAGACCCATGTAATTATTTATATGCAGCATATACAAAAATATAATAGATTTATTATATATGACGCACATTTTAATATTTAATATAGTGCTCAGTTAGCAAAGCTACCATTTAGTGGCACCAAACATACCGGCATTTTAGAAATCACATTTTTTTCTAATGCTCATTATGATTTGCTCATGTACTAATTTAGATTTTCTGCTACTTTGAAACGTTGCAGTAAATTCAACTATTTCCATATTTTTTAAAAGTTGTAAGTGAATTCATTATAATATGAGACTGTTCTTGACACTGAACTAATATGCTTTATTTTATTTGTTGCCTTTTCTATGTTTTAGTTCTTTGTAAGCACTCTTTGAAATTATTGTAAAATACTTTTAGCAATATTTATGTGATCACATTCTCTTGTCTAAAACTTGTATTTGGCGTTAGTCACAGACTAAGAGGTGGCCCTTTGCGACAAATATTTGGAGGTGTTGGACAGACTGCAGTTTGGTACAAAAAAGCTGTTTTCGCTTAGAGACGTGTGAGGAAAAGCTTGATCTCTCCTGACATCCATTTGGTAAAATGCAAACTTAATAGAACTATAGATTTCACACAGCATTTGTATTTGGCCGATCCATCACTGGAGGTGCAGACGCACGTCTAAACCAATTTCTGGGCTATTTACCTGCTTCGCTAAAAGAGCTGCCCTGGCCCAATAGACTGACGTGAATTTCAGTCAGAATGCGTTTTGTAAGTCCAACTCTGCCCTTCATCCACTCCACTGAGTGTGTGTTTATAGAGACACGCTCGCGTCTGATCAACCGGGCCGCGTCTCCTCAAAAGGGTCGACAGCAGTCAAACTGAGAGTGATGAAACAAACGCAGGGAGTGTGTGTGAGTGTGTGGATCTGCTGCTAACCAGCCCTGACAGGCTCATCACACCATGCTAAAGACGCGCTAAAGTAAGCCGCGGCAGACGGATATTTCTTTGGGAGTCAATTAGCAGTGCGGTGTGTTCTAGGTACAAGCTCAAGACAGACGTGCCGAACGGGTCGGGAGGCCTTCTAACGAGAGACGCAGTGAAATCTGAGAAGTGTGTGTGTGTGTGGCCAGGTGTAGTTTTTAGTTCCATAATGTGTCATTTCAGATCGTTTTCTCATTGGTACATATGCTTGTGGGCACTAACACAACAACAACGATAAAAATAATAATAATAATTATTATTATAATAAAAAAAACATAAATCAACTAAATTAAAACTAACAAAGTATTACAGTGAGTATGCAAGTTTAAAAAGGGGAGTTTTTAATTGAGATTTGAAGGTCGAGAGAAAAAGTGAAGAGACAGAGAATCTTTTATTTCTGTCAAAAAAGTTGATTTGAAAAATTTAACGAACTTCATGATTTAAAGTAAACCATTTCCCCCCCAATTCTAGAAAGAGTCTGACCTACAAAGCACGGCTCCTTGAAGACGTTCATGTGGTTAACAAGTATAGGCTGAATTTTGTATCTGAAGTTTGTATTTGGAATATCACACTTTGGTGCCAATGTATACTTATTGTTCTAACTCTACGGCCAATAATAAATAATCTGTACAACTCACCTTAGAGCTCTAATTGCGTCGGTCAGGGCCTAGCAATTTAGACAGACCAATTTTATATGTACTATAAGCATCTATAATATTAACATTGCTAAAATACAGCCATGATTTAATATCATTGCTCAGTTAGCCAAGCTTCCATTCAGCAGAATCAGACATGTTGGGGTTTTACAAATCACATTTCTGAATTTTGTTTAATGTTTATTGTGATTGGCTTATGTGGCAATTTTGATTTGCAGTTATTTCCAAATGTTGTTTAAAATATTTTAGCTCACAGTAGTGCAATCTGAGAAGTGTCTGTACGACAGGCCAGGTTTTCGGTGGTTCTGAGAACCTGACATTCACATGAAAGATAACAAAATATGAAATTTGCCAGATTTTTGTGACTTTGTGAGGGAATCAGTGCAAGTACCTCACAAAGTACAGTATGTGACAGAGTTTGTGTGGGTCTGACCAAAAAAGCAAGCAAGCAAGGGAGAGTCAGAGAGATATGGAGCGAGAGAGAGAGAGAGAGAGAGAGAGAAACGTGACCCTCCACGGCAAAACCAGTCGCTTCTCTCAAATTTTAAAAATTGAGTTATGATGTTTTCATGAAAGGGCGTAAATCAAGCTTCAAAACGATACCTATATGGAATGAATGGGACGACATATGACTGAGATATCAACATTCAAAGGAGTCGGGTTTCTCCTGTCACGCCAAGTGAGAAACGGAGAAATCTGCCTTTGAAGTTGACTATCGCCGTAGCACTCACAGACGCTTGGTGCGGTCGCGGCTACGTTTGCATTTACGGTAGCCTACGCTGCATTCACAGCCACACGGATAGCCTACCTGCGTTAGGTTAACTGAACTCGGGAGACGAAGAGGATTCTGGAGAAACATCTTCACGCTAGTCAACCAGTGGATTTACCGTAAATATTGAAGTAGAGCGGTCAAAACACAAACTTTTAACATTCTGCTGGAATTGAATTCCTCACCTCAAGAAAGTCACGTTTTTAGGAAGGAAAGATTAAGATTTTCAGCTAAATGTATTCACAGCAGTACAGTATAGACCTTCCACTGTTTCAAAACACTAAAAACAAAAAATCCAAAATTTTACCCCACACAACATAAACGGCCGTTTTTCTCGGAAACCTCCGTTGCGGAGACTGGTTTTGCCGTGGAGGGTCACAAATACTAATTAGATGTTCCCAATAAACTGATATAAGTAATCATATTTTTTTCTCAGAAAAGGTGTCCAAAAAGTTAAAGTTGGGATTACTCTAAGAAATAAGGGTTACATTTATAGTCAAAGTTAGAGTTAAGACTATCAGTGTCATAAAGTTAAGAGTCAAAGGATTGGGGTTTGGGATTTGGCTCAGAACAATATTGTTATGTGGAATCAACAGATATTAGAAATTATAGGCACATGAAATAATAATGATGGTTTGTGCGTGTGAGTGTGCATTTGTGCATGCCTGTGTTATTGCCTAGAAGAGATTGGGGGCAGGATAGTGAGAGTGAGAGAGAACTAATGAGTTCTTGTCGTGTGTTAATGTGCTGGATGGAGGTGAGAAAGAGCACGGATAATGAATCCAAGGCTAAGAGATTGAATTCACTGGCAGGATCACACTGCGGTTATTAATGATTTGTAAAAATCCCTCGTCTCCAGAGTCGTGAGAAGAATTGTCGCAGAGATCGTTGTCTTGATGCAAAAGCAAGTCAGTCACGGGAAAGTTCACAGCCAGCCAGCTGCAGACAGATGTGCAGCCACACAAACCAGATTCAATTAGACCGTATTATCATGCACATGGTGCACAAGGTGAGTACATTATGACCAGAGTCTAGGGGGCGAATTAATATGATTTACTTTAGTATAAATAATGGCATAATAACATAGAAAAAGATCCTGCTGGAAAAAGAAAAAAACCAACTAAAATGTTGTTGTAATGACTTTTGCTCAGACGTTTTGTCTTGCTTTGTGACCTCATAGTCCAGTCCTCATAAAGTAAAAATGAGGAATTATGAAGTCACTCTAGTTTTGGAATACGTCACTGTGCTATATCAAGTGCTTGGTATATGCTTTCAATGTGAATGTGTCCTAATGTTTTTTAATATCATTCATTTGGGCACAGAACATATTACACACAGTGTATAATCCTATTCTAAATACACTTCAAAAAGAGTAAGATCAAAGTAAAAAACATTTTTTTACTGCTACATTTTCACACAAAAAACAGAGCATTTACTTATCAAAATGTAATTAAATGCTCCATGGTCTCTGCAGAGCTGTGGACTGGAGACTGATGTTCTCGATGATATAAACGCTGCCTCTCGGTTTAAAAGTAGCTCACACTCCTGCGGTCCTGTTTTGTCACTGACTGTCAGGCTCTCTCTCATTTCATGCTCTGTTAGTCATTTCATTTCTCCATAAGCAGGTACTGGCGGAGAAACAAAACTCAAACTGCCCCTGGCACCAGAATGTCTAAACAACTCAAAATAAATAAAGGAACGTTATTATATAGTCATTTTTGAGGTTTATTTTCTCTCTTTACAAGTTATCATGGGTATATTGAATTGCCTCAAAGCAATGTTCTTTCTGATACATCTCTCTCACTCTGTTTATAAAGTATATGAAGTTTAGTGCTGCACAGTAAAATTGACTATGAATCATAAGAGGTAAAAAGCCAATCAGACAATTAAGAGGAGAAAAATAAAAGTAAAATAAAAGAAAAATTACACAACCAATACACTAGATTCAAGATTCTTTATTTGTCACATGCAAGTTATACAAGTACAAAATGCAGTGAAATGTATCCTGAACCGCTCCTGACTGCAATTAGGCATAATTAAAAATATAAATACAATTTAAAATTAAAATAACATAAAATAAAGTAAAATAAAATAAAGGCCAAAAAAGGAAAGAACACATTGTGCCTGATGGAAAACAACCATGAAAGGACTAACAACTGAAAACATAGTCTTTACAAAGACGCAATGCTTTTAATTTTAACTTACGACTGTCTGTTGTTTGTGAACTTTCTGATGTCTGAAAATTTCCTAAGTCTTGAAGTAAAAAATTTCTGGACTACTAAGGCAGTTACTGATTACAGGCATTTTTAATTCCGTCTCTTCTTCTAATACATTCATTTGCTTCATTTGCATACATTCATTTGAGTTGAGAAGTTTCTATGCAGTTGTTTTTCTCAGGAGCAATTCGATTGATCCCTATTCTGGGCACAGTCCCACCAGAAGGCCATCCTGGGCCTCAGGCCTTTTATTATAGAGTCGCAAGTTCTTCTTCCAACAGTTCGTTTTGACTGGTTTTATTTTAGGATTGTGCCTGAGGTTTAGTCAGACATTTAATAATATTTCAGCGTATTTCCATCAAGATCACTTAGTATGACATGTCAAATGACGTGACTAATTTTAGAAATTATATTTTTAGTATTACATTAATAGTTTAGCAAGTGCTGGCAGACAGAGAGAGAGCCTTAAGTCCTGTATTACAAGCATCATTGTGTCTGTAAACTGCAAAAGAGGACCAAGGCACTTATTTGTGGCAAAAGATCTTTAAAACGCCTTTATTTACAGGGGCAGTCTTGTAAAATTAAAAACACTTCAATACGTTTCGGCATCTAGCCTTTTTCAGGAAGTTGGCTACACACGTAAACCTGTCGAAGTGTATTTTATTTTTCTAGACTGCACATGTAAATAAAGACTTTTAAAAGATGTTTTTCTACAGACGATTGCCTTGGTCCTCTTTTGCAGTTTAATGGATCTTCCTGTTCTTTACCAAAAAGAGCACCATATTGTTGTTTATTAATACCAGCTCCAAGAAGCTCCTCAACTATTCTCTTCCATCATTATCTGTGCTGTTATACACGCCAAAGTTCACAGTTTACCACACAGACAATCCCTGCTATTCACAAACGCATTATTTCGAGTGAATGATGATAAATGTCAACAATAACATTTGTGTTCTCTCAATATCTCACTTCTTTGCAGTAAATTACAATTCTGACCTGCCTCCAATACTGGCTTCCTTGTTTGATAAATTGCCCTTTATTAAATTTACCCTAAAATGAAATGGCATGGTTTATAAAAATAGTCCAAATGAATCCTCAGAAAATTAAACAGAATAAAAACAGCATTTCCCAGCAGCCTTGAGGGGTATCACGTTTTTTGTGACTGCTTCACAGGATTTCATTCGCCACTCATTTCACTTTGATTTTATTGTGGTAGGGCTTTTCACAACATATTTTCTCAAAACAGATCTACAGAGTTCTTGTATTCATTAATGAGTAAACTAACTGTGGCAATAACCTGGAACTGTAATTAGGAGAACAGCCAAAACCTTAAACACCAAACATCTGTCATAAGACGTAACTGTTTTCAGCTCAGAGAAGTGCAAGACCATTATGTTCTACCCAGATCCTCTAGTCTTATTTCTAAAGACTTTTTACTCCAGAGAAGGGGAGCTTAATAGGCCCTTATTTGTGAGCAAAATCATTTATTGTGAATACAACAAGAAAGGTCACATTTACACATTTCTCACACTGAGTGGGAGAGACTAAAAGAAACGAAGATGAAAAAATAGATAAAAACGGGGGCCAGAGACGTTTTTCTCTGATGACACTGAGTCAAAAGCCGTTACTATAATCTGGGATGACCATCGATTCCCATGTTTTATGCTAATGTGATTTGAGAAACATACCATCTTTCAATAAAAGTTGTCTTTTATCGTTCTATCTTTGTGAAATCCTTACATTTACTCATGTAAAATTAATGTAATGTAATTTTTAAATGTAATGCAATCTTTAAATGTTTGTATTGTACATGTAAAGCCAATTTAGACTCTTGCAGATTTAAATACATAATATAATTTGAGAACGTGTCCGTTACAAATACAAGTGTCCACACAGAGTCACAAAAATCGGAGACAAAATTAGGAGACAAGATATCGGAAAAAAATTTGGTAACACAGTCATATCTTGCATTTGTGAGGTCCTTCCTTCCAGCCCATAATGACCTGAAGTAAAGGATGCTACAGCTAAAGTCTAACCCTAACCTCAGTAAACAAAATCTTTCCAACTCTGTTAATTTTTCCACATATATATAAAACTTACAACTTCTATTAAAAGATTTCTATATCTGGCCTCATTCTCATATACAAAAAGCCACAACAATCTGACATATCTTCAGACACCCTGTCTTGCAGGTCAATCATGTCTTCACAGATACCCTAAAGTCTTCCCACCCACACACACTGCCTGTTTGTGTGTTGGTGCAGTCAGTGAGACATGTCTTGCTTTCCAAAGGGTGAATCAATACTCTCGTTACCTTCCTCGGATCTCTGTGCTGTAGACACAAATGATGACAAACTTTGTGAGCATCATCCTCTTGGCATCCTGTTGTCACTGCAGCCAAACAAACATCATACTGCACAATCTACAACAGAGGAGCCTCTACGCAACCATCCGTACTGCTGCGTTCAGAATCAAAGCAGTCACTATACCTCTCACTCAGCTTTTCAAGAGCAACTTCATTTGCATGGCCACAAAAGTAGAGAGCACGCTGGGTGAAAAAACACACACACATAGGTTTACTTCACTTAACTTCTGGAGACAATTCATAGACAAACTACTGTACTACTGTAGCTAAATAACAGTATACCTGCCCCTAAAAATAACCCTAAAAATAACCTTAGTAACGAGAACCAAAGTTTAATGCTCTTTTAGGTTTTTCATTCGACTTCAAATAGGGCTGAGGGTCGTTGCTGATTTCCTGAATCGATTCGATTCCGATTCACAAGGTAATGATCCGATTCGATTCGATATCGTTTTATGTAGTAATACTAGTTTTGCTTGGTTATAAAATAACTTGCTTTAAAACTGAAGTGTTGCCAAACATCGGCCTTTAGGCCAGACGGTGATTTGAGCGGAGCAGCTTCAGCCATGGCTCTATTTGGTTTGGGTTTCGCCGGTCTCAAGTTTTTATAGCTGTCCTTGCGCGGTCGCGAGAAGTAGTGCATAGCCGCAGGAAAAGATGGATCCGCGAATTTTTGAATCGATGTAGTGTTTTTCGAACGAGAATCTGTATTGATCGGTGAATCGATTTTTTGAACCCAGCCCTAACTTAATAAGCAAATGTGGATGCCACACTCTACATGTGTAATTTCTCCCTCTCAGTCTGAGAGACTCTAATGGTTTTACAGTGATTACACACAGCATCATCTTCAGGAGGTCTAAACCGCCGCTTATGGATGCTGCTCTCTGATATGAACACTGTGTTACACTGTTTTGTGATGCAAATGCCGCTCAACGGAAAATCTCATCCACATTGAAACTATTCCAGGAATACGGTTTATGTTTACAGACTGACTCTACAGTATACTGTTTTTTTTATTAAACTGCTGCTAATCTTGAGTACATTACTGCACAAAAGTAAAATTGAAATTGTACTTCTCTCCACTTGGACTGCTGCTACAACATTTGCACATATGTGACACTCCACGGCAAAACCAGTCGCTTGTCACAACGGAGGTTTCTGAGAAAAACCACCGTTTATGTTGCGTGGGGTAAAATTTGGGACTTTTAGTTTTTAGTGTTTTGAAACAGTGGAAGGTCTATACTGTACTGTTGGGAATAAATTTGGCTGAAAAACTTCCCCTTTCCATCCTAAAAACGTGACTTTCTTGAGGTGAGGAATTCAATTCCAGCAGAATGTTAAAAGTTTCTGTTTTGACTGCTCTACTTCAATATTCATATGCACTTTCAATGGAAAAAAGATACTTCCATGACCAAAAGTGTAGTTGTTTTCTGCATGTAACTCTCGTTCGTCCTCTAATTTAAACATTGTCTTGTCTCTATATGTACCTGTATATATTAGAGATGACAATACAATTTACTTTGACTTTGACTCCTGTTACACTCTTTCAGTGTGAATGCCAACTGCATTAATATTCTTGCTTAAGGAAGAAAACTTTGTCACTGATGTTACTGCCTTTCAGGGAGTGTTATGAGAACTGATGAGTTCTGTGCTGTCTTGTGTCTTCAAGGAGCACACAAGGTACCAACTCCTCCTTTAGCTTACTGAGTTTACTAGCCCTCTTACATGTATTCTTGTTGTCTGGTCATTAACTTCTGACTTTTCCTTAAACTGGTAAGGTGCTTTGTCTTTGGTTTTATTGTCCAAACTGATGTATAATTATGTTTATTAATTACTTCTCTAACTAAGACAGATTCTATGTTGAACAAAAAACACAATGCATATCTAAAGTAACTGGACAATGTTTGTTTTTTAGTTAAAGTGACCTGATCAGTAGAAGTCAGCTTGCCATGCTGACCGCTCCACCAGCTTTCATTCATTGTTAGGCAGTTTAGTTGGAGTGTTCCTTTAATGTGACAGCACACTAATCTGGATCTGTCTGTCACATTGAGCTTTAATGACCTGCTGGGCTGAAATACTCACACAGCTTACACAGTGTAATGAGGAAAAGAAAGCTGAGGGTGAGGTCTGATTATGTGGAGTAATGACCAAACAGTGGACCGTGTAATTAATTACAACTCAAAGTTCAGGTCATTTTAGAGCTAAAGAACATGTATTGTTTTAGTCAGCTAGTCCACCATGAAAAAATATAAAATATTAACCACGAGTTCAACCTTTTTCCCCCCCCAAATTATGCTTAACGAGTGATTATTTATATACCTTTTTTTGTTTTTTAAATGGGTGGGGGAATCTGTAACTGAACATGATGAAGTCAACCAAAGTTGACCGACAAGAGCAGCATTATGTCAGTGCGAGGTTCTAAATGTTGTTTTTGATATATTTAACCAGATACAACTCAATGTGAAAAACTGAACAAAAAACCTTGAACTTCCAACATGCCAGCAATCTTATTATACTAAATGAAGAGACATGTTAGTGAAAACACATTGATGTCTCAGGAAACCGCAATCAATTGATTGCTGCTCGTTTTCGCGCACGTCTTTTTCTGCACAATCCAAGTTTCATTGGGGGAGATGTAGCGGTGATGGCAGAGCTTTGAAAGATCTGAGAATTAAACAACTGAGTGGGAGGTAAATAATCGTTCTGAGATAATTATGAAGGTGTTTGTGTGTGTGGGAGAGAGAGAGAGAGAGAGAGAGGGATGCCCAAAAGACACAGAAGGTCGATAAACATACAGCAAATTTGTTTATAATGATTACTGCAAGGTGATTGGCATTAAGGCTCAGCATCACTAAAAGACCAAAAGTAAGAAAGAAAAACAAAACGAAAACAATGGAGAACGAACGTGGAGGAGACGTGTGGGCGTGCCAGCAGGTGCGGCTGTTTGATTCGAATGAAATAGGACATGCTTTAGGCCTCGTCCACAGGGATGTTCGAAATGAACGCCCTCTGAACGCTATACGCGTTTTTGCTGCGTTTTGTAACTGCATTCGATTGACGTTTCACTGGCGTTCGCAATAGCGTCGTTTTCCTCGCGTTCGTCGGGATTTTGACGCCAAGAAAATGTTGCATGCAGCGTTTATTTGTCGCCACCCGAACGCACAGTCGGCCAAACGCCGGTGCTGAACGCCCGTATGGACGCTTTGATTTGCTCCAATGAGCAGAAAAACGGTCGGCGTTCAGTCGGCGCTCACCTGGCACCACGAACGCCAGAAAAACGCCTGGTTCAGACGTCCGTGTGAACGAGGCCTTAACGGTCAAAAGCTATTTCAGCCACTGAGAGAGAATCTACAACAGACTCTGATCTACAACTTTTCTGATCATTTAAAATATCTATATGTAAAATGATCTGGCTATGATCTAAAAATGATCTACACTTGCAAAGAATACTGCTTATCGTAAGCAGGATCTTTTTTATTTAACTAATTGAGAGTGCAGTCTAACAATGATGACATGGTTTCTAAAAATAACGTGAACCGTTCCTGTACTCAGAAAAAAGCCTTAGAAAATGTCACACGGAAAAACATAAGCAAATATGAGTTATTTTTCCTTTCCAAAACATCATTTTTGTAGTGTACGCCTTTGAACAGGTGGCATGTGCCACAAAGTAACAGAAGAAAAACAGCTTGAACGTGGTATGACAAACCAGAGAGACATGCAGCACAATACCTGATGCAAATGATTACAGTAATTTCAGGGTTCTGCTCATCACATGCTGATGATAATGATGTAGTGTTAGATGAGTCTTATCAAAGCGGAAACCTCTGGGAAATTTTTCTGTGGGCACACTACTTTTCCTTGTTTAACTGTGGGACAGTGGGTCAGTCAATATTTTAATGCATTTTTGAAAACTCACATCGTTGACGATGTAATAAGAATACACTTCTATTAATAGACTGGATATCGAAATCTTTCATATTGAAAACTGTCAGTCAATTTCCACTTCTAGCTTAAAATGTATATTTTGTGTCCTATTTATATATCGTCTATTCCATGTGCCCTATCTGTTCTTTGTTCTCTATTTCTTGTTGCACTGTGTAAACTGGAGCCACGTCTTCTCGTCTCTCTGTGTATCTGTACAATATATAGAAGAGGTGACAATAAAGTTTACTTTGACTTTGACTAATTTCCACATCATGCCCAAATGAAGATTAACTCTATTTCAGCATCTAAATACAACCATGCTTACGTAATACCTTAATTTCCCATTGAATAAGCATTTGAGTAAATGTTTAGGCTTATTCTACTTATTATTATTATTATTACTATTATTATTATACTTCCTCGCGGCGCGTCGCTCTGCCATTAGAGTCCACCCGGCCCTCTTCCGATTCTCATCGGCATCAACTGTGAGTACTCCAGTTATTGGGTTCATCTCTTTGTTAGAGTGTGTGTCGCTAGAACGCGGATCATTGTGGTAATCCTTACTCTTCGCGTAAGAGAGTTCTTATATCAACTCGCGTGGCTTTCCCGCATACTCGCGCTCTTAGCCGCGTTTGGGCTAACCAGCACGCTACACGGGCTCACGAGTAGCAATTCGTTACATCCTGACCAGTTCACTGTCGAATTGTGAAAGTGTGGCATTCGGTTCATATCCTAATCAGATCCCTGTCCGAATCGGAGAGCATTCCCACAGCCGCCAAACCCGGCCGCTGGAAGTTTGCTCGCGTCTGCTTTTCTCGTCAAATCCTAACCAGATCCCTGACGAATCTGACATATTCTCCATTGACAGTGCCAGTGTGTGTGTTAATGATTTCCAGTATATAATTGGTAAGGGAACTGAATGATTGTTTCTATTGTCAAAGTCAAAGTCAAAGTCAACTTTATTGTCATCTCTGCTATATACTGTACAGATACATAGAGAGACGAGACGACGTGGCTCCAGGTTATTTCCAGTGCAAACATGAGAGTGAACATTAATAATTAAGTGTAGAGTAACTGACTTGATGATGAAAGTCAACAGATGAATCATAGAAAATAGTTATCATGGCCATTATCATAATATAAGAAGCATTTATATGAGTAATAATATCACAAACACTTATTAGTGTGGTTATTTTACTAAAAGCAGGTGCGCACTATGACCCAAGGCAATACATGTTTTGTGAACTTTTCAGAAAGTTCACAAAAAATGATCTTTGCCAAATAATTAAGTCAATGCTGGAAAACTGGGGAAATCAATTCTTTTTATGCACATCTGTATTCCTTAAACACCATCTGCTCAACTCTTTTGGCACAGACCTCAGGAGGCCTTCCTTACCGACCTCAGGGTTGCCTTTTTATAGGCTGGATAAAATAATCTGTATATTCAAAAGTTCACCGCATAACCCGGGCACAACGGCTACAAGGGGCACAGAGCTCACCAGCTTAAACTTGTGCTGACATAAAAAGAGAATACCTTGAAATGGCCAAAAGTATTCTCGTTTAATTATTCATGCGGCTTTGAAACGCTCTGAAAGGGTGGAAATATCAAGTGCCATTTTGAAAGCTATCAGACAAAGAGAGTCAAAGAGCAGATGTGGTTGTGCTTGGTGTCTCTGGGAAGGCGAGTTGGCATACACAATAAAAGCAGAGTGAGAGCACAGGCAAATGAGTACATTTAGAACCCTGCTGTGGAGAGCTGTTTTATGAACAACACTTCCTGGAACTGTAAGGCAGTTCACATTAATTTTTAGCAGAGGCGATACTATCAATCTTGGCTACTGTAGATCTTCAGATGGTGAAAACGTCAACTATTTTTGGTTTTTCAAACTTATTGGGCTTACAATACTTACAATTGATTAATTAATTAATTAATTAATTAGAAGTTGAAAGTGTGTTTTACCAGTTCCAGCAAGTCTTAATTAATAAAGCTTTTTATTTATGTTGTCCCATTTAAATCAAGCCACGTTTCACGTTTTTTTCTTGCTCCCAAAATGCTGGAATTTTGCCCTCCTTATAAAGGACAGAGAAAGAACAAACTAAACCATTGCATGTGACAAACATCATATCGGTATGATCTGCAGACTGAGACATTAAAGTCAAGCATAAAGTCAGTGAATGAAATGTTATTGTACAGAAGGAGAGCTGTTAGGGACTCCTCTGCTCAACTGTCCACTTGGCTTTACTTGCCTGGGGCTATTCGGTTTATAGAAGCCATTTTGACCGTGATGAGCCTCGCAAAGACTTTGTCGTTTAAGGATCCATTTCTCCCTGTAGCAGCTTCATGTGCCTCACTGGGTTATCTTTCTTTGTCTGAGTGTCGTTAACATTTGGACGCTTTTATGTGAGCAAATGTTAAGTGCTTATGCCATTTATTTCACAACTGAAAAAGCTATTTAATTATTTTTATTTTACAAATGAGAGGGTTTCATATGCCTAACTGACCCTTGTATCCAATGTTATTTATTTTTATGCAGTCTGTTCTATTTATAATGAGAATAGCAGTTTTATCTGAAGCCTTGCTTTTTATCCAAGCATGACATTTCCCACCACAAAGTTCTCTCTGTCAGAGTACAGATTTCCTTTTGAAGTAAAATTGGGAGTTGAATGAGAAGCCTGTTTGCAGGGTCTAAATGCTCCCCCACATCCACACTACAGTCCTTAAAAGTCATGTTACATATTGAGTGTTCCTCTATGCCTGTCAGTCAGTTTTAGAAAACTGTCAACTGAGTCATTTAACAGGCTAACGTCCCTGTCAAGTGCTGAATTATTTTTGAGCTGTGACATTCTCAGACCATGACCAATGGATGATCATAGCACGATATAAACCCAGACAGACAGGCAGATTAACCGATAGGTTTCCACAGCACAGTGTTGACTGTTTTGGGGGCTAGTGTGTCACAAAGAATCAACTGTGGTTAATAATGCTTACAGGGTTTTTTCTTCACAAGGCCTCAGAATCTGTTCTACGTACTCAGAAATCACTCATGGCTCATTGATGAATGAGACAGTTATGTTACAGTACATGCTGTGGTGGTCAGTATCCTGCTACGTGAATCTTAAAATAACCTTAACATACACACAATATGACCGTCATGCATTGTTTGCAAACGATCGGGAATTTTTGCTAGCATATGAAATACACAAGGGAGAGGATTTTGTATGTAGGTCTGAAATAAATTAAAGTACAAAGCATTTTTGAATATATTAGGGCATGAAGATAGCACCCTGACTTAAAAAAACATTT
The DNA here is from genome assembly GCA_032718565.1 of Distichodus sexfasciatus. Classification (NCBI taxonomy): domain Eukaryota; kingdom Metazoa; phylum Chordata; class Actinopteri; order Characiformes; family Distichodontidae; genus Distichodus; species Distichodus sexfasciatus. The sequence continues at coordinate 540,555 of JAVGVS010000204.1, read as the reverse complement.
GATTATCAATGAGGTGTCATAAGATAAAATGTTGCAGAAATTCCAATCTATTGAAAATTATTTTTTTCTCGCCCAAGTGAATGTAACATAACCATCCCATGCAATCGAGGTCAAGAAACACTTTTGGTGATGAACATTGCAGTAGGTGCTTAGATCGTCACCAATTTAGGAAGGCGCAAAAGTTTTTGGGCAATGCTGGAGGGTTGTAATCATTTTCATTTTCAAATTCAGCAATCTTTCCTGACATGGCTAAACAGAACGAGGAGTTTACATTTACAAGTTTCTCTGCACATTTTTGGTTATAATTTTGTATCTGGGAAGTTTCTGCAACACAGCTATGGAGTTTATACTATAGCAGAATCTCAGTCATGAAAATCAAACAGCTTACCCCACCACACAGTTGTAAGGCCATTGACTAAAAGTCCTTTTGACCTTGAAGCATGTAGCCTCCTTCACTCTGTCTTTTGTATGGATGATTTCAAATGCGTCAAACGCTAGCAAACATGTAATGTTCTCTCAAGAAGATTTCCTTTGATTCTTTTTAACAACCAACATTTTGAGTTACAAAATAGAGCTCTACCTTATATTATCATGTATTTACTGTTGATGCAGACTGAAATGCTTATTTGCCGTGCGTAATGTAATTTAATTCTTTCCACAAAGCCCATTTCCGCCATGATTTCACTCGCCATGCGTAATAGGGTTTTGTTCCCCCTGCGGGGGCGGGTTTTAGCAATTCCACCTAAATGTATCAACCAATCAGAAGCAACACATGGCTTGAATACAATACAACAAACTAAGATGTTTTGATCGAAATTTAGCAAACAAACGATCAACAAAAGTCGCCATGCATGATGGCTATTTACGCCTGCATTGGGGAACCAAGAGTAAAATCGTGGCTTAACGTGGATCAACTAGGAATGACAAGGTCTGCTTGAAATCTGGGCTGACAAATGTATAGATGTACGTCAAAATCCCTCTTTAAAATGTTAAGCAAACGGCTAGATAAAGATTTTCGCTGTTCTGACGAACAGTGCGGTGTAAAAGCATCAACAGCATATAAGAAGTGCGCGATAGAAATTTTAATAATAGAACTAAACCAAAGAGTAAACGCAATATTGAACGATATTGTCCCTGATTCCGAAACAAATAAGAGTACTAAAGGTCTGAAAACGGCATCACATCATTGTTAAGACCCTGTTCAAGGGAGACTGTTTGTGAAATAGGGAAATCTAAATTTCTCTGCTTATAAGCGGTATAGCATATTCATATTTAATAAGAAATGTAGAATCCTCCTCATAATCACGAAATATAATATTACCCTCGTGATCAGATGGGGTTAAAATGAGAAATTAAACGTTTTCTACTTACGTTGGCGAATAGTGCAGTGAATTAGTTAAACAAACATTTATTAACCACATTTTGGATTCTTCAGTGTCGTTAAAGCTGTTCTCTCTTTCTTTGCTACACACGTATAATAATGTGCTAGGTTTTTTTTTAAGGATATATAATTAGAAGAAGAACAGATATTAAAACGGACAAGGGTTGACCTCTGTTAAAAGCCATAAATGATAAAGGAATACATATTAATTTCATGCATTTTGGATTGCTCACTGTCTATGTTTTTACTTAGATGTCCAATTAATTGCCTTACATTTTGCTACGTTAACAATGTTTAGTATGTTTTCTAGTCGGTGAGAAATGCAAAGCCTTATTTTATAAATATTCATTCAATATATTTGTTCTGTTCTACGCTGTCGATATCGTCCGCTGGCTCCGCCCACCTGTGTGCTTTCCTCTTTTTTTCTTTTGCACTTGACTTCGCGCAGCGGCAAAATGTTGGGACATTTTATGCGGACGCGTAGTGGCTCTCTCCGTTTCACTCTCTTTTCTACGTCCACATAAGTCACAAATGCGCACCAGATCTCTTCTCTGCGTACTTTACAGCTCCTCTTAAATGTCAGTTTGGCTGGAAAACGGCATGGAACTAAACAACACCCTGTTGGCTCGTTTGAAGTTGCGCGTCTTTACGCAGCAACTTTTGGCGCATCCGAACGACTCGCACCCGGCGCTCCGCGTCAACGGAACCGAAGCCGGTCCCCAGGATGATTTGGACGTGAACACGGACGTTTATTCTAAAGTGCTGGTGACGGTGATTTACGTTTTCCTTTTTGCCATCGGATGCTTGGGCAACTCCATCACCCTGTACTCCCTGCTGACCAAGAAGTCGCTGCAGAATCTGCAGAGCACGGTCCACTATCACCTTGCCAGCCTAGCCGTGTCCGACCTGCTCATTCTCCTCCTCAGCATGCCCATCGAGCTCTACAACTTTATATGGGTCCATCACCCCTGGGCGTTTGGGGAGACGGTGTGCAAAGGCTATTATTTCCTGCGGGATGGCTGTTCTTACGCCACGGCGCTGAACATCGCCAGCCTAAGCGCGGAACGCTACATGGCCATCTGCCATCCGTTCAAGGCGAAGATCATCATGTCCCGAAGCCGCACCAAGAAACTCATCAGCGGCATGTGGCTGGCGTCCTTCCTCCTGGCCACGCCAATGCTCTTTACTATGGGCCAGAGAAGTGTGGAAAACGAAATCATATGCACTACCATTGTGTCTTCTGTCACAACCAAGACGGTTCTACAGGTATCTGTGATCATTTTAAAAACTCCCTAGTATTCCCTAGTCAGTCTCTCTAGACATGCATGCGTTCAGGCTTTGGTTACTTGATGTTGAATTCCCTTATGCACAAATGATCTATTTACAATGTAATATCTGCTTATACTTACAAAAAGAATGAATCGGTCAACTTAACATTGCATAGTTATACACCTTTTCAATGCTTTCCCCCAAGCATTAAACAGTCAATCTAAAACTGCTTGTATATATTGACTTTTTCAAGTTATATTTTCCAAATGCATGAAGCATCCAAACTAATTGTTCTGTTGATAGAGAACTAATATTTATTAGTTTCATGCTACTCATTCCTACCAAAAATGTTTAGTGTTCCAGATGAATCATCTTTAACTTTGAATGTTGTCCCAAAACTTATTTATGTACTCTAAATATAACAAAGGTTAATAGACAGATTTTTGTGATGGACGAGGTGTTCACATTCTCATATATAATTAAATCTAAAGCTAGGCTATTGTGTGATATTTTGCATTGCATTTATATTTTGTAAGGCTTGCTTTTGAAGATTTGCTTTAGGTTGCTTCGCAGTGTGATATCTTAACAGCAACAACCTGTTGCATCAGTTTATTTCCTAAGATATTGTCCTAAAAGAAGAACATGCATAACAAAGTTGTTTAAATTATGATTGTAAAACTACATAGAGCATGACTACAACTGTAAAAATGATTCTGCTGCTTCTGGCTTAAACCCATTAACTGATGAGTAAGTGGTGTTCTGATTCAGAGATACAAAGAAGGAGAGAGCAAACATACATGAGGGATAATTACTGGAGGCAAAAGCCTAACCCATCTAGTATTTCCTTGTTTGTTTGTGTGGTTGTATTTGCCAGTGGTTCAGGAGTCATCTTCATATTTATGCATATCTCATAGGAACGTTGCAAGTCTTTTAGACCCATCAGTTTCCTTAAGCGGTTATTAAAGGTTAACTTACAATTACTGTAACTGATCTCTTTATAGCAGACAATGTTAAACGTTCACAATATCATAATAGAAATTGAATATGGCAATAACTTGAACAGTTGAATTCTATCTGCACCCTACATAAAACTCAGTTTGCAATGTTTTTCCTGCACTCAAACCCCCATGCTGTCAACAATTCTTTGCATGCCATGATTACTTAATAGTATTTATTGTTATTTAGATAACAGTTACACGGTGGGCTGGTGAGTACTTAAGGTTTCTAGGGAGCTTGTGTGAAAATGTAACATAAAAAGAGGCGCTGACTCTGCTGGTATCAAAGTATAAACATTTGTTTATTTTCATTTTTCCATGAAAAGCCGTCGCAGACATATAAGGGTGAAACACAACATTACAAAGAGAGAGGCCAGGCAGACAGAGAGCCAGACAGGCCAACTGCCTGCAGCTGAACATTAGTCTTATGGTGATGCTCCATCTAAAGGCCAGAGGTCATGAGTGGCTAATTTCGGGAGCTCTGACAGGTGTTCGGGGAAGCCCTTAGCCTGTGAGAAAGCTTGTCATGAGGCATAATGTTTTCCAGCTTCTCTTCCATGAATCCAACCAAAACATTCTATTACACAGCCTTTAGATTAGCTGATGGCCAGTCACTGGGAATAAAGTATGAAGAGCATTAAGCAAAATGTCATTAGGAATGTCAGCATGTCAGTGTTAACATGTCTAATGGATGTTATGTTTATGACAGAGAACATGCAGGATATTCCCAGAGAGTAAGGCATGATTAAAAAAATGAAGGTTTAAATTGATAAATAAAAGATAACATGATAAAGAACATTTTGCACCACAACTGAATCCTAATCCTAATAACCTTAACCCATCAATAACTCTAATCCTAGTAATAAAAACATTAAAACTAGCAACTATAAGTAATTAATTCATACATTTACTGATAAATGTACTGCCCTTAGAGTGAAAATCAACTGACATGGTTGAAAATCACATCAGTCTTTAAATGGAATAAAGTAAAGTCATTATTTTACACTGTTTACCAGTGCATTTCCACCGTAATTACAACAATAAAGAGACTGAAATGTGGAATAAGAAAAATGCTTTGTTACAGCTTTTCTTGCCTATATACATTGCATACAACAGTTATTAGCCAATGCGTTTGCTAATGTGAAATGTCATGAATGTAATTTAGAAAACTCATAAAGTTGGAGAAGATAAGGCACAGAGGGGGACTTGATTATCTTAATTCTCAATGTGCGAGAATGGTTTTAGTCCCTCCCGGCATGACTGCGTTTTTCAGGCCAGAACTCAATTTCATTTTGTTGGAGTGACTTGGCATGAATGCTTAGCTTGATAGTACTGGGAATTGTATGCCATTGTGGCAAAGCTCCACGCTTCTATCTGGAACGCCACATTCAGAAATTTAGCAGATTATCAAGAAGACTAGTTCACGTGGGATATTCATGTGAAGGGAACAAGGAGAATGACAGCCAACTGTGTTGAATTTCACATCATCTCGCATGGACGATATGAGTGCTCTATATTACCAGCACGATACACCTAGAGAAAAAGATTCTATTAATTCAAATGGTTCAAGTTTCTCTAAGGTTTGTGATTATCTTTAGATATGATATTTAATTAATTTTCTATTCTTTGCATTTCTACCTACCTTATGTGACTCATATCTGAGGCCCTGATTGCCCACAATTGTGTAATAGGTTTCAAATAAATCTGGGGGGTTTGGTTGCTTTAGCTAATGTAATGTGGTGAAACAATTCTTTGACGTTTGTAAAGGGTGTAGTCTTACTGTCCAAAACTCGATTGAAATGAAAATGCTTAAGGCTTTAATTGAAGATACATTTGTCTATGCCATTTTGGTAATCTGGTAATTTAACATTATTTCTTCTGCATTTTACACCTTATATCTGAACGCATTTCACTTTCGTTCCTATCGGAATGGAGCCCATAAAGCAGAAGAATATATTCCTACCTTTTGTGAATACAGAAATGTAATGGTCTATGCAGTATTATGAATGAGGGCCAAGAGGGCAAAAATAACCATTTGTTGAACACATTGGTTTCGTCCTTCAAGTGATAATACTGTGCTGCAGTGTTCAATATCACAGTGGCTCTGAATAAAGCTATGATGGCAAAAACACGTCTACCTCGGGCTTAGTCTGGGAGATTCCTTTGTTCTCTGTCCTCAGTAAACTTTCCTCAGTGTATTACTAGAATTTTAGCTGACACCAAAATGGCTTCCCCACAGGGAGATCCTGAAAAGCTCCAACAAGTTATATTTCCTATTCAAAACTTTTTCCATTTAAGAGTGCCATGTGGGGTGCTGTAAATATGGCCGGAGGATCACAGAAGTGATGCCAGTATTAAATGCCAATGTAGGCAGAAAATACTAGTGTAGACAGACTCAGTCTACTGAGTCTCGGAGAAGAAAGAGAAAAACAACTTGTCGTGTCAGCTTTACTTTAGCTGTATGGCAAAACACTTGGTGTAGCTTTATTTTGATATTCTCCCATTGGTGTTGTTGCTCAGAACATTATGACATATCAGCTTACTCGTGCCATTTGGAGGAAAAATGTCATTTGTACACAACCTAAACATAATTTAAACCACACCTCTACACAGCATCTTGACACTAGGTATAATACATTCATTCATTCATTCATTCATTATCTGAACCGCTTAATCCTAACTGGGGCCGAGGGGGTACCGGAGCCTATCCCGGGAACTTATGGGCACAAGGCGGGGAACAACCCTGGGCAGGTGCCAACACACCGTAGGGCTCACACACTCATACAATCACACTCACATTCACACCTTACGGGGCCAATTTCAAGCCACCAACTAACCTATATTGCATGCTTTTGGACTGTGGGAGGAAACCGGAGCACCCGGAGGAAACCCACACCAACATGCGGGAGAGCACGCAAACTCCACACAGAAAGGTCCTATGGCCATCCCCAGGGTTCGAACCCAGGGCCTTCTTGCTGTGAGGCGGCAGCGCTAACCACCAAAATTAATCTTTTAGTAAGAGCTCAGTATAACATTTCAAAATGAAAACCTATACAGGATATACAGAATTAAACAGTTGCATGCAGTCTACTGGGGACCTTGTAAAAGTGTATTTAAATTTCTGTTTATTTCATATCCTAATTCATTAGAGACATCAATAACTTAAGTGTTATTTTCTTTACAGACATGAGAAACAGAATGCAAGTTGAAAAGTACACTTCGATAAAATTATAATGATTAATTATAATGTTTCCAAGATTAGTTCTGTCCTATAATATATACTAAGCTATTCATAATATCATTGACATTCATTCAAAAGCAGAGACAACTGAATAGACAAACTAAATATAATCAACACACCATTTTTTTCATTGCATGAATCACATCACATTGCATAATAATAAGAATATTACCTGTAATAATATTAGTGTATTTCAGGTGCACAGATGCTAACTGCACACAAGTAGGCAGCATGCACTCATTTCCTTTAATTTGACTTTGCACTCGACACGTCTCTTCTTGCTGTAAACTCAAACTATGTGACACTTGGCCAGAACAAACACCAGCAGGCTGCTCAGACACAAGTTAAGTAACCCCGTCCCAGCAGTGTGAAACTGGAGGGACCAAGCTTTATTAAACATATCAGCCACTGTAGTTTCTCAGTCAGTATGTGTCTGATCTCTGTGATAGTCTCAGTCCAGTTCTTTTCGCACATTCATTCCTGTGTTAATTATATCAGTTTGGTTAGACCCTAGGAAGGTCTGCATTTGCTTTCTGTTCCAAGCCAGCAGAGAAGAACTGGATTTCACTAATTATGGTCTGCTTCATTAAAGACACGCAATCATTAACGACAGAGGCACAGCTGTTAGAGAATGAACTCATGAGCTGTAATAGCTCTGTTTTGTTGACCAAAAGGCCACCAAAGACCTGTAGGAGAACAAGGAGCGCAATTCGTACATGATTACCCTAAATGTGTCTTTTTCTACTCCTTCAGATTATTGTGTGCAAGAAAGAGGCTTTAATTGAGGATTCAGTCTGTCCTCATCCTTGCAGACTGGAAGAAATTGCAATAATAAATTTTGCTTAATATAATGCTGTGACTAATGGGGGAACATTGAAATGAAATTCAAGTGTTGTCTAATAAAATTTGTCAATAAGGAAAACTAGCATTTATGAGATGTGCCTGCACCTGAGAGGCATAATAGGAATCTGCTTCAGGTTTTGTTAGTGTAATCATTATTTTAACCGGGTACTAAGAAAATATGGCATTTTCCTCCATTTAATATAATGCTCCCATTAACTGGCTGAACATTTAATTGTCAACATTAAACATACAAGAGGAGGATAAAAGTGATGCCAGTATTAAACACCAGTGTAGACAGACCACAGTCCACTGGGTCTTGGAGAAAAACAAGTTGTTGTGTCAGCTTTACTTTAGCTGAATGATATTCCCCCGTTGCTGTTGCTGCACAGAACATTATGACATGTCAGCTCTCTGTCATTTGTACACAATCGATATATAATTTCAACAATAAACTCTTCACACCATCCTGACACTAGGTAGAATACAATTTACAGGAAAGTTAATCTTTTAGTAAGAGCTCGGTATAAATTTAAAATGTCAAAATGAGGTTCAAGAAAGCTTCAAGCTTTTTATCATACGAAAGCAGCACTATATCAGAGATGTAAAATCAGAGTTTTCATTCACACGCATAATCTCACTGAAATATAAAGTGCACAATTTTGGTGTTTGCTGTGATAAAACAAATGCTCAATATAATCATCATAATTGAGATGTCATAGCACTTGATAATTTACTTTACGTTCCAAGCTCCAAATTAGCTATTTTCTCTCACATTTTATACCCAGACTAAAAACAGTAGGGCATACAAAACTCAAAGATGTTAAACTGTGTTCTGAATGAAAATGCACCAATATGTGGCTGTTGTGTATAATAGAACTTCCTAAAAAGCCAAATTACATAAACAACACAATTTCAGCCTTCAATAAGATGCTCAAAAGCTAATAAACTGAATTATTACCGGGTGAAGACTGAGGACGTGAGCTGAATAATTAGTGTTCTAAAGGTATTTTGACAAATTATGTTTTAGGTCAAGTCTCAATCCATAACTTGAGACTGTCTTTGGTGCATATGTGCTTGTGTGTGTGTGTCTTTGTGTGTGGGTGAGGATTAGAGCCAGGTCAAGAGTTTATTTTGATGTGCCCCTGCAATCTCTCAGCAAAATGCATGTCTGTGATAGCGCTGGAGACTGTGATAGCGCTGGAGCAACATAATACAAGTGAGAAGAACATGTTCATACACGCACACACAAAAGAAAAGTTCAAGGAGAAAGCGTTTCTCAAGTGTGGATGACTGCATTTAAAATGTTTTTCAATAAAATTCAAAGGCATTCAAATGTTCACTTTCATGCCTTTAATTTTTCCCTGTCTGTGTGGAATCATTTCTCACATGCACTGTCTGTTTCTTGGCTGACTGCTCCACTCTATCGCCCTTTCAGTGTGATGCAGTGATGTGTTCAGTTCGTTGTGAGGTGCAGGTGTAAGAAAAAGAGGGAAGAAGTAACCAACTAAATGATTTTTTTTTAATTAGCTAGTCAGGATTAGGGGAAAAAAGGGTTTGGATTTTGTGTAAAAAACAACACGCATCTTTTTGTTTAGTTCACTAATTTACAATTCAGTTGAAAAGCCCTGTAAAGACTGATGTAACATAAATTATGTTTTTGTGTGTCTTTCTCTCTGATCACATTGTATTAATAATACCACTTAATCCAGGTTTAATGCCACCTTTAGTAAAGTATAAAAGACAATAAGCAGACTAATTTCATGCAGAGAATAACCAACAAAGGAAATATGAATCATCAAGGTTTTAAGGATGAGTCAGAAGCCATGAAAAGAAACCTTACAAAACACCTCACTGAGAATTGAATGAATTACGTGTTGAATGAAGACATTTCATGTATCGTTAGTTTTGAATGTTGCTTCAAAAATGTGATATGCAGCTAATTGGGTTCAATGAAGAGTTTTGCAAAAGTTGCATTAACTGAAAACTCTAGGGCAGCGTTAATCAAATTAATTTGCTTTAGTTAATTCATATTAAAGCTCACTTTCAGACTTTCACTCTCTTCGCAGCAACCGGTAGCATGTGAAAACAGCTTTCTCCCATTTCCACCTCTGCTGACCATTTGGATAAATTCCTGACGTTCTTTCACCCTCATTTGTCTTTGAACATGAAGTCTCCCATGCTTTTCCAGCAGACCTCACTTTGACTTTTTTGTATTTGGCAAACACTGATTTATATTCTTAAGCCAGAGTCATTTGTGGAGCACTGATGTGAGATGACTGTTTGAACCGTGGGCCTGTCTGCTCACATCAGTGAGCTGGAGAGTTCGACCTGCCGCAGCCAAGCCTGGGCTTTCAGAGGAGGGTAGATGTCAGAAGGGGCGCCCTAAGCCTGTTTTGGCAACATGCGAACAAAAGAGGAAAAGAAAAGGTACAGCTGGAGAAATGTCTGCCAGCAGTGCTGCCGGAATATGATTGTTAAAGATAGTCCAAAAAGTCCATCATGCCCTGCACCAGTGAGCTGATGATATTTAAGTGGAGGACAGTGTTGGCAGCTTTGGTCATAATTGGTAATGCTCATTTCTGGCACGTATAAAGAGCAGTGGTGTACAGAATACCTAAACCAGCAGATAAGAAAGCAGGTTCATTACAAAAAATATGAAAGGTCACTTTATTATGTAAAAGTAAGTGATATTTTTTGTTATTTTTAACACAGCACGTACTGCATCACTACGAAATTTGACACCTGCATTTGACACACAAGCTACCAACTAAATTACAACTATATTGTTAGAATGAGTGAATACTGACTTTCACTCTTTGATTCTTAAAATGGTGAGAACTATGGCACAAATCACCATCTTGTTGGCAAGTAGAAACTTGATGTTCGGTCTTGCAAGAGTGCCACTTTTTTTTGTATGTTTATAAAAAAGACTGCAGAAAAATAGGCTGATAAATGTAATATCAACAGCAATGCACTTGGAGTAAAGAGTACATTGCTATCATTACAATTGTAAATAGGTAGAGAGTAAAAGTTGCAAATATTGCTAACGCTCAGTCAAGGCAGTTGCTAGCATAACAGTTCGCGAGCTGGCCCCGTGATTGAAAGGTCGCCTCAAGTCCCAGAACAGTAAAGGTACCACTGAGGTACTCATGAACAAGTTACCGTTACACTGCTCCCTGGGCGCTGCCAAAAAAGCTGCCCACTGCTCCTTCACAAATGGGTCAAATGCGGAGGTCATATTTCGTTGTATTGCTGTGATGTGATGTGTTCACAATGACAATCACTCACTTAAATTCACTTAACGTGGTACTTAAATACTATAGGAAAGAGCAATTACTGAAGTACACCACTTTTAGAGACACATTCTGAGACTAGATCTCAGGCTCTATGGAAGCTGTAAAACAAATGCATTGTATCAGAATTCAGTGGTGACTTGTTGCAATGACGTCGTCGAGCCAGTTGGAGAGTAAGCATGGTCTTGGTACAGTTGTGGAGTAAACACTTGGATGCTTATTTCATTATAAACAGTGGAAGTATTGGCCAAAAGCTCTGTGCATGCAGTACAGTGGTGTTTTAAATGCCATCTCATGTTAGTTCGTCCATTCTGGTGTCATAGGAAATGTTGCCCTGCTAATTAAGGCATATATTGCTTGATGGCGTTCCAGAGTCCAGAAGCAGGGTCACTTTCCTTCTCTGCTTTCTCATGCGGACGTTGTCATAAGACGCATTGGGGTGCCACCGGCTGGCTGTCAGGCAGCCGACAGTAATGATGATGCTAATTATGGTATGATGCTTTGTGCCTGCTGCTCTTTTCACACGTCATTTCCCATTTGCATTGCGTTCCTGTCACCATACAGTCAAAATCTGAGAAAATCACTCCATTGCATGAAAAGATTGTGAAAAACACAGAACAGGGCTTTGTTTGGTGCAATATGGCAAGGTGGAAGTGTTGCTGTGGCTGTGTTGTAGGTGCATTGTTGGATTTTGTTTATTGATACGCACTCAGAGCTGTTGAATGAATGAAAAACTGAATGAATGTGGCTATTAAATGAATGGCACAAGTCGCACTCTTAGTGTTGTATTGATGGTTGAGTTCAAAATAGAGGAAATGGAGAGAGCTAAAGAAAGAGAGAGATTGGACATTAACATAGAGTGTAGGAATCAAACTGTCTTAATGATTGGAAAGCTGATTGACTTTGGTAAATAGACTCTTTTAGTTTTTAGTTTCTTAACAGTTATGGTATTCTTCAATGTAGCATTTCTATGGAAAACAGCCTAAATGGAACCAAGTCTTGTTCCATTTGTATGTGGGTGGCGTGCAGACTACAAACTCTTATGTTATTAATGTCAGTGCGATGAATTGATGGAAGCTCTGAACTCTTTTTGTTGAATTCTGATACTCATGCTGAGGAAAATATCAAGGAGGACATATTTTCAACATTATGTTAAAAGGAGCCTAAATGTGTGCTTTCAGGTTTGTTCTGTTGCTGCCTTTCTTTGTATTCAGACAGAAGGGACAGGAAACGATCAATTCAGTAATTAATTCCACTCACATGTTAACTTGTGTGTGTGCCTGAAATATCAATGTAGAAGATGATGGAATTGCGTTTTCCAGGCTTAAAAGAGAATTTGTATTCTATCATTAGTATATAATGGGAGAAAATGATCGGAATTATTAAAAAATGTAATTATTGGACTAGTTGAATGAGTCAGCGAAAAAGTTTTATCATATTTATATTATATATATTGAGGCAGTTGGTGGCGTAACAGTAGGGTGTTCGTCCCGTGATCAGAAGTTTGCAGGTTCGAATCCAGGGCTGGTAACGTTACCACTGAGTTACTCATGAGCAAGGTACCATCCCCAAGCACTGCTCCCCGGGCGCTTGTTAGCTGCCCACTGCTCCTTCACTGATGGATTGGTCACATTTCGTTGTGGTGCCGTGGTGTGTTCACAATGACAAATAATCACTCACTTTCACTTTCACTATGGGCGGCACGGTGGCGCAGTGGTTAGTGCTGCCGCCTCACAGCAAGAACCTGGGTTCGACCCCGGGGACAGCCATAGGGCCTTTCTTTGTGGAGTTTGCATGACCTCCCTGTGTTTGCGTGGGCTTTCTCAGGGTGCTCCGGTTTCCTCCCACAGTCCAAGGGTATGCAATATAGGTTAATTGGCGCCTCTAAATTGGTCGCGTAAGGTGTGAATGTGATTGTGTGAGTGTGTGTGCCCTGCGGTGTGTTGGCGCCTGCCCAGGGTTGTTCCCTGCCTTGCGTCTGGGATAGGCTCTGGTCCCCCCGCGACCCCAGTTGGGATTAAGCGATATGCAAATAATATGCAAACCGTGTATGTGTTAGCTATGCTTGTGATTTATTTTGTGCTTCAGCAATTTTCCTGCCAATAAGTCTGAACTATTTGAATGGTAGGCAAATTGAAGTCAAAAAGCAATTCTCCACTCTCTCTTTCTTCCTGGTAAAAATTAGGGCTGGGTTCAAAAAATTGATTCACTGATCAATATCGATTCTCGCTCGAAAAATACGATATTGATTCAAAAATTCGCGGATCGATCTTTTCCTGCGGCTATGCACTACTTCTCGCGACCGCGCAAGGAGAACTATAAAAACGTGAGACCGGCGAAACCGAAACCAAATAGAGCCATGGCTGAAGCTGCTCCGCTCAAATCACCGCCTGGCCTAAAGGCCAGTGTGTGGCAACACTTCGGTTTTAAAACAAGTTATTTTATAACCAAGCAAAACTAGTATTGACGCAAAGAAATCTCTAAACAAATCGATATCGAATCGAATCAAATCAAGAGTTGAATCGGATCATGACCTTGTGAATTGGAATCGAAATGATTCAGGAAATCAGCAACGATAACCAGCCCTAGTAAAAATAGATAAAAAGATCAGATAAAAAGTAAAGTCTTTAGAACTGATGAACTCCCATTGTGACTGTTTTTATATAAAACTGTAATGCTATAATAAGTTTTCAGTGTCAGTTAAAAAAGTCAAGTGATAAGCTTGAAGCTTTGGAAGTGTGATGTTCCGACCCAGATGTAGCCCAGCAGAAATGGAGATTTTCCCGTGGCAGAGGGTGACGTGCAAACTTACTGAAACTGTGAGAAAACAGATTGTTTACGTCTCCAGGCATGAATTTCCATTTCTACTCACTTCTCTTACGTGTCAGCATTAAAACAAGCTTTTAAAAGAGTGTAAGACGTCTGCAGTTGCTGAAATGTTGTATATAGTCAGTGCCTGGGTTGCAGTATGAGAAACTGCAGAAATTATTTAAAAAACTGATCCATACAGTAGGCACATAAACAGAATGTTAACATACAGTTACTAAACTCAAACTCAGTCTGGAAAAAATGATAATATTCCAAAAACTTTACTTTGTAGACTTTAGGTCTGAACTCTAAAGGATCTTTACGCAAAGACCCATAATCCCAGAGCAATCAAGACCGTGTTTTCTTGGAATATTTTGCCCCTGCTTTTGCCATTTTAAATTTAATGTGTATAGACATGTATATGTTGTGCATTTAGGAGAGATTAAATGCTGATCATCATCAGATAGATAATCTATAATTTTCCCACACCTAGTATATTCCAAAGTCCAAAGTCAAACTTATTCCTGAAAGAAATTTTGCAGATATGTCCAATGGTTGCATCCAGAAATTCCATTTATGTTTTATTATTCTTACAGTTATTTCTTCTGACCTTCATTTCTCACTCTTTTCACTCAGGTGAATGCCTTCCTGTCCTTTGTTGTTCCCATGACGTTGATCTCTGCACTGAATGGAGTCATCGCCAGTCAGCTGATGCGAATGTTCCGAGAGGCTGCTCAGGACAACCGTGTCTGCATCAGCGGGGGCAATGCCACCGTGCTCAGCGTTGCCGTGGAGACCAACCGTGCCCAGTCCTTGCGGCATGGCGTTATGGTGTTGCGTGAGTATTGATCTTACAGATGAGCCACTTTGTGATATGTCAGTGCTCCTTTGCCCTGTGCAGTGCTCTTTTAACCATTTACGTTTGCATTCATGGCATTTAGTAGATACTCTATTCCAGAGCAACTTACGTTCCTTAATTACAGGAATGGTCTTGTTTGCCCTGAAATTGGATTACCAAGCAGGACCCACAAGGAACCTTGGATTGGTCAAAAAAGCATCTTTTACTCATTTATCAGACACTCTAAGTCACAGGCAACTTGGTGTAAAGAACTTTCTCAAGTGCCCAAACCCCCAATCTTATGGTCACCTAGTAAAGGTTTTATTCACTCAGGTCAGTGCATCTCTACTGTTCCACCTAGTGGTAGTGAATGCATAACTTTTAGGGAGACTGGTAAAGGTACCACTGAGGTACCCATGTGTATGGAGTATGGTGCCACCCACAATACAATACTGTATTGATTTAATGGACAGTTTCGATATCACACAGTCTTCTACATTGTGGTTTTGTTTCAAATCAGTTCAGGATTTCATTCCATTCGTATTAAATCACAATCACAGACTGTGGTGCGTTCACAAAAACAAGTGATCACTCACTGTTCCCTTTCCGTACAACAACTAAAATCACTGTTTCATATGTAATACCTAAAAAAATTTTTTTACCTCTTTACTTTTCAAATGGGATGTTCTCTGGGTGTTTGCAGTCTTTCCTGAAATAGCTTGTGTTTTGTTCTAGACGACTTGAACATGTATAATGTGTGATAGTATCACCAGACCAAGATTGCCACTGCAGTGACAAATCTGCTTGTTTCCAAAGGTACTCGTGCAGATAAAAAGGCACAAAACAGCCCTTCTTCTTAATGTACCGTAACTCATAACTTAACGTGTCCTGCAGTACTGAAGTGGAAAACCGTGGCATGTCGGATAAGCTAGAAAAACAAGCCTTTGTTACTTCTCAAATCTGCTGGTTCTTCTTAAAAGTCTTTCCCTTCACTGTTAGCCACATGAGGGACTTTTGGCATATTGCTTTTGAAAGGGCACACACTTATATTGTCGCTCAGTTTTGACTTTAGAACACACCCTTTCTGCTGATTGTCTTTTCCATTTAGTATGCTACTCTTATCTGAAAGAGGCAGAATGACCTGCGATGGCCCCAAGGGTCAAAATAATTTTGCCACCTGAGCACTCTGCCTTCACCGAATACATGAGTCACTGCCTGCACTGACTTTTGTTTAACAGACAAAACCACTGATGAGCATTCTGAATATGCTTCAAACAAAGGCTGCTCATTACAATACGGGTGTTTCTGTCTGCGAGGATTTGTTTTTCTTCAGAGAGAGAGAGACTGAGGGAGCAGAATGGAGAAACAGAGACAGAAAGAGAAAGTAAAGCTGATTTAATGAACAGCAAAATAAGTAAAATAAGCAAACGATGGTTAAGAATTTGACATGGACATTATCACAAAATATGGAAAATAAAAAACATAAACAATATTAAAAACAGCTTTCTAAATCAAACTGCTAAATAAGAGTAAAACTCTCAAATCCCAAGTACGGATCAGTCCTGTAAAACTGCAACATTTCAGCCATGAATTGTGTGAGAAGACACAATCAGTTTTTGATGCTATCCCTTCCACTTGAGTCAAAGTGACTGAAAGACATCAGTCTGAACATTTTGCCGCTCTTCTTTCCAGATATGTGATGGAAGAGCAGCAATTTCTGCCATCTTATCAGTCATAAGCACAGGAAGTCATCGCTTTACTATCTCTGTTCCTCCATTTTCTTGGTTTTCCCCTTTTGCCCTTTCCCCCATAGATGGGTGACTCCCCAGATATCAGACAGGCTGAGATCACTGAGAGTGGCCTCCATCCAAAAACTTGTGGACATGATTAGCTTCCTATTGGGAAACGAACCATTCTTGGTTTTTGTCATTGTACGTTTATGATATTCTGCAACATTTTGTGATTCAGGGCCATCTTCTGGGAAATTTCGGAGCATCCATCGTATTGTGACTCGAGTTGAAGCCCATAGTTGAGTGGAAATACTATTTCAATGCTGCCATACTTCACATTGATTTTGCAATCTCATGACTGAATAGTAGGAGATAGAGGACGTGTGAGAGAAAGAGAAATAACAATATCAATATTTGATAGAAAGATAGAGAATTGCAAAGAGAAAAAGACTATGTGAGATAGAGAGAGCGATCTCCAGCTAGTTTTACTCTTAAACATTCAGATCTACCGCTAACAGACAGAACAGTGGAGAGTCTGCCATGCCGTCACTATACACACACTCTGATCCTCTTTTAACTTTCAACTTTGCTCTGTGCTCAGATATTCCATCACCTGCTGACTTAAAAACGCACAGCCGTCTCCCTTTGTGCCACTGGCAAACAGCCACTTAGAAGCCATTTACAACACAGTCGGTGCCTTGCAAAGCTAAAACGCGTTCTGCATTTCATGAGGACACAGTCGGGTCCGTTGTGCCTATTTGATTTAAGAGCTTCTGTGTCCGTTTGTTTTGCCAACATCCTGTAACTTCCATTAGAAGCACAGGGCATTGTGTCGAAATCCTAAACATTCTTATACAAGCTTTCAGCCCAGTGGGAGAGAACATTATTTAAGTTCGAGAAGACCAAGAAAGAAGCGAGGAAGTCATGCACCGCTGTTGTTTTGTGCTTCACAGTTTATCTGTGTGTCCATTTATCTCAGGAATTATTCAATAGGCAGCATGTCGGGATTATAATTGATTGGTGCTGTGAGATCTGTGAGAGGACGTCTCTTTGTGCATATGTGTGTGTGATTCCTACTTTCTTCAGTAGGGCTGTCTGGGGTCGTCAACGAAATTGACATCAGTCCGGTGAATGCATAGACGTCCATTTAAACCAATGCACTATTATATGGGTTTAACATTTTGATTCCTAATACTTCCTAAATTGTAACAATTTTTATTCAGTATTCCTATGTGAATGTATTGTGAATGATGTCAGTCCTTTGTGACTCTGGTACTCAGTTGGCTCCATCATGGTGGCTACAGTGGAGTCTGACTACAGTTTGGGTTATACCAAAGTGTTGCAAAAGTTCAGGCAACAGCTCTGTTTTGAAATCTGCCAAAGAGAAAACACAAGGATAGACCACCATATGGCAGAACTACCTTAAATTCCTATTACTAGGAGATCATTTAAATATTCTGGATGCATGAATTAAAGGTGACTTGTTTTCTTTTAGGATCATGAATATATTTCAGTCTGGATGACTGATAACATACGCAGATGTATTTTTAAATATATAGTACTGTGCAAAAGTTTTAGGCAGGTGTGAAAAAATGCTGTAAACAAAGAATGCTTTCAGAAATATAAATAATGATTGTTTATTTTTATCAATTTACAAAATGCAAAGTGAGCGAACAAAAGAAAAATCTAAATCAAATCAATATTTGGTGTTACTACCTTTTGCCTTCAAACCAGCATCAATTCTTATCGGTACACTTGCACAAAGTCAGGGATTTTGTAGGATTATATTCATTATATTATTTTGTAGGATTATAGGATTATAGATCTGTGGTTAGTTCTCCAAGATGTTTGGAACAACCTACCAGCCGAGTTCCTTCAAAAACTGTGTGCAAGTGTACCTAGAAGAACTTTGATGCTGTTTTGAAGGCAAAGGGTGGTCACACCAAATACTGATTTGATTTAGATTTCTCTGTTGTTTATTCACTGCATTTTGTTGATTGATGAAATAAATGATTAACACTTCCATTTTTGAAAGCATTCTTTGTTTACAGCATTTTTTCACACCTGCCTAAAACTTTTGCACAATACTGTATACTTTTCATCTTTCAACAATACGCACATTATTAAGTAATTTCATTGCTATCTTAAATTTCTACTTAATGAATGTTTGTGATAATGTTTAAGGTGATATAGGTTATTATCGGGGCAGTTGGTGGCGTAACAGTAGGGTGTTCGCCCCATGATCAGAAGGTCGTAGGTTGGAATCCAGGAATGGTGACGTTACCACTGAGGTACTCAGGAGCAAGGTACCGTCCCCAAACACTGCTCCCCGGGCGCTGCCCTTGCTAGCTGTCCACTGCACTGTCAAATGTAGAGCTCACATTTAGTTGTGTTACACTGTGTGCTGTGCTGTGGTGTGTTCACAATGACAAATACTCACTCACTTTCACTTTCATTATTTTATTCTGGCTAATTATTAATTTTTTTCCTTTTACTTTAAGCATATTTCTTTGTGCTGCAAATTCCAATATGAATAATGAGAAAAATAGTTAGTGGCAGCCGTATTCATCAGCAGTATTCTTTAATGAAAATTGTACACACACAAACTATTCATGTGTGAGGTAATTATTCTTCCTGGAAATCACTCTACATCACGCTCCAACATCACGCTCGGGCCTGCCTGTTCACAGAGAGCTGCAAATCTTCAGAATCTGCAGAATTTCCTGTGAAATCGCTCCCCCGTCGTTCCGAGCACCAACACACTCCACATGAGGCCGTAGATCACTGGAACCAAGATTTTGTTGTTCCTCCTCAACCCACAGCGAATAAAAAGATCCAACAGCAATGTGGCCGCAAGAACTTGTAATCAGCGCGTGACAGATTCTAATTAGAGGCATCGGGAGGAAACCGGTCGGGTCAAACTGTGGAGCGTTACAAAGTGCTGGAGACAATTTTATCCTTATTTTATTTAACGTCTGCCCCAGTTTCTTCATGGATACAAATTGAATTTCTACGAAGTGCCCTAAAAACCTAAGTCCTCAAATGAGACCAGCCGAGCAAACAACTTCACTAAGAATGATTTGCTCTTACACTTGAACTGGGGCCAAAAATGAGCACTTAGTAAGAGGTTTGCCAGAGTTTCTACTGATGAATCTGAATGACAGATTTAGCAATTTGAGTTCCTATTATATTTTTTCTAGATAACATATCAAAATTCTCAGCATCCTTATGACACATCGCTATTATAATCCTGTTATAACTATAATAGACACTGGAGTTCAATTAAGTCTCTCAAAACACACACACACTTATTAATTCATGCAAAAAACTTGCACAATTGATGCACTGCAAGTATCATCCCTGAGTTCTTGTCATTTCTAATTAAAGTATCCATCAAACATTTTACATCTTCATACCCACATCTGAACTTTTTTGCTCTGCCTCATCAGAAAGACACTGATGAGCAAGGTTAAGTGTGTGAAAGAGAGGGAGGGAGAAAATATAGACATAATAGTAAGCAAGATGCAGTCTTACCATAAATAATAGCACTGGTTAGAGCCCTTGAAATCACTGACACTAACAGTATGCATATGTTTATTGTTTATGTTTATTCAACGTGATCGTCTGGCCTTTTATGAAGGATGCTCATCATAACATTATGTCCACTGCCTAATAATGAGTGTACCTGTGACAAAGCAGACCCATACACAACAAACTATGATAAGCTGTGTGTTCTGTCATCTTTCTGTCGCAAAGCAAATTGAGCTACGGTAGTTCTCTATTGGATCGGAAAACACAGCCCAGACATCGCTTAGCCATGTCCATCCAAGAGCCTGTTGTCGGCTCGCCAGTTTTCCTTTCTTGGATTACTTTTGTTAGGCTCTGAACCCTGCAGTGTGGGAACAATCCCATTTTTATGCTTCAAACACATCACCTTCAAGAACAGAATGTTTAATTCCTGCCTAATATATCCCTCTCACTTCCAGATACCATTATAACCAGGTAATCAACCTTATTCACTTCACCAGGCTGTGGCAATAATGTTATGATTGATTGGTCCAATAAAATTCCATTTACAGCTTTTGGCAACTCTTCAGGGCAACATTCTACATACCTGATGGTATATAGCTGAGCATTCTTTAAAAGACAGATTCTTTTCTGTGCTCTTGAAAGTGCAAAACCAGAGTTGAAGGCCATACACTTTGCAGCAAATAGTTACACCTGCAGGCAAAAATAAGCAGCAAAAACATATTAAGGGAATAATTCCATGATGTGTGACATAAATATGCGTGCAATTCCTTTTATACACTGTGTTGTGTTGCTATAGGAACTGTGAGGTGTCCTTCCCCAGAGTTTCTCTCATGACCAACATTGTAAACCATGTTAATCACCCAGATATGGCCAGCAATCGTGAATGATTACTCAGAGTGAAAGCACAGAGCACACACATTATAATTAATCAATATAAAAAGAGGTCATACAATTCATGTATTTTAAGTATCCTGTCTGGATTCTAGTAATTTCTATTTAAAGTGCTTTGGGCAGTGCGCATTCCACCTTCTTGCACACATCTGAATCAATGTGCCATGTCTGTCTCCATGACAGAGAGAGAGAATTAAAGTAAGTGATTATTTGTCACACCACAGCACACAATGCAACACAATGAACGACTTGTGACCTCTGTATTTGCGCCATCCATGAAGGAGCACTGAGTTGATGTGTTGCCCTGTAGAGCAGTGCTTGGGGACGGTACCTTGCTCATAAGAATCTCAGTTGTACCTTTACCGGTTTGGGACATGAACCAGCGACCCCCCGATGAGGGGGCCAAATCCATTACCATTACGCTACCAACTGGCCCAGAAGTTCCTGCTGCCAAGACAAAGCTCTTACCACTGAGCCGCTGAGAGAGAGAGAGAGAGAGAGAGCGCGAGGGAGAGAATTTCAAATACAAATAAGGCTAAGCAATTGCAGACTTTCCTTGAAAAACAGTTTTTTTTACACGTTTCTAAGTGAAACTGGTGTGTGTGTGTGAGAGAGAGAGAGAGAGAGAGAGACCATTTCACATGGACATAGCAAGATGCCATCGATCTTAAAATAATAGCACTGATTAGACCACATGAAGACACTGAGTCTAAGTAAATGCACCAGCTTGAAATCTCGTATACAACTAGATCCATGAGTCTTTCCTCAAAGGAACACAGGATTAATGTCGGAGAGTGTTATTCTTGATATTTAGAGCAGTGCACTTGATTAGGCAGATTCTGGCAACATGTGGTATCTGAATATTGTTCAATTTGCTGCACATTTTTAAATGTTATCAATGTTTTAAAAATGGCTAATTAATGTTCACATGTTGGGCACTTGTATTACTTGTATGTTGTACTTGTATTAGTTAAACCTTTTATACACTTGAGTGGGCACTATCTTCTTTGTTTGGATGAGATCAGAAACCAATGCGAAATTTCTGAATCCCAGGATAAAAGGTTTAATTAATTTTTGTATAATGAGATCCTGGCTGATCTTGAAGGGTATTTTGAAGTGGGCTTTACTCATTGTTAGCCTTTCTTTATCACTTGTTTTATTTAGTAGAAACCCCAAATTTTTACTGCAAGAGCAAATTAAAACCTGACAGAATAATATTAATAATAAATGTGTCTGTTTTTCATATATATATACAACTTTATTTTGACATAAATTGTTTTATAAATAAGGCAGGTTTTGCTTATTCTGGCAAGAGTCACTATTAGGCCACGCTGTCTGTGTCCAGCAGTCCAAATCTCTGTGGGGAAAAAAATACAGTCGGCAGCTGAACAGAAATCAGTAGCACTCATTACACCTTGCCATGTCTGTGGATTTCCAGGGGAGTGCAACAACAGAGAAAGGGTGAACCAGTCAAGCCTCCTCCCCTAAGTGGCACCACTTCACAACAAAGGTAGCAGATTGGCAAGGGATGAAATTGATACAGCACGCAGTTTCGTTCAGACACCTCTTAGAGTGAGCTAGACCCCTTCACATCTCTGGGAATTGTTTTATTCATGGAAGGAAGAAACAATAAAAAAAGAAAAAGCAAAGAAATCCTAATGCTGTGTTACATATCATCCCAGAGTAACAAAATACAGCAGTGGCAAACTTGACAACAAAGTCGGCTGTCCTGCTCCGGAGGTTTGACCTCTGGCCTGTCACTGGAAGCTATCTGTCAGGATTATATATGGTGTGTTATGTATCTTAATGAGGCAATCAGGACTGGTGAAGGGGCCATGACACAGTAACCCTAGTGGTCAGCGCAAAATGTATGCGTTTGAATAGTAGTGTCAGAAGAGCAGAGTCTGGTGCACTTTCACATTCCTCCAGACATTCACACTATCATCATTAATATAAGCTTGAATCCAGTATTAGCTCAGTTTCAACTGACTTTCTCACTCAAGATAAGCCATGCCCCAAGATAAGAAAAAGTATGATGATCAAATGTTAAAAATGAGTTAACCATTTGTTTGTTAACTTGTGTTAATTTATGTGTGTTTAAAAGCAGAGAAAGACAGATCAGATTGAACTGAAGTCTTTCCATTTCAAGTGTTCCCAAATTAGTCTTCTGTAACGGCAGGCGGGTGAACCCAAACGCAGAGTCGACAGAACCAGGGCGCAGGCACAGAGAGAATTGACAAAACATAGAGAGTTTATTTAAACGAAGGTCAGAACCAGAAAACACAGTCCACGGAGCAAACGAATCCAAATTGCCAGAGGCAAAGGGGTAGTCCAAAAACACAAAGCAACGGTCGAAACGGAGGCAGGCAAACACAAATAACGCTCGGTAAGTCGCCCTAGGCAATACTTCGCAGGGATAAGTTGTAACTGGAAGTCATTAAATACTGGTGACGTGGGTGTGATTGGCTAAAACTCTGGTGACGCTGATCTGGTAAACTAAGGTCGTTGTGAAGGTCTGGAACTGGAGCCCTGGTCCGAGGGCCTTTCGGATGAGATGGAGTCCTCCCTTGGTCTGGGCTGAGACCTCACATCTGTAGCCCCCAGTTCTGTGACATAAAAACAACAACAAAACAATTGGATTTGCTATTTATACCCAGCTTTCATTCTTGGTTGTACCTTTTGCTTAAAAGCAAATAATGCACAACCAAGTGCTCAAACAACTTGTTTTGTCTTTCTGCAATTGATCTTTTTAAGCAAAGCTGTCCTGCAATAATGAACTGCTTCATTGCAGACTTCCTCTAGATTCACAGATATTTGCTTTCTCAATTTTCTCTCTCTCTCTGGCTATACCTATTTCTTGTTCTCCAACAGTGAGGATGTTATTGTGATCCGTAGATTGATCATTCACTATGTCTGGATGTTTGGACACCGTTAGTCTGACTAGGGCACTTCATTAGACCCTTGTAGTAAAAACAGCAGATTTACAATCAGAATGCCGCACAGCTTCACCTAGTAGATGGATGCAGCCCTTTAAAACTAATTTGCCACCCTTGATGGTCATTATTCAATATAAAGTAAGAAGGGCTCTCCATAATGAGAGATAAAATACACTTTCTCTTAGTGAAGCCAGCAAAGAAATTAATCTTGCAAGTGACTGTGTTTTCTTTGTTTAATTGCTTTCCAGGTGCTGTGGTCATTGCCTTTGTGGTCTGCTGGTTGCCTTATCACGCCCGTCGACTGATGTACTGCTATATCACCCACTGGTCAGAGTAAGTAATTCTTACGAGATTCTTATGTTTGGGTGCTTGCCAACTGATCCAGTCTTTATGACTGAATGAGCATGTGTGTAAATGAACTTAATAACTGAAACAATAACTGTGACCATGTCCACTTTGTCAGAAACTTGTCACATAATCTTCATTAAGAAGCTCACTTGATAGTTGTAGAGTCGCAGACTTAAAGTATGTCCCCATCTGCCATCTTGAGTATTAGACTCAAGCTCTGAAGGGCCAGAGTTTGGCATCCAACATACTGTAACTTAGAGCTTATAGTGCATTTCTTTTGCCGTTGGTGCTTGGTTTCCGAGTCATTTTCCGAGGGCTGAAGCCGGAAGTGACAATATAAATTATGTGTTTAAAAATAGTATGCTAGCATTTTTTAGACATGTGTAAACTAAAGATTTACAGCAGTCATATTACTACCTCATTGTTGAATTCCAAATATGTTTGAGAACTGAGAGAACAAACAGCACTTGATATTTTGTGCATTTATTAACCACTTATTGAACTGGCAAGGGAATAACCCAAAATGGGAAATTCTTTACCCTGATCTTAGAGCAGATGCAGATGCATCCTCTTACATTTCAAGAACTCACAAAAGAAAATAAAGCCAGGTTTATCAAGGGAAATATAATAAAAAGGCCTCCATTATTATTATTATTATTATTATTTTCCCACCATAGTCTGTCTGGGGCTTCGAAGAGTTTTCAAAGAGGGACAGCAATAATCTCAAAAGGACATGTGCTTGACCTTGCTGGGCTGTTTTATCAGTGGTCATTTTCTTCCAACACAAATATTTTTTTCTGTTATGTGGCTGAAATTCACAATATTTTACCAACATGAGAAAAACTGGTAGTTCTAACTGCTGTATTGTACACAACAAGATCATTGCAGGCTTTAACAGGCACAGGTTTTAGGAACTGGCCTTAAAGCTGTGAATCACTTGTGTTCTGACACTACTTTTGACAGGCAACGCCGGCTTAGAATGAATGGAAAGGCAGGTAATGGCTGTTGTAGAGATTTTCTTGCAGTTTTTAGTGGCTAGGCACTAAATCCACCACCTTCTCCAAGCCTTTAGTCCATCTGTCACCGCAGGGTTCCGATTCAGCAAGCCGGCACTGTTTCACCTGCTCTGAACTAATCTAGAGGAAGGAAAAACCCTTGATTTTTATCTAAGGAATAGTGTGATTGGCTTCATGTTGACATTTCCCCAGAGAGGTTTTCATCACACTCTGTGTGATTAGTCTGAGCCTGTTCTGTAGACAGATAAAAAACATATATAAAGACATAAAAAGAGCCAGTTGCATGCATGGAGTCCATTTATGAATTCCACAACATCCTTTCTAGCTGTCACTGGCAACAAAAGATCTCTAGAAGGAATAGTTCTTAAGTAGATATTCAATATAATCTTGAAATTTGCTATTTGCATTGTAATCCGGGACATGTAGTCTAAACAATCCTTCTGTGGGATCTCTAAGAGTCCTTTCACTGAGCATCTAAAATCATAGCAGAATTGTTTCTTTTCACTTTCATTCTACTTTCTAGTAGAGTACATGTCTTAATTTCAGTTGAAAACCCAAACAGCAGAACTACTTATCCAACCAATGGGTTCTGGGTTCTGGGAGTTGGCCCAGAATGTCAGCGGCTGATTGGGTCTGGAGATGTTCTGTCTCATAACCCAAGCCCACCAAAGCACCACAAAGCAAGCCTAAAGACAAACCTTTTCTGATTGGCATAAATAAGATGAGCACATGCACCAATAAATTTGCCGTTATCAGTAGAAATGTTGTTAACCTGACTAGGGATGGCCAATTCATTGATAATTAACCAAATGTTCAAAAATAAAATGTTCAATTAATTATGATATTGATTTGAGGACATATCACCAAGCCCTAGGCCTGCACACTCTGTTAACGTTGGAATACAAGAGCACAAATACACTTCGAGCTTTGATTACTTGTCACTCATTCCAGTTCTTTTTCTCTGTCTTGAAGAATCTCGAATCAATCTGAAGAGAAACAAGAGCACTTTTCAAATATTGAATATAAAATTTCAAATACAGGCTTGAAAGTATTTTTTCAGTCAACAAGCAAGCAAGTTGGAGTGAGAGAGCTCCTAATTTGATCTGAAAGTCTGTGGAAAACCATTCTTTTTTCTGAATCCAAGCAGAAGGATCATTTGGCAGGACTCTGCCCTGGCATATGTTCATTAGTTTGAGTCAGCAGACTGAAAAGACTCGAGTGAATTGTGTGTAAATAGCCAGTCGTGCCACCCAAAGGAGGCTACATATGCTAGTTGGACTTTTTAGAGGAAAGTAGCTTGCTTTTGTGTGATGGTTGTAGCTTTCAAACCTACTTGCAAGTCTTGTTCTGTTTGCTGAAGAAGAATTTTGCCCTCTAAATGCATAGTTGTTCTATCAAAGGAGCATTTAAAATCACAGGGCATTTTGCACTGTTACGATGAGAATTAAGAGAAAGGAAAACGCTAAAAATACACCAGTATCTAAGTAGGCAAGCACATCATCAAAAGTCAGTCTTTGAGAGCTTGTTGCAAAATTAACATTGATAATTAATATTACAAAAGCAAACCTTTGAGGCACCATATAACAGACAAGGTCTATACATAGAGACCAAATAAAAAAAGTAGATTTTTACAGTCTTGTATAATTGTCTTGGCTTGTATAATTACAGGCTTGTATAATTGTCTTGGCTTGTATAATTACAGGCTTGTGTAATTGTATAATTGTCTGGAAAGGCCATTTCTACATAATGAAGTTATGCCTTCATGCTAACTTTGTGATGTATTTTCTGGGCTGAGTACTTACTTATAAAGGATAATTAACATGTTTTATTCTACAAGGAGTGATCTCAACATTTAGCAGACCCTCCTACATTTCCAAACTGCAGGGACAATGGAGCCACTTGGGGTTACGACACTTGCTCAGGGGCCAAGTGGTGGTAGTGTCAGGAGCAAGTATAGGTTATCCTATACTGACTTAGAAAGTACCCTTACTTGACTTTTACATATATGGACCTTCAAAATAAGACATTATACAACTGGTGATTACTTGCACCCCTTTCCCATCTTTCTGAAGCTTCTCTGCTTTTGGGACAAAGTTCTTCGCTTCTAATATTTGCCTTCTCTTATGTCTTTCTCCATCTTCAATGGACTGTGTTGCATTAGCCCTTTACTCTGTAGTCTGGGCACATGTTTGGGTGTAGCCAGTAGCAGTATTCTCTTAGCATTGCAAAATGGAGTCCTGAAGATACGATGAAGGTGAAGATATAGTTGCATCATCACTCATCACTCAAGCTAACAATGACCTTCGCAGCCAGACAGCTACAGATTCTTATGTTGCACACTACATGTATACTTTAGGTACTAATACTTAAAGTCAAAGTCTGTATGCTGTGCACATGTACAAAAGAACTTGAAGAAATGGTTGAATGAGTCACCTATAGTAATAACTGCTGTTTGTCTGGAGAAGGAGAGAGAGAGACAGCTTTTCATAAAAGCATTCCTATTTTGAGGAGCATTAGAGAACTGAATTGTTTTGAATGAGGCGATATTTCTGGCCTGACATTCATAATCTAAAGAGAAGTGTGGAGAGGAGGTGAGTGTGGAGCATGAACTACATCAAATGACTTCCGAGTATCCACTTGCACTAAAAATTGTACCTTGTTATATGCCTTGTTTTACTGATTTCAGACAAAATGTATTACACTCATGACTATTTATATACATAATGAGGACCCTTGCAAGTTTTTGTCTCCTTGAATATGATGATTTTGGCAAGTATATTACTGCATATACGGATGGAATAAAGTTCCATCTCTCTCTCTTTCTCTCTCTCTCTCTCTCTCTCTCTCTCTTCCTCTCTATCTCTCCACAGCGCTCTCTACGACTTCTACCACTACTTCTACATGGTCACCAACGTGCTGTTTTACGTGAGCTCAGCCATCAACCCTGTCCTCTACAACCTGGTCTCAGCCAGCTACCGTCAGATCTTCTTCTCCACCCTGCGCTACTTCTGCCTGCCGTGCCGGAACAAGAAACAAGAGCGTATGCTCACCAGGCATTCCATCAGCATTTGCAGCAACCAGACCTGCTCTACCAATGTCATCAAAGAGACCGTCTATTGACCAATGAAGATCCAACCGTAAGAAGAAAGTCGTACCCTCTGTGTTGCAGCTCCATAAGAACCCATTCAAAGTGCAAAAGGCTGTATCTGAACATACATGGAGTCTTTATTCCTCCAACAGTGTCAGTGCACAAAGACTCCTGTATATGTCAGTGTAGGACAAGCTGGGAAACTGGAACGAAATAGACGATATGTAGCGTTCTGACAGAAGTCTAGTCAGAAATGGACAAAGAGTGCTATAACAAATGTTATAGGTTATCGTTGAAATAGTAGTGTACTGCATAAACACTGTATATAACAGGCCTTGATTGTACATTCCAATTTATATATCTCTTAACCATCAGCAACATGATTCCCACATGTAAAGTCCATATATACAGAATATGTTTGAAATGTTCTTACTACACATGCCACATGATGGCAAATGTAAATGTTCCTTGTACCTACACAAGAGATGACTCATAATTGATGGCCACAAATTGGCCACTAAGAGGAAAGAAATTACATGCATGTGGAATGCATTCATGTGCTCATGGTAAAGGACATGGGAGTGATAATTGCAAGTTGGTAAGAAATCATGTCATGTTGGAACTCTAAATGAAGAAGTTGGCGGGAGCCTGTTTTTATTTGATGTGATTTTTTTTCATTGGTTTAAAGGAAGGTTATACAACACCCAAAATATTAAAAGCCCTTGCTTTTAGCCACATTTTACTCTTACATAGGACCAGAGGACTTTAAGAGAGGAAACAACTGCAGTTTAGTTGCTTTCAATAATGCCTCTGCAAAAATGTGTGAAGATAATAATAATATATATAATAATAATAATAATAATTCCCTGCAAAAACAGTTAAACAGTTTCTAGTATAATTAATAGTAATTAATTATTAATTAATAGATATTAAAAGGTAAGTATTGGATAACCTGTCTTGAAACTTGAGATTTGGGAGGAATGTACATTCATGTCTCAGTCTCTTCAGGCAAACTTTTAATTCAAAATTCTGCAGATCTTTGCAGAAATGTTTTTCTGCCTTATCAGTCCCAGCTGTGCAGAACCCATTGTTATGACTGTAACAGCCTGTAGCGTAACGTTCTCCTAAACAATGCGGAGTTATTACTCTCACAGATAAGAGAACAATGCTTGGCAGGAAGGCTGGTGAAGCAGGGTTTCATGTTAGAATAGCAGTATTTTCAGTAAGAAGTGTGTAACAAGAGGTATCAGAGAGAGAGAGAGAGAGAGAGAGAGAGAGAGAGAGAGAGAGAGAGAGGGAGCGGAAAGCGTTTAGGTCTGCCTTTAAATAAAGAAATAACAAAAAGGATCAGAATCTATATTTTACAATAAATTGAATATAAATCAGGAGGTCACATATTTTTTATGATATTTAATTATGTCACTACACCTTAGTTCACAGTGACTGTCACAGAGTAATCAGATTAGCTTTAAAATGCTTTCACTTACACAAATTCAGCTTGGTGCAAGAGATCCATTAGGTCAGGAAGATCACTCAAGTTAACTGATTGCTTTTTCCATCTAATCGTTTCTAAAAGATATTATATCAACATAGTGGTTTCATACCTATAATTGTGGTCAGGAAGGAAAAGCTGTGCTTGTAATACCATTGGCTTTAGTAAACTGTAAACTACGAGTAAACTGTTATCAGCTGCACTGCCAGTGATGGTATTGTGTTATGTAGAAGAGAACTGATGTAATATTTTGAAGAGTAGCTTTTATTAAAAAACTGGTACAGACATAAAACATATTTGTCTTGTGTTAAGTTAAGATGTATGCTTTTAGTTTCTGCCTGTATATTTCTATGTGTTCTGCTGCTATAAATGTCTTTGTGCATTGTAGAAGGAAGTGGATTTTAATGTGGTATTCATTACTGCAGCCCAGTGGATTTGATATGAAAGAATTACCAGACCAATATGTATGTACATTTTTACAAAATTTTGCAAAACCCAAAAGTACTAAAATGATATCTCTGCCAAATTTATAATGGACCATCTTTTTTTGTTCATCTGTCAAGAGTTTAATAAAATAAGAATTAATAAAAAAATTTAATGTGTCATATAATCATTGGTCAGATTTTGGCAGGTACACAAACGTGAGTTTGTCCTTTACCATATTACTCCCATGAGAATTGGCCCCTGGACATTGAGGGGAGATGTGATTGATGTAATTGATGTAAGTCTCTGGGGTCTGCACCCTTACTGGTATAAAGAGGATTCTTTTTGTGTCTGATACAATAGACAGAGAGTCCCTTTGCCAGAAGCATTCTCGCAGCCGAGAAGAAAAGGTTAAACTCAAAAATACTTGAAATACCTGACAAATGAGTTGCAATAACAGTGTTTGAGTCTGAATAAGCCTGGGAGGAACTTCGCAATTTAAAAATGTCTCAGTGTCTATGAAAGCCAGCTGGAGGGAAACAGGAGCTGTGACAAGTTCATCCTCAGAACAAATTGAGAATTGAGAATTGGTCTTGAAAATTCAATGTCACAAACCCTCTGGTCACTTTGGCTAAAGCTCTCTCCTCCCTGTCTCTCCCTTAGTCAATCTGTTTGACAGTTGCTTTGTACTTTTGCCTTTGTCTCCTTGTCTCTGTCATGGTATGAAGGAAGAAATGTGAACTGCCAAAGATTGAGAATAAGGTGTAGCAGAAATATCTGTCTTGTTCTTTGTGAATTATAGAGAAAACATTATAGCATTATAAACATTATCATATCTCTGCTGTTGTTTCCCAGCCCTGTGGTATGTTGGCGCCTGCCCAGGGATGTTCTCCGCCTTGCGCCTGTAAGTAGGCTCCAGTGCCCCGCAACCCCAGTTCGGATTAAGCGGTTCGGAAAATGAATGAATGAATGAATGAATGTCGTTTCCCATAACGTCATCTCTAAATGAATGGATTAATGAATGAACATTGCTTTATACAACATTTTACAAAGACAATGTGCAGCTCCATCTGGATTGTGTGATTCCAGTAATTCTGCACCAGTAGACCCACGACACATCAGCTAAGGTGGTGAAAGGGTATATAAAAATTACATAGGATAGAGTGATGTAATGGCCAATGTATTAGGACACAATGTTTTCATCTGTACTTTTTTAGAAAGCTGTCCAGGGATCGTTTATGACCTCAGAGAGCCAGGACATTCGTATTCATGAAACATAGACGATATCACCATGGAAAAGAGTGTCTGCTATGTTTCATAAATATGAATGTCCTGGCTCTCTGAGGTCATAAAAGATCCATCCAGCACTATGAAATGAGTAAGACCCTTGTCCCTTTGAAAGACCCTTAACCACAAGTAGGTAATGGCACTAACACCACCCACATCTTATTTTACATCTAGTTTTTGGATTTATTCTTAGATCGTAGATAAATAACAGCACCATTTAATAATACATTGTCCCCATCTGTCAGTGATCTGGTTAGGATATGAACAGACTGCTACACGATTCTGTCAGGGATCTGGTTAGGATTTGAGCAGAATGCCGAACGTTCGCAATCTGTCAGTGATCTGGTTAGGATATGAACAGACTGCTACACGTTAGCCGTTAGTCCGTGTAGCATGGTGGTTAACTCAAACGCAGCTGAGAGCGTGAGTAGGTAGGAGAGCCACGCGAGTTGATATAAGAACTCTCTTACACAAAGAGCTAGGATTCCCACAAGAACCCACATTCTATCAGACACACACTCGATCAGAGAGATGAACCAAATTACTGAGAGTACTCACAGTAGACGCCGAGCAGAGTCGGAAGGTGGGCTGGTTGACTCAATGACAGAGCGATGCGGCGTGAGAAAATGGCTCCTTTTATACTTCCTGAACTGCGACCGACCATTTCTGGGTCCTAATGCCGATCGCGGCACACAGTGTGTGACACCATCACTCCACTAGGACTTTGAGATCCAGACAGACCACAGGACGATGCCCCCTACACTGAAAAAAAGGATCATTTTAACATACTTCTTTCACTTACTACTGGTCAGCTACTTTTTCATTTACTTCTGATCAAATTTAGTTATGCATGCTTAGCTTAAGATGGATTGTCAAGTGTGAATTGCAAGTGGAATGGTGCTGTCATAGACATTGCAGATGCTCACCAATTGATAGTGTCTAAAGCTTTTGAATTTCCTATAATAAGCACATCAAGCTGGTCCTCTCTATCTGAAATTTTGCAGATAAGGTCTCTTCAGCTCTTCTCTGCCCACACAAATGCCAAAGTGAGCCATCATTCCAACACGCTGTAATTCCTTTTTCCTTCATTCAACAGCTGGCAAAATGTTTTGTATCTGTACATGTGCATCATTATCAGCACACGCTTAGAGACTCAAACTCAAGCCTGCTAATTCTGATATAATAAAATGACAATATTTGAAGTGCATAATCGGGTGTGGAAAATACTCTTACGCTATAATTGCAATGCAGCTCTTTTGCCCTTCTTCCAAACATTGGTCAGAATTCATTTTGACACTCACAATATCAGTACATTTCTGGCTCTCAAGGTAAAATATCATGTGAAAACATGCCAACAACTTAAATTCAAACCTGATCCTAAATAGTAGCAGTGTCACTACATTATCTGAATGAATTGTGATTCAGAAATCTTTCAAATTTGAATATGTTCCTTGTTGTAAAAGAAACTTTTCCAAAGTTACTCTGGTCAAAAGAAGGGATTAATGGATGTGGAGAGTCTTCAGATTGCACCATGCAGGGGTCTAGAGTTGCTAAGACAAGAGTTGGCAAAGCTCTTCAAAGCTGTTCTGGCTTTTTCTTCATTTTTGATCTCAGCACATATGAAATTGATCTGGTCTGATATCATTCCGGGCCTGGGTGTATGTTTTAGACTCAGGCCATTTCTTTGCACATGACTAGTCGAGTCAGAAATCTGTCAGTTTGTCCCAAGCAGTAATGCTCCTAGGAATAGGGCCACTGGGCACTCTGGCAGAAAAAAAAACTCTCTAAAAATCTGAACTTTAAGAAAGGAGTGAAAAAAGAGTGAGAGAATTTGAAGAAAAGATAGACTTAAAAAAAACCCAAAAAGGCGGGCAGCATGAAACAAATTCAATGCAGGATTCTAAGAAGAGAAAGAAAAACATTTTGTCTTATTGATAATGTGCTGGCACGTGTGGGTGTGTTTGTGTGTGATATAGTGTGTGCAAGCAAGGTGTCTCACTGTGAGGAGCAGGATAATAAAAGCTGAAAGGGTTTGAATGAGGAGATATTTCTGGCTTTCCATTCATAATATGAAAACTGTAAAAATGTGAAAAAATATTTGTCCTACTGTGTTTGTGTTACTAAACAATTCTCCTTTTTTTATTAGTCCTTTGACAGAATGAAAGGCTTTGCTGGCTGAAGGAAATTGGAAGCAGCTGCATTGCCCACTTTTATTAATCTTACCTCTTTTCGATTGGTTTAGCTAAAAAACAAAGCAAAGAGCAGAGCTGGAGAGCCAGAAGCAGATCCCAGTGGTTCTCTCTTTTTACTATCTGTGTGTGTGTGTGTTGGTCCAAAATCTCCTTGAGGCTTGTGGTGTCACAGACAGGCGGTCAATCTCCCGAATCAATAATGTACCAGATTGTATTAGCACCACACCTGCAGTGCAAAACATTCACTAAAATTTCAAAAATAAAAGCAATTTAACCATACACTCTTAACACTCATAAATCACACACAAGCCATTAAACTTTACTTAACGCTTAATGCCTGTCTTCTCCTATTATCACTATGATTATGGCAAAATCACACCAGTCCTATCATGTTAATAATTTAATGCAATCATCCAAGTGAATTGCCAAGTGATTTTTTTGACCCTACAAATGAATGTAAAACTCATACGTTGCCTACATTAATCTCTTCTTTGCAATTGCATTATGTAAATGTGTGTAATGAGATTCTGAATCTGGGCACAGAGAGTCGGATGGGGGAATGTGATGTAATCTGCTCCATGCAGCGTGTCACCTGCCTCCTGTCATTCAGCAATTATCACGTTCGTTATTTGTGTCACTGTTAGTCGGTGTTTCTGAAACACATGGTTTCTTGCTAATGTTCATTGGAGCTTTTACTAATGTTGACTCAACATGGCAGTGACTCAATTGCCATTGAGGAGTATGTGAAAATTTGTGTAGAGGTACATGAATGAATACGTGACTGGAAGTACATAGATGTAGTAGACGGTTGACCACTGAATGAGCAAATAACTTTACAAATGATCTCATTCATAGCTGACTTGCTTCTGTTACTATTGCTAAGATCGGTCCAGTGATCCAAGATGACATTTATACCTGCAGGATTGTGCGTTTGGCGCGGTACAGTCAGGCTAGATGATAGAAATGGGACTTAAAATTGAAAGAAAAAATGTGGCGCATTGTTTGGAGGTAAAAGATCATTACAGGAAATAGTCTGTCCATCTATATTTATATATGTGTAACATTCGTGAGCATGTGTATGTGCTGAAAATGGGCTACAGAGCACTCATGTACATCATTTGGCATATGAGTGCCTATGAACATGCCATGAACATAAATTTTAAGTAGCTGGCGTTGAATGTCTCTGACTCACCTTCACATTATATTAAAATGTACTCTTCAACCTAGCAAACACTTAATATTCAATACTAAGAAACATAGT
This sequence comes from Distichodus sexfasciatus, assembly GCA_032718565.1. Lineage (NCBI taxonomy): Eukaryota > Metazoa > Chordata > Actinopteri > Characiformes > Distichodontidae > Distichodus > Distichodus sexfasciatus. The sequence continues at coordinate 505,692 of JAVGVS010000204.1, read as the reverse complement.
AGACTCAAACAAAGACTTGCTTGCTATTGGAAAAGTAAAAATATCCAAGTTGTCAATGTTTTAGAAAGGGAGTCAGATTGGAAGCCTAAAGGGTCTGCAAGAAATTTTCTCCAAATGTGCCTAGTTGTATAAATTGGGAAACCAAACCTTTAAAGGATAATTATCATCTAGATTTTGCCAAGGTGTCATTAAGCGTGTGGCTGAGAAACGAGGCTGCAACTGTGCTGCATTTCTTGTTCTTTATTTTGCTTTAAGTTAATACTTTCTCACCAATGAAATAACACTATTAAAAATGTGGATAATTGTGCAGGAAGATGGTAACATAACAAATCAAATTAAACTTAAACACATTTAGCCAACAGCATTCTCAGAATGTTTAAACTGAACTTACTGTCTGTATCAGTATTTTTCTAAGAATATAAAAATATTTTCTTATAATACTGTGTCCTCTTTTTCTCTGTAGGTCCATCAGGTCCTACTACTTATGGCAGTAATCAAGATTTAAGATCCAAGATTATGAGTAACGTAGGGGCAGTTGGTGGCGTAACGGTAGGGTGTTCGCCCCGTGATCAGAAGGTCGCAAGTTCAAATGCAGGGGCGGGAAAGTTACCACTGAGGTACTCATGAGCAAGGTACTGTCCCCAAGCACTGCTGCCCGGACGCTTGTTAGCTGTCCACTGCTCCTTCATGGATGGGTTAAATGCAGAGGTCACATTTGGTTGTGGTGCACCGTGTGCTGTGCTGTGGTGTGTTCACAATGACAAATAATCACTCACTAACGTGTGGAAATGGAATAAGCAACTATAGTAATCACAAGGCAATCTTAACATTATTATAAAATAGGAGGAAGTGGGAGAGGGAATGAGAGAGAAGGAGATCTCTTAAAGGACATGAAAAGATTACAACACCCACTGACAGCTCTGAACAGTGCATCTGGAAAAATCACATCATTTCAGCAATGAAACTTCATCAGAGATTAACGCCGCATGCCAATTATGTCTTGAGAACGTTATCAGCGAGTTGATACACAATCAAAGGGTGTGTTCTTCTTGCAAGCTTGGCTGCGTCAGATATTTTGTTAAAGAGTTCATTCTGTAAGAATTACATTTTGTGCCTGTCCAATCTGACTAATAAATTAAGATACATAAACTTTTGCAAAATATGAATCGTTTTAATCCTAATTTACAGTCCCAAACTCTAATCAAATGGCATTTGGATGAAAGCTCTTGAAAAAGTGACAGATGTCTCAGCAATAAATAAAAAACTTGAAGTGAAGTGTATTTGATATTATATTATTTTGTACTTGTACAAGATGTCTATTTTATTGTGTTTGTTCCACAGGCTTTTTCTTCATTTTAAAGTAAGCAGACAGGGAACAGTGGTCGTTATCTGCCCAATTTAACGAAACCGCAAGTAGCTCAAAAAAGGAAAGAATGAATCATCATCTCAGCACAGCACAATTTAATGAAGTTATAGTCAAGGACATGAAGGCTTTCAGAAGTGTTGATCCTGTCAGTATAGAGGGACTCACTGCAGCTTAAAATACAATTTAAAATACAACAACAAAAGTACAGCAAACTGCAATTCCATTTCCATATTGTACTAGCATCACTATAAATCTCAAATACATGCCGTAGCTTCATGGCTGTCTCATCCATCTATTCTCTTTATTCATGAGAACATTTATTAATATGATGCATTTACGTCTGCTAACATTTCATGTATCAGTCATGACATGCCTCAAACCTGCAGGTTCTTCCATTTGTTGGCATTATTTTGACCTTTGTTGAAGAATTACTCATGCACATGCTTCACAGAAAGGACAACTTTGGCATTGATAAACTGCCAGAGGTAAAAGCAGATTAATTTTTTTTCTTGTTTATGAAAACCTGTAAATCCAGGCTGACGTGGCTCAAGAGTCTTTGTGTCATGAGCACAATGTTAATCTCTTAAATAAGGAATTGTAAAAATAAATTTGCTACATTAAGATGAGAAATTCTTCTCAATTGGATTAATAACATGCTGACTGGGACGACTGTCCTACATGTAAATGATGAATTTATGAATTCCCTAGCTCTGGAACAAATCCATACAACTTCCAGAAATTTGACTCTGTAGTGTTTCCTTGTTCCTGTGCAATGAAGAACTGGGGACACAATCAGTGCACTATTTACTTAATTCACAATGCAGTAAAGGAAGGGGAAATTATTTGGGAGGTTTATAGGAAATTGCCCAAATGAAACAGACATGAATTAAGCATATTACTCCGTGATACTCCTGCCCACTGAAAAGATTAAAACACCCATGCAGAGGTGGCATTTCGTTGTGGTGCACTGTGTGCTGTGGTGTGGTGTGTTCACAATGACAAATAATCATTCACTTAAACATTTTATGGGTAAATTATGATCCACTGAGTTAAAACATAGGAACATTTGTTCACAGTAGGCACTGTGCAGGAAAGGGTTAAAACGAGTCTGAATGAGTAAGAGAGACCCTCATGCTCAGATAATTCAGAGGTAATGAATCTCTCTATCTCCTTCTCTCTCTTCTTTCTGACATTTGAAAACACATTGGAACTGTGGATTGCCTCTGGGAACACTGAACATTGAAACGATGATTAAAGAGAAAACGTTTTCACTTTGTAGTGAAATGAATAAATACTTCTCTCTCATGAATAATGAAAACCAACAAGATTTTTAGACCTATAACAAACACTTTTAAGCATCTTTAGGGCTTATGCAGGAGTAGTCAAAATGTGTCATTTCGTGTAATCTTTTTGACACAGATTGAGTGTTATCAAACAGCAACACATGAGGAAATATTCAAGATTCAAGATTCTTTATTTGTCACATGCAAATTATACAGGTACAACATGCAGTGTTTCCTGATCCTCTCTTTTGACTGTGCAATTAGGCAAAGAATAATAATAATAATAATCAGAAGAAGAAGAAGAAGAAGAAGAGAAAAATAAAAATAAGAGATACAGTGTACAAACTTAAAATAAGGAGATAGTGGAATAAAATAAAGATAAATAACCAATTTTTTTATATTGCAATAAGTTTAACCTAAGTACAAATCTGCAGACAGATAACAGGTGCAATGAGACTGGTTTTTAAAGTGCGGAGTGCAGCTACACAGAAGTGCTACACAGTAGCATTTAGCAGACAGACACGGGGCATGGACAGTGAAATGGCAGAAGTATAATGATCATAACAATATGGAATGAAGAGGTAGTGTGGAATGACAGATGATCATATAATAAAAATTCTATAGACTGGATATTTTGGTTAATATTAAGTCCGTATTTTAATCCATAAAACATCCTGTAAAATAAACACTAATAAAAGTAATAGAATGTGAATCAACATGTTCACCATTTATGCAAAATAATAGTATTTTCTAGCTTTTCTTGTGACAATTTTAGATATTTCTAATAATGAAAAGTAATACCATCAGTATAATTTTTTTGCTGAACCCAAGACCTCCAGAATGACGAACACAGAGGATTTCTAACAAATCTTGGACATCACATAGTAAGTCCATTTAACTTTAACAGTTTTCCAATGCCAAAGTTGTCCTTCTCATGACGTGTATATGAGCAATTCTTCAGTAAAGGTCAGTATGATGCAGACAAATGGAAGAACCTCAGACATGTCCTAACTGATACATAAAATGTTAACTGATATACAATAAATGCATCATATTAATAAATGTTCACGTGAGAGTGAATACATCCATAAAATAAAACGCAAAAAAAAAAATGGATCAGAGGATTACCCGGCACAATGTTCTTTACTCTTTAAGGTCTAGACATCATTTAAGTGTTTGTGGAAAAAAAAAATTACTTTCCAAACTTATGTCCTGAAACATTTTGTATTTTGTATGCACCCTGCAACCCTTATACTTTGTTTATGAGTCATTCAACAGTCATTTAAAGTTCAGTACACAGATAAAAAATTCAAAACCTCAGATCACATGAATATTAACATTATTCCATGCAGAAAAGACTATGCTGACAGGACTGTTCTCTCATATACCCACATCGCAACGATATTCAAAATGTCACTATTGTGAGTCTGTTTTGTGTCAGTGGAATAAGTGAGGAGTATGAGTCCTGAAACTATCATTTGTTCAAAATTCGGCCATGGTTTCTTTTTTATTATGCATTCTCCAACAACATAGTTTAGATGCACGACCAGTGAATGGCATACAAAATATTAAAAGCAAGTATAAAATATTTCTTTTGATATGGTTTTTGATTGTCTGTACAGTCTCAAAAATGATCAATGATGAGTCTGTAAATCTCAAAGATAACACTGAGGGGAAATTAAAAATGAAAGGTTGCCTCAGAGCTGTAGGAAAGTCTCTCTCATATAAATATAGAAGTGATTTAGCCTGAGGAAGTTTCTGTTCATCCAGGAGTTCTGGTATTAATAATAATTAATTTTTCAGTTGAGCAGCAGTGCTGCAGCAAGAAATTGGAAACTGTATTTTTTATTTTTCAGCACAATACAGTGATGCAATTAGTATGAGCTTTTCACCATATTTTAACAACATATAGTGTTGCTTTGGCTAATCTGAACATTGGAGAAGTTGGCAGCGTAACGATAAGGGCGTTCGCCCTGTGATCAGAAGGTCGCTAGTTTGAATCCCTGGACTGATAAGAGTATCACTCTGGTACACAAGAGCAAGGTACCATCCCCAAGCACAGCTCTTTCATAAATGCAGAGGTTATATTTCGTTGTGGTGCACTGTGTGCTATTCTGTGGTGTGTTCACAATGACAAATAATCACTCACTTTCACTATAAGGGCCTTGCTTATTTCAGGACCAAGAGGTCATGGTCATGGATGACTTCTTGGTCCAGAGGTCAGTATCCTAACCATTAGGCCACCACTCATCAGTACATTTCCCACAACAAAATAGGAAACTACTCTTTTCTTTTGTCAGGAATCAGTACAACACAATACCTTACAAACAATATTTCACTGCTTTTTAAACAATCAACATACGCTGTTGATATCTGGCTGAACTATGACATTAAGTATGGCATATAAAGTAATTATGACATTGAACATTGCTCTAACAATCATGTTTGTCATTTATTCAGATTGTGTCTTAATGAGTTAAAATATTTATGAATTTAGTTTCTGAATCAGTATTGTCACCTTTTATGTAGATTACCTCTTCCATGATTCAAAACATGTGGATGGTTATCATCAGAGGTGGGTAGAGTAGCCTAAAATCTTACTCAAGTAGGAGTATTGTTACTTTAGAATAATATTACTCAAGTAAAAGTAAAGAGTAGTCATCCTAAAATTTATTCATGTAAGAGTAAAAAGTACTCGGTGAAAAAACTACTCAAGCACAGAGTAACTTCTCAGTAAATTAAAGATTAATTGGTTTATCATATAATCAAATATGCAAAAATATACATATGTATATAAATATGTACAATGTGTTTGGATATTACATTTAAAAAACTTTTAAAAATCTATACAAAGTAACATAATTTAAGGCTAATTCAGTCACAATGAACAGTACAATAATCTGTAAAAAAGAAGTCATATAAGAAGCATATGAAAGTTTTAGAATATGCAGTGACATTTTTATGGCTTGTCTTATCCTTGTAACTCAAAAGGAAGAGTATTCAGAGTAAATTAAAAAATCAAAAGAATTTGGGTAGCAATGTAATAATTATTGAACGTTTGGTACTAAGTGCCCTTTATGTTTGGTACCATTTTTAATTTACGATTTATTTTAATTTAATTTACGATTTTTAATTTACACTGATTGCTCTTCCTGAAGATGCTACAGAACACCTATGGCACAATAAAGCTTTGTCATGTTTTATTGTAAAATATTTTGCAGTGACAAGTGAAGCTTTTTATGTTTTGTACTTTGAATAAGTACCTTTAATGCTTGACACTTAGTACAATTGGCACTAAGTACCCTTAAAATTTGGCTCTAAGTACCGTTACTAAGTACCCTAAGTTTTTGGTACTACGTCCAGGTATTTTTTGGTACTTAGTACCTTGTTTGTTTGGTATTTAGTACCGTTTATGTTTGCTACTATGTACCTTTATGTTTGGTACTAAGCACCCTTCATTTTTGCATCTAGTATCTTTTTGTTTGGTGCTAAGTCCCTTTTTGGTTTGATAATAAGGACGCTAAGTCTTGGTACTAAGTAATTAATTTTTGGTACTTTCTATGTTTGGCGTCATTGTTATGCCTCATTCCATGGGGTACTGTGTGTGTTACTGCATGTTTTAACACTTTTAGTATAATATCATCTGGTACTGACTAGAGCTTAACTTTTATTTAGACACATTTCTGTGTAATTTGGTTCTAAGGACCCTTCATGTTTTGGCACTAAATGTCTATTATGTGTGGCTACAAAGTGGCTATTATATTTGGGTAATAAGTATCCTTTAAACTAAGTACTATTATGTTTGGTGCTAGATTTCCTTTATGCTTGGTAATAAGTACCCTTTTTGTTAGGTACTAAGTGTCTTATATCTTTAGTTAGTGTGTTTTAAGTTTGAGTAACACCTTTCCTTTAAACTAAGTACTATTATGTTTGAAAATGCTTTGCTTACAGAAAATTTAATCCCCAAACATAATAGACACTTAGTACCCAAAGACAAAGGTACCTAAGACATCAAGAAATACTGAAGCCTACGTCTTAACGCCTTAATGGATTATTGTTGGATAGTTTGAAATGAGTGAAATGAATAAAAAAATAATCATAGTGTAAAATTAGCTGTGAATGTTAGAAAATATGTAACATCTCCATCAGGTATTATGAGAATTTCATCCTGTATGGACCACATGGAGAAACACACTTAAGTGCAGTATATCTCATGAGACTAAAGCACACGGCCTAAAATAGACTGTTTGTATTGACCATGCATTGAATACACAGGTCAAGTTTCTTTGTCCATAACATCATCAACATCAATACTGTACGTGTATCTATATATATTTTGATGCATGAATACAATGCAGAAGGTTATCCAGAGGTCACGGCATCTGGTGCATGTGATGAATGTTGGGTTTCATGCTGCGTCACATGGCAACCAAGTAAATATCCATTACCAGCTGCAGCAGCACACCTCAGAGCAATTTAGACTTGAAGTATCACGGTACAAGCATTTCATCTCACTTACCCATTTCCGTCAGTGCTTCTAGAGATGAGCAAAAAAGGCTGTACTCACTCAAACACACACAAAAACACATACAGTACAACGGACCGGGAATATGGCTACCTTCACACTGCCATGCTGAAGTGACTCAAATTGGATTTTTTGTCTTAATGTGACACAGATCTGATCTTTTCAGGGCTGTGTGGACACGCAAATCTGATCTTTTCAAATCAGATTTGTGTCACTTTCATATGTGGTACTAAATCCGATACGTATCCGATTCGCAGCCATGCGACCTGAATGTGAACGCTCAGATCGGAATTCATGTGGCTTTTTGCTTATACGCATGCGCTGACATCATCAGCCTGCACCGGCAGCGCGGGAAGGTAAAAATGGAGGAGAGCTGCGATAACAGAAAATGCTAGTCGCCTGACTTTTTTTCTCCGTTTCGACCTGCTCATGTCCAGCTGATTCACTGTTTGTCGTCCTCCAGAGCAAAGTGCGATACATGCGTGAGCTACTAACGCCTCCATTTTTAATGCCATGAGTCGTCACAGATATGAGTCGTCACAGATATGCACAGATATGCCGCTTTTTGTTGTTGGTGACGTAGTTGACCCGTGTAAAAACGCATCAATGTGCGCATGCGTGACATTTCAGAGGACCGATGCGTTCACATTACAGTCAGATACAGGTCACTTGTAGTTATGAATGTGAACTGTCAAGATAGACAAATCCCATCTGAGCAAAAAATCAGAATGGAACGATGTTGCTGGCAGTGTGAACATAGCCTTAGCGATACACAAGCATCTGCTGCTGATAATGTTATAATGGCCAGAATCCTGTAGTGCCCTCGCAAAGAGCAAACATGAAGAAGATGGAGAGAAGAGGAGAGAGGTAAAGGCCTTCTCCCTCAGTGTCTAATCATGTCCTGTGAAAAGAACAGCTGATGCTAATCAAAGCTCATCAAACCCACAAGGCTTTTCTCTGGCTTGAAGAGCAAAAGGAGTCCTAGACCTTATGGATTTGAAAATAGGTCCTTTCAGACCCATTTGGTAGAAAACACATGTGAAAGAGACATCCGGGGACTCCATCAATTGGTATTAACCCAGAGAAGAAGAAGAAGAATGGAAACATTTTCACTTGGTTTGATAATTGACCTTAATATGTTCTGTCTACAACTGCCAAAGTCCAGCGATAATCACTGGTTTAATAAAGATGTTATCTGTGGAGGATTAGGACTGTTATACATGCAGAAAAGCCCCAGAGTATGCAGTAATCTAAGAGCTAGATAGCCTCCTTTTTGCTTCGTTTATTAGTTGAAAGAGATCAGTAATGATTAGAGTGATTGCAGTTTTCTTTGTACATTTTTTTGCTCATTTTAAGTATAATCTTTTTGTTTATCACAACTGAAACAATAAAATAATTAGTACTTAAAGTACACTGACGTGGTGTACTGAATTGTGCTGAACACTTGGCAATATCAGTCAGCACAGACAATAAAACAACAACAAAACCAATAACCATAATTGCAATAGCAATAATTATTGACATTAATAGAAAGTATTGTTTTCCTGCGCTTTTCCAGTTGGTGGCGTAACGGTAGGGTGTTCGGCCCGTGATCAGAAGGTCGCAGGTTCAAATCCAGAGCTGGTAAAGTTACCACTGAGGTACTCATGAGCAAAGTACCGTCCCCAAGCACTGCTCCCCGGGCGCTTGTTAGCTGCCCACTGCTTCTTCACGGATGGGTCAAATGCAGAGGTCACATTTCGTTGTGGTGCACTGTGTGCTGTGCTGTGGTGCGTTCACAATGACAAATAATCTCCCACTTTCAAGTTTAAAATGCAAACCAAGGTGCTTTACAGTCTTTATTGAAGCCAAAATGAAGAAACTGATATGAAAAAGCAAGAAAATGTATTACCCAATTACTATTATTATTATCTATAACATGTCTAATTATATATATAATTATTTATTGAGAATTTATATTTATTCATCTATTAACTTCTGCCAAGAAAAAAAAAAACCTTTACGTACCAAAGCTCCAGGGCTTTACGCTGACAGGACTGATTAGGGCTTTCCGTGCTTCATGGCAGTAGGACATGATTTAAGTATCTCTTCAGTCCTCTCTAAGCCAAGCTAAAGAGCAGAGAACAAATTACTCCTCTTCCATCAAGGGGGTCCAACTTTCCAAGGACAAGTCTTTTGAAATCATAACCATCTACTGCACTTCTACAGACATGGCTCCCACATCGCATAACAGCTTAACACATTGGGGGTTCATCTCCTTGGAAATTGGTCATAATTGATTTTACCTCACCAAAATGTAAGATTTAAATTGAGAACTATCTCTCTGACTAACTAACACTGATTAAACCAAAGCCTGGAAGACAATGGTGAAGAATCCGACTTATAGACTTCAGCTTGCATCCAAAGATGAAATACCTGAAACTACAAAATGAAGGCTGTAAAATAACACATTTTCAACAAGCTAGACTTCTACTCATATCTACCAACGCTCATCAAACAGTACCATGACGGACAATACAGATGAAGGAGTCACTCTGTGAGAATGAACGAGGTTAAGAGGTTAAGAAATGGTACAGTCCGCTTTAGGGATCTCTGTGTCCGAAACTGTATTACATTAGTAAAATGTTCCCGCATGATGAGAGTGGAAGGGGACTTGTATTATCAGGTTTTTACAGTAACAAAAGAATATACTGAATATACTGCTGTTTTTGTCTCCAAATGTACTTCTGAAATCGATGTACAAAGGAGTAAGCAAAAGGTTTCACAAAGCCTTATTTGATCAGATATACTCCAGGGGTTTATAGGGTAAAAAGACATTGGGAATCTAGACATACCTGCAACTGTAAAATTAACCACTACAAAAATATGTACATTTAAGTGCGGGATAAATGGAAAGACTACAGAAATAAAAGGCAATGTACAATCCACCAGATGAAACGAGGCTTTGTTGCTCTACTGGCATTCACTGAAGACAGAGCTCATAAAACAGTTAAGGATTTCACATATTAGATGGCTCACTTCTATATAAGGGCAAAATTTGATGAAGTAGAAAAGAGTTCATATCTCAGCACTTTAGATCTGTGGAAGAGCACTCATGTCACTGACACTAGATAGATGCTGCATTTTGTATCAGAAGGAGATGCCAGCTGGAATTCATTGGGCCACTGCAACGTTCATATTGACAGAATTGTCGAGATGCGCAGAGAGTCTGCCTTATACGAGTAGTTTGCTGCTGTGGTAGTGCTCTTTAGTATATTTGATGTGGAAAATCAATATCAATGCAGCATAACAAGATACACAGAGGTGTGGTTTAGACCTTTAGGGAATCATTCAGTTTAGCCTTTACAGCAAAATCACAAGACTAAACCACAGAAAGTTCTGTTCCATTCTGTGTTAATATATAACATAATTTTGTATACTGAGAGTAGTGATAATAGACAATCAGATAACAATTAAACTAACACACCAAAACTAATACTAACATACTAAACCTGAAACTGTAGAGACATTTTAAAGTACGGTGTAAACAAGGTGCAATGTAGAAACATCAAAGTTACAGTTGTTACAGTTTTGTTTTGCAATTGGGGTTCTTTTAAATTTTCTAGTGTTTTTTAATGTCTTTAATATTGAATGTTCAGTTTCATTATATCTAATATTATGCCGGAAATAAACATGTTGTAATTTTTAGAAAATTCTGTGAACATTCTTCCTTTTTGCAAACATATACAAATGCCACATTCTTTTCTAACAGTCAACTTGAAGGAAAGATTGATTGTTACTGGGCAGCATCTTTCTGCTGCAATGCAGGATATAATATAGATTTTGCATAAAAAATGTCCCCCACTTCACCCTGCCCTTCACCCTAACCTGAACACAAAAACCAAAAAGGATTATGGTGACGGGCAATAAAATTGGTGGAGATGCAGCCCAGTTCCAGATGAATTATTATTGTTTCAAACAATTTTACCCAGAATGAACTGAAGATGGCAAATGTAGAAAGTTCCGCCAAGTGGACCTTAGGGCTGAGTGTATTTTAGTATTATAACTTCTGTGTTTTCCAGCTGTGTTAGTCATGTTGTTGGAACTCATATAGTATGTTTTGTTCCAAAGAACAATTAGCCTCTCTAAAGTAATTGCGTCTAATTGCTGGCAATCACAAGTAGGTACCGGTTTACCTGGTGACTTTGTTTGGTGTATTCGTTATGCTTTAGCTCAAATAACAAAATACAGTTACTCAAAATTCTCTTCTGCCTTGTCCCACACACCCTCCACACATGGACGTGACCAAATGCTGGCACTCAGGCAGAAGCCCATTTAAGTAGTGAGAGACACAGGTGAAGCTCATTAGAGAAATGTAGAGAAAACTAAAGACACAGAGAGAGGAACTACAAGTTTTTATTGCCAGCACCATAAAACTGCTAATTAAAACAGTTCATTAAAAAACTACACAAGACTACACAAAATGCAAAAGAACTATGTCACAAGTAGGTCACAATTTGGTTCAAATAAGTAGCAGATTAAAAGTACAAATGGCAATTTTAAAAAGATTCATGATCAATAAGGGCCAAGCACATGCAGAGACTCCCTCTGAGGTGGGAAAACTCGTCTTAAATGTGGGAATTTTGCAATTGTAATATTCCATCAAGTCACATTTTACCATATTCATACCATCTTCAGGACAAGCAATAAAATGCTCAGCCCAGTTTTCTAAACAGTTTTGACTTGTGTATTCTATTAATGGAACTTTGCAAAGAACTCCAAGCTTTGCATGTCTCACTCCACAGTCCCTGGAGGTGGATTTGCATTCTATACACATTTAGAAAGTTCTCAGGGGGTGATATATGGAAAACATTTCAGTTCTTTTTCCTCTGTTTTCATCTGTTGTAAATGTCCAGAAGGGTAAGGGATATGTCTAAATATACATTGTTACACATTGCTTGACCTTACAGGAAATAACAACTTGTCCTCACGGTAGGAGATGAGGAAAAAATATTTGTTCAGCTACTGAAAACCTATTTCTGGGGCTTTTTACATTGTAGCAGAATTGCTCTGGCTAGACACCCTGCTGCTTCTTCACCTCACAATGAAACGGTATTAAAGTACTAAACAATTATTGATATATAACACACAAAGGAGCTATGAAAAGAAGGAGGTGTGAAATCTACGGAAAAATGTACTGACAGGCAGAGGAGACTGCAGCAGAGGTGATGGAAATCAACCATAACACTGTGCAGCATGAAAGGGGCAAAGAAGGAAAGGACTACAGTACTTTTTATAGCACCTGCCTTATGAAATTGAACAGAAGAATGTGGATGTGAAAGGGTAATAAAGGATGTCCATTGCCAATGTTCCTTGCTGTACAAATGTGGAAACAAAAGGTAATTTTTGCAATAGGCAGCATTCAGCGGATACGAGACAAAAAATGTTGCTGTTTTTGTCTCATCTAAACTCTGCCAATACCAGATTTATGACTGATTGCATAGATAATAGAGAATAGTTAATGGAGCACAGCAGAAGTTAAACTGCAATCTTTAAATAGTTCCACAAACATATTAAAACAACTATCATCAGTAGAAACACAAAGACCCCTGAGCAGATGTTCATTGTAATCTTTGTCCTTTCCATTTCTTCTCTCTACTCTCTTCTCTTTCCTTATCTGGATAACTTAAGGTGGCATGGTCACCTGAGGGAGACTATCACTGTAAAATACTTCAACATTCCAGCTTCTCCAAGTCCCCCGTTAATACTGTACAAGAGACTAGGGCTGGGCAATATGACCTCAAATCAATATCATGATCAATTGAACATTTTACCTATTAATGTTGAACACACACTTTGAACATACTTTTTTGGGGGTATTAACAATTTTTTTTAAATACCTGAAATAACCATTATAGATTAGATTGTGTTTATTAGAGGATGTCAGTTTAAATTAACTGCTCAGCTCAAAAAATTAGGTACTTATAAATTAAGTGGGGAGTTCAGCCGCTGGGAAGACATAAGTCAGTGTATTTCTTAGAGCCGTTACAAATGGGGAGCGTAATGTCATAAAACATTTGCCAAATCAGTATGTGGACAATGACGATCTATTGTGGTGACCCAGCGTTTCCCAATCCCAGTCCTCGCGGCCCACCGCTCTGCACATATTTGGTATTTCCTGCACTGTCGGGGCTAAGTGGTTTATCTTCCACTGCATACTGGGGCTAACTGGTTTATCTGGTTAATCAAACAGACAGAACTTGACTGGAGTTTGACTTTCAGAAGCCAGATTTCCACATCTCTGCAGGGCACTATACGAGACAAATAGGACACAAAGGCCAATTTTTCCATAGTCCAGATTACAGTCGATTCTCATCACATATTGACCAATAGAAAAGTGCCATCCAGTTACAGCAATTACATGGCGTCACAAGAAAGTTTTTGAACTGATTAGCAGGCAGCCCCTTTAGATTAGGACTTCTTCTCCTCTTAACAACGTCACGATGAGACGGCAGTAGTAGGAGTGAGGAGGAGATTGTGAGAGAACTTAAAGGCGGAACAAAAACATGGGATGGACGTAGTCAAGATCAAAAGAACAGGCTGGCAGGCGGGAGTAAGAACGTGGGATGACAGACAAAGAGATTAGAGTGTCTCTCTGGGATTTTTTAAAGACGTCTGACTGATTCCAGAAGCTCATCGTCATGGCACACCCCTAGTTCTCAATGTGACTGACTGAAATCACGTCATACAACCCACGCCAGACATCCCCTTTATCACCACCTCTCCCAATTGACTTCCTAATTCCATTTGCACTTCAGTCCTGTTAAAGCTTTGCTACGTTTGAAAGCACAACGGTGGCTGAGACTTTCCTAATCCATAGTTAATCAGGAAGACAAAAGTGGATACCACGGAAAAAACTGATTAAAGGTATGTGTAGAACCTAGTGTCACTTCAAGTCTGAGTGGGAGGTGGACTGATTGGGAGGTGAATGTAAACACAAACCAAGAAGCACAAAAATCAACAATTACTTGAAAAAGACCAAGACAAAGTGTGCTACTAAATTATTTTTATTGCAATTACACACATTCATTCAGAATAACTTTTTAAATCAAATTCACTTTGATGAAACCCACGTATGATCATATGTGTGTATCTTCTATTGGATACAAATTTGAAAGCACACTGCAGGCAACGCATTACACACAATCAAGGAATATAATATATAGTAGGAATGAAATTCACAAAGGATGAGAGGATTTAATTGCAGTCGCCTTTGAAATGAGTAAATAGTGTAACTGAATTTTTTTTGGTCTGCCAATCTGCCAATACAAGTCTAAATTAGCTAAATTAGATCTAGCTAAATTTGTTTTTTTATTTTTAAAAGAGGTAGCTTTAAAGCCCGGAGGAGTATGGCAGATTTCTTTTCTGCGATTAAGTGGAATAAGAGCGGCACTGATGTACTCTCAGGTGCGGAGAGCCCTTGCAGCCTTCTATCACACCTCTCATGTCTGAATATTTCATTACACATCTCCTCCACATACAGGCCCAGCCTATGCCAACATGCAACGAGTGTGTTGAATGGTAAACATTGAAGTCCTTATACTTTTAAGAATATATGGAAAATGTCAAGCAATGTGACAGTTCCAGTGAAAATATTGCAAGAATAATTTGTAAACACTGTTTGATTACTATAAATTCTTAGACAACAAAACATTAAAAATATTTAATTACATATTTTAAAGAAAGTGCCTTAGCACTGTCTCCTAAATTGCATGCCACTCTAAAAACCCACAGCCAGTCTAACATATGGGGAGCGCTATTATTGCAAAGCTTGTCTTTTACCTCCATCAACAGGTCAGAATTTGTCATTACATCATAATTAAAGACAAATGTGGACGGGGCCCTCCAGACGAACGGTTTTTAGAAGAAGCCCGTGCCTTGTGTGTAGTGATTGAGAAAACGTAAAACACTTTGCAATATTGTTTCCACAAATGATATTTGTGGGCTTATAATGCCCACTCATACACACACTGAGATGCCATGTTTAGGAGGTGATTATTAAAAAATGCTACAGTAAAATTACACTAAAATATTTTTTTCTTACACTATATTATTCTAACTCTGACCTACAAATGTCAGATTGTCCAGACGTTTTGAAATGAAAGAGGAGGAGCCTTGAGAAATTGCCTATAATGCTCATTCATACACATACTGAGATGATATGTTTAGGAGGTGATTATTAACAAATGCTACAGTAAAATAACACAAAAATGTTTTTTTCTTACACTCTGTCATATTTACTCTGACCTCCAAATGTCAGATTGTCCAGACGTTTTGAAATGAAAGAGGAGGATCCTTCAGAATTTGCCTTTAATGTACTATCATTAACACAGATATGCCATGTTTAGGAGGTGATTATTTTAAAATGCTACAGTAAAATTACACTAAAATATATTTATTTACACTGTATCATACTTACTATGACCTCCAAATGTCAGATTGTCTAGACATTTTGAAATGAAAGAGAAGGATCCTTCAGAAATTGCCTATAATGCCCATTCATACATACACCGAGATGCCATTTTTAGGAGGTGACTATCAATAAATGCTACAGTAAAATTGCACAAAAATATACTTTTCTTACACTCCATCATACTTACTCTGAACTCCTAATGTCAGATTGTCTAGAGGTTTTAATATGAAAGAGGAGGAGCCTTCAGAAATTGAGTGGAAATGCATTCAGGCTCATAAAGAATAAACTGAGATGCCAAGTTTAGGACGTGATTATTTTAAACTGCTACAGTAAAATTTCTACACTTCATCATACTTACTCTGACCTCCAAATCTAAGATTATCTTACAAAAATATTTTAGTCTAATTTTACTGTAGCATTTTTTAATAGTCACCTCCTAAACATTTCTCAGTGTATGTATGAATGGGCATTATAGGCAGTTTCTCAACGCTCCTCCTCTTTCATTTCAAAACGTCTAGACAATCTGACATTTGCAGGTCAGACTACATATGAAAGAGTGTAAGAAAAAAAAATATTTTTGTGCAATTTTACTGTAGCATTTGAAAATATTCACCACCTAAACATGACATATCTGTGTTATCGATTCATATACAGTACATTTCTAATGGTTCCTCATCTTTCATTTCAAAATGTCTAGACAATCTAAAAGGCCTGTGTAATTTTACTGCAGCATTTTTAAATAACCTCCTCCTAAACATGGCATCTGAATCCATACTACGATGTTACTAAATGCTTTTACTGTCCATTTTATTTAGATGTGCATACTACCATTTGGAAAATTAATAATTCTATAATTTCATTATTAGATGTGATTAACTGTATGTCATGCAATAAATGAAGCAACATTTCCTAATTCTACAGCAGTTCTTCATCATGTTTCATCACAAATCACATACTTAAAACCTTTTTGCTATTTTCAGTTACATCTTTCTTTTCATCCAGGGATAAAATGCTTATCAAATGTGTGGTTCTTAGCACAGAAAATTAATATATGTATTATCAGGATTTTTGCTGTGTAAGTAAGAATGGAAAATATCTTAAAAACATATATTTATTCATATTTTCCTTTTGGACTGAAATGCAATGTCAGTTTTTTCCAATAGATGTCGCTATTTACAAGTGAATGTTGCTGTCCACCGAAGTCTGAGTTGTTGCTCATTTTTAGATATTTTCATTTTCTAAATCAGAATTGTATGAAATTCTTATGAATTATACACTGACTCATTAGTCGATTACAATTGACTACGTTGTACTTGCACTCACGCATCCATTAGTTACGGCAGAATTTCAGGTGCATTTAATCAAATTACTTCAAATTGTAGTGATGGATGTTTGAGGATATAAAACTGTACCAGCGCTCAGTTTAGAATGGCAGTTTTAGTTTAAGAATATTTTTCTGCACAGATATAAGCCCTTTTGACACATTCTCTATTTTTATATATTCATATATACTGTAAATATAACTCTCAAACAGCATTTACTTTCATAAGTATAGTATTACTCTTTTTTTTACCATAATTAAAAAAAAAAAATCTCATTTAGGTTTATTTGACAATATTGGAATTGCATTACATACGCTCAAATTAGCCCACGTATGGAATGATGTTCTTCACTTGACACTGCTTTTGTCCCTTTATAAGTCATGCCGGGTTGGCCCTTGTAATCCCGTTGACTCTGAGAATGTATGTCATGTATTTTCAGCACGATCCACGGCAGTGTTCCCTGGCACAGGTATGCATAAGCGCGGAACACACCTGTACTCAATGGAGCAGCGATGAGTGACCTGCCAGCCCCGAGAAACATGACCTGACATTACACCAGGCAGAAGGAGAACAAACAGACTGTAGAAAGGATTTGGGAGACCTGCTCTGATGATAAATGATAAATCTTCTGTGATTCACACAGCTGCAGAATTTTAAACCCACCGTAAATTAAGCATCAGATAAATCCCAGTGATGGAGGAGGTGGTGGTTGACTCTGGAATGTAGATGCATAGATTGTGAAAGCATGTGAAAGTTTTATTTCTCTTTCTTTGGGACACTACTAAAAAACATAATAATTGCTGTTAATTTGTTAAGACTGTCAGCAGGTTCCATTTACTTGTTTTGTAAGCTAGAGATGTGAGGAAAAGGAGGATTAATCAGGCTGTTCTACTGATCTGATGTACTTACTCTCTGTTATGCATATGGTTGAGGATTGTGTGTGTGTTGACTTAGAATAATGTCCGAGTGTCATTAGCAGTGGGTAAATGAGTAGTGTAACTGCCTTGATTTTATCTCTCAGACTGAAATGAATGTGCTGTGTTTTCTTACTCTGCAGGAATGATGCCTATAATTGTAAGTAATTCCTGTAACTGCTGAGTTCACACAGGCTTTACCTGGACCAACGCACAGAATTGATTATTTAGTGAGTTTTGATGGGTCAAACATGTCTGTCTGTGACATGTACTGTCTCTGGAGCCTAAACATATAGCCACAAATGAGTGTGAGTGCATGAGCAGGTTTCTTTAGGCGGTTGTGAAAACCTGATTGAGTGAGA
This sequence comes from Distichodus sexfasciatus, assembly GCA_032718565.1. Classification (NCBI taxonomy): domain Eukaryota; kingdom Metazoa; phylum Chordata; class Actinopteri; order Characiformes; family Distichodontidae; genus Distichodus; species Distichodus sexfasciatus. The sequence continues at coordinate 487,468 of JAVGVS010000204.1, read as the reverse complement.
CAGACATGAATCTTACACAAAACCAGTCAAAATATTACACTATTTAAAGGTCTTTCTTAGGAAAAAAAACCCCATAAGCAAATATTGGTGCATGAGCAGTGTAGTATATATTTAGTAAATATTATGTAGAAAATCTCAGTTTGTGCACAAAGGCATTGGACCGGTAGCACATGCCAAACATAGCATAAACGAAAGCACCAAGAGATATAAAGACACACAAAGGTGGGTATGTGGGTGCGTTTGTGAGCTGGTGGATGGTAGGTCGATGCCTCAGTGCTGGGTGCAGACGTGTTAGTGGCACAGACTCTAGAATGGGAAACATGGGGAAATAATGGCAAGAGATTCTTCCATTTGGTTGATTTCTCCCCATCAGCCTCTCTCACTCCTCAGACGCAGAGCAGGGAAACACATCAAACATTTCATGTTGGTTAGTGTGTGTGTTGAAGTGTGTGACAGAGTGTGATAGACAGACAGTGAATGGAAAAGAGGATAGAAAGACAGTTTCTAGCCATTTGGCTAAGAGCATTTCATGTATAAAGTTAATTGAAAAAGTACATCAAAACGATATGTAGAAGTATTGTTACCTCAGTGAAATATTACTAAATATTACAGACAAATAGCTGCAAATCAGTTGACGGTATTTATTTATGTAAAATTGAAAATGAAAGCTTTGGAATTCAAATCAAACTGTAGCCTGGGAACCAGATAAATCTGCTGCTCGTGTTTTATTTGCTCTGGCAGATGTAATTAAGTCCGATGATGCCAGAATCATTTAGGTCTATTGAGAAGGGAATTATGATTTGAATTATATCTACTATATTGAATGTTTACTAAGTAAAATTACAGCCATGGGAAAAAAAACTAGTACAAGTGCCTACCAAAAGCAATTCATTACAATAAGGGGAATAGTTTGTTATTTTCGACTGTGATATTATCATACAAAAGACGCATCTGTTATTTTATACAGTAAGTGTTAACCCTCCACCGCCCCTCATCAGTATGGAGGCTCTCAGTAAAGTAAATTCAAATGTGATTATTTGTCATTGTGAACACACCACAGTACACAGTACACTACCAAATGTGACTTCTGCATTTGACCCTTCTATAAAGTGTCTTGAAAGCAGTGCTTGGGGACGATACCTTGCTCATGAGTACATCAGTGGTACCTTTACTGGTCAGAGTACCGATCAGAGTACCGGCAGTGACCTACCGATCACAGAAACAACTCGTTTACCATTATTCTACCCAGAGGTGGGCAAAGTAGCTAACTTCGTTACTTAAGTGAAAGTACAGATACCACTAGTCAAATGTTACTCCAATACAAGTGAAAGTCGTACAGTCAATTTTTTACTTAAGTTAAAGTACTGAAGTACTTGTTTTAAAAAATACTTAAGTATTAAAAGTACATCTTCTTTCACCACATTGTTGCATTATCACCACAACACTTGTAATCCCTACTGCCTCTGACTAGCTTGTAGACGCTGTAGAATAAGGAACTGGTAGAATGAAACACAACCTGAACTGATAAAGAAAACCAGGCATTATTTTATTTTATTAATTAATTGTAAGACTACACACCCCCACAAAACAGCATGGTTCTGACACAGCTCTGGCAGTGTGTTCACACATATACGTGTATGTTAATCAGGAGGACAGTGCAGTAGCTGTAAATACAGCTCACAAAATAAAATCAACATTTCAACCTGCTTAACACCCAGCTCTACACCTCTAGCTTCATGACTTTCCAACAGCAACAATGTTTTAATCAAGACAGAAAACAGCAGAACTGTGTGAACCTGGTTTTATAGTTCCAGTCTACAGGCGTGACGTAACTCTACTGATTACTGACAGACTGTCACCTGCCAAACAAGCAATCACCTGTTAGAAAAGGGGGAATAACATCCACTTCATACACAGGTTTGGAAGTAAAGAGTAATGAGAACCTTGATAGAAATGTAGTGAAGTAAAAAGTACAGTATTTGTCTTTAAAATGTAGTGAAGTGGAAGTCATAAGTTTCCAAATGAAATACTACTCAAGTGAAGTACAGATACTCAAAAACCCTACTTAAGTACAGTACTCAAGTAAACATACTAAGTTACTGTCCACCTCTGATTCTACCAACTGCCACTTATCCTAGTAGTGATACTGAGTGATCATCAAAAAACTACAGCAACATTGTTATCTCTTATGCACTTCATCTTTGCACACACTACAATGTCATTACTGTATCAGGGTTGCTGCTGTGAGAGAAACACACCACCTAAATAATACATTTCCTCTGGTCAAACATTGATCTGTAGTGAACCGAGTTACAAGCGACTCGCAGATTGTATGTTAGTAATGTGGATATATTGCATATTTGTTAAGGTCAATAGTGTAATAACACAGCTCATTTCCTCTTGTAATGTTTGATGAGGAAACATTGTGTATAATCATTACTTATAGATTGTTATAAAGGCTGGAAATGTTAACATGTTTACACACATGATTAATCTGGACACTTTAATTAACACAGATTAACATATGACAAAGTTTGAGTGACTGAAAGGCATGAGGTGATGAGTGAGGAGATATCCCCCAGCGTACAGAATAACAAAGTTTGTTATAAAAAACTTTAATAACTTTGTATACGTTTCTTGCACATACAGTACTGTGGTGATGAACTTTCCACAGAAGTACGAGCAGCCTGTACAGCAGACAATAGTTTGTAGCTGTTCTTTATGTGTTTGTCTGTTAATTAAGTCTACATTTCATTATGGATGTTATGGGCAATGGTATGTTTTAAATAGCTGTTTTATCTTACCATTCGAGTACAGTACCACACATTTATATGTTTTATCCAGGTAAAAAAATTAAACTTGCAATTAATTGATGTAGGGGTGACACGGTGGCACAGTGGTTAGCGCTGCCACCTCACAGCAAGAAGGTCCTGGGTTCGATCCCTGGGTTGGCTGTGGAGCCTTTCTGTGTGGAGTTTGTGTGCGTTTGCCTGGGTTTCCGTTAGGGGGTGCGCCAGTTTCCTCCCACAGTCCAAAAGCCTGCAATATAGGTTAATTGGTGACTCTTAATTGGGCCTGTAAGGTGTGACTGGGAATGTGATTGTGTAAGTGTGTGTGCCCTGCGGTGTGTTTGTGCCCGCCCAGGGTTGTTCCCCGCCTTGCACTCGTACTTCCCCGGACAGGCTCCGGTCCCCTGCGACTCCAGTTGGGAATAAGCAGTTTGGATAATGAATGAATGAATGAATTGATGTGAATTATGTGATCATTTTAATTGATTCCCAGCACTAACTGTTATATACATACCTGTCTGCTAGTGTGAAAGAGGCAATAGGAGAAAGCCTAGGACTCACCTGTACAGCTGTCAGAGGAGACCGATGTCTCTTGTCTTTGCTCCCTTGACTCAAACTGTGCAAACTGTGTGTGACTGATGCTTTTGTGCATTGATGAGACAGCTGGGTTGTGTGTGTGTGTGTTTGTTTCTTTACTGTAAGCAGCTCTGACATCACTGCCTGTTCTCTCTGGCCTAAACTGTCTTTTATGTCCTTGCCAAATGTTTTCTGTGTGTGTTTGGTATCCCTGTAACTCTTATGCTCTCTCTTGCTCATCCAGAGTCTTCTTCTTCCTCTTTCGGCTTTTCCCTTCAGGGGTCGCCACAGCGAATCATCTGTCTCCATTTAGTCCTATCTTCTGCATCCTCTACCCTCACACCAACTAACTTCATGTCCTCTTTCACCACATCCATAAATCTCCTTTTTGGTCTTCCTCTCAGCCTCCTGCCTGGTGGCTCCAACCTCAGGATCCTTCTACCTATGTACTCATTGTCTCTCCTCTGGACATGTCCAAACCATCTCAGTCTGGCCTCTCTGACTTTATCTCCAAAACATCTAACATGAGCTATCCCTCTGATGAACTCATTCCTGATCCTATCCATCCTCGTCACTCCCAAAGGGAACCTCAACATCTTGAGCTCTGCAACCTCCAGTTCTGCCTCCTGTCTTTTCCTCATTGGCACTGTCTCCGAACCATACAACATGGCTGGTCTCACTACTGTCTGTAAACCTTTCCTTTCATTCTTGCTGAAACCCTTTTATCACACATCACACCTGACACTTTTCTCCACCCATTCCAACCTGCTTGCACACGCTTCTTCACCTCTTTTCCACTCTCTCCGTTGCTTTGGACCGTAGACCCTAAGTACTTGAAGTCCTCTACCTCCTTTACTTCTACTCCCTGTAACTTCACTGTTCTACTTGTGCCCCTTTCATTTACACACATGTATTTTTTCTTGCTGCGACTAATCTTCATCCAGAGTCCAAAGTTTAATTTTGAAGGGACAGTGGCATACTCCGTATTTAATAAAACCACTAATCTTTCTCTCTTTCAGTGCCTCTCTCTTTCATACGCACTCTCTCTTTAGCGATTCTGCTGTAACCTCACTGTCGCACCCCCTTCTGTCACCTCATATAATGTTGTGTAATACTCTGTGGAAAAACTAGCAACAAGTGTCATCTGTCAGAAACAACCGCCTTTGCTTTACCCTTGTTTCTTGATCTTCCTCTTTTGCTTTTTTCTGCTCGTTATACACACTCGTACACAAACTGTTCTCTCTACTGTCTTACATCGTTATTATTATTGTCTGTACTGTTGCTTCTGCAGCAGTTTTCATATTTTATACATGTGTGTGTTCACTCATAGTACTTAGTGGCCAAAAGCGGTTGGTGTGTGAAGGAGGATTGACGTGAAGGACAGACAGGAGTTAAGCGCTGGAGTACTTCTTCTACAAGAGAGTGTATGCATGTGTGTGTAAGAGGGATGGAGGGAGAGAAAGCTTATGTCTCATTGTGATGTGACTGTTTAAACAGAAATCATTTTATTTGTTTTCTTCTTCTTCTTCTACTCACTTTTAAGATACCAAATAATTTCCATTGTTTTTTTTTTTACGTAAAGACACCATTCATGGCTTAATATGTTCAGATCATGTTAACAACCCCACTGCAGCTCTCTTTTGTCACTCTTTTTTAGGAAAAAATGGCCATTTCCTATTTTGGCCACAAGGAGGCACCTCTATTAAAGAGAACTCATTCATTCATTCATTCATTCATTATCTGAACTGCTTAATTCCAACTCACGGAGGGACTGGAGCCTATCCCGGGAACTTATGGGTGCAAGATGGGGACAAACCCAATACACCACAGGACACACACACTCACACAAACAGTCACCCTCTACGGGGGCCAATTTAGAGTTGGCAATTAACCTGTATTGCATGCTTTTGGACTGTGGGAGGAAACCGGAGCAACCAGAGGAAACCCACGCAAACACAGGGAGATCATGCAAACTCCACACAGAGGGGCTCCAACCCGGGGTTTGAACCCAGGACCTTCTCGCTGTGGGGCAGCAGTGCTAACCGCTGTGCCACTGTGACGCCCTCCGTTCATTCATTCATTCATTCATTCATTATTCATTATTAGTCATTCATTTATTATTCATAATGAATTCATCACAGACTTGCCAATGGTGCTAATGAAGACAGAGGAAACAGTGGCAGAAGTAGAAACAAACGCACCTCCACTATTACCTTCTCTTTCTCTCTCTTTTTGCATAATCTCTCTCTCTCTCTCTCTCCCAGTCCACGTGGCTCCCATGAGAGACTTCGATGGTGGCGGTCAGCTGAAGGACGTAAAACGGTGCTTTACTCTTTCTGAAACTGGTGGCGATGTGTGTGTATGTGTGCGTGTATGACTGTGAGAGAGAGAGAGAGAGAGAGAGAGAGAAAGAGAAAGAGAGAGTAAGTGTGAAGGAGTCAAACCTTCTGATTGCTGTCTGTAGTACTCTTGATGGAGGTTTATGAGAACTTCAAGAACACTGTTCCTCCTTTCAGCTTGAAAAGGTCTTTTGAGAACTGGGAGCTTTACAGGCAGCACTGTTGCTGCTCCAGAGGTTCTGAGAGAGTAAACAGATCCTGCCCCATGTTGAGATCTGTCTCTTTTTTACTCAGTCACAGTACTGTTGGAGAAATGCATTATAACACACCTCCAAAAGTGCTGGTCTAGTGGTTAAGATACTCGCTTCAGGGCCAAGAGGTTGTGGGTTCAAATCCTACCTCTGGCACTAACACCACTGGGTCTCTGAGCAAGACTCCTTAACCCGAAGATGCTCCTGAAATTAGGAAACTTAAGCCGCTCTGGATAAGAGCGTCTACTAAATGTAAATATATATTTTACAAGTCAATCTAATTACATATTTAATTCTAAAGTCATATAGTTATTTGTATAATTAAAAATGTTCTTCTTTTCTTCTTCTGAGTTGGCCTGGTGATTGGAAGGTCGCCAGTTTAAGTCCACTAAAGTCACCACCGAGGTACTCATGAACAAGATACACTTCCCAAGCACTGCTCCCTGGGCACTGCCAAAAAGATGGCAAAAGAGGTAACATTTTGTTGTGGTGCACTGTGTTCTGTGCTGTGCTGTGGTGAGTTCACAATGGAAAATGTGACCCTCCACTTTTAAAACACAGTAGTCAAAGTCAAAGTAAACTTTGTCATCTCTGCTATATGTGACTCTGCACGGCAAAACCAGTCGCTTGTCGCAGCTTTTCAAAATTGATTTATTATGTTTTCATGAAAGGGCATAAATCAAGCTTCAAAACGATACCTATATGGAATGAATGGGACGACATATGACTGAGATATCAACATTCAAAGGAGTCGGGTTTCTCCTGTAACGCCAAAGTGAAAGCGAGAATCTCCTTTGAAGTTGACTTCTCGCCATGCTTACTCACAGGCGGCTTAGTGCGATTGGCGGCTACGTTTGCATTTCACAGGTAGCCGCTGCATTCACAACCACACGGATAGCCTACCTGCGTTAGGTTAACTGAACTCGGGAGACGAAGATGGATTCCGGAGAAATATCTTCAAGCTGGTCAACAATTGGCTTTACCGTAAATATTGACTAGGCGGTCAAAGCAAGAAACTTTTAACATTCTGCAAATTGAATTCCTCACCTCGAAAGTCCGTTTTAGGATTGAAAGGAGTAAGTTTTCAGCCAAATTTATTCACAACAGTACAGTATAGACCTTCCTGTTCCAAAACACTAAAAGCAAAAATCCATTTTTATACAACTAAACTCTCGTTTTCTCGGGACAAGCGACTGGTTTTTCGTGGAGGGTCACAAATAATCACTCTTTACAGCTTATAATAAAAAAAATGTGACAAACTAAACTTTGATATCAAATATCTAGAAATCAAATAATTTTTGTTATTTGAGTGAAATTTAAAGCCTAGATCTTGACTCTCTGGGCTAGTCTAACAAACAGTAAGCGCTTTACCACTGGACAAAAACTTGCTATCATGCCTCTGTCAGATCTATCTAAAAATGGCCTAGTCTTAATCCCTTCCCCACCTAATAACGGATATCTGGTGTGTAAAGCTTCATCCGGATTGGTCTTCCACACACTGGAGACGGTTGAGGCAGCTGCCTGGTCGTTCATGTCAAAGTGCTTTGTGTGTAAAAATACAAACTAATCATGCAGTCAAGAAAAAGAAGAATTCATTTAGAGTGAGAAAGAAAAAGGACGCTGTGTGCAGACGTGTTTGTGGGGGCTGTGGCTGTAAATTTCTGATTACTGTACAGTCCTTTGGTAAAACTGACTCTCATTACGTGTGTCTCCGCTGGGAGTTTGGGGGCCGACTCTGACAGAGGGCACAGGGACGTCCTATATATAACCCGTCCCTGTTGGCACAGTGGATTTCGACTTGTCTTATGGGCTTAAAACTCAATAGATTTTTTTATTTGTTGTGTCCTGTACTGGCGGACAGTATCTCTTATGTGATAGGTGTGAATTGTGGTCGTCACTTTTGTCAGTCTGCTCTGTGTTCTATAAAAAGTTAAAAACGGTACGTGATGTTCCCATTTTAAACTAGTTTTTACTTTGTGCCCACAGGAAGTGATAGGTGACACTTTTAAGACAACGCAAATTCCTCACACTTTAACCCTTTTAAAGAAAACCCAACTGCATCCCTCTTTTTCCTTTTCTTTTTTGCCAATAAATTGTTTTCCCCAATTTTGGCCACAAGGGGTCATCTGCACTCTACTGTGCTATTACTGTTCTTGTGGATAACCTGTTCCTGATGTGAATGAGAAGCATGAATGATGCGAGAAGTATAGACGCACTTATCACTTTGAAAGTATTCATCAACTATCATTTTCTCATTCCTCCTTTTTTGAAAGTGAAAGTGAGTGATTATTTGTCATTGTGAACACAACACACCACAGCACACAGTGCACCACAACCAAATGTGACCTCTGCATTTAACCCATCCATGAAGGAGCAGTGGGCAACTAACAAGCGCCTGGGGAGCAGTGCTTGGGGACGGTACCTTGCTCATCAGTACCTCAGTGGTAACTTTACCGGCCCTGGATTCGAACCTGCGACCTTCTGATCACGGGGTGAACATCCTACCATTACGCCACCAACTGCTTTTTTGTTCCTAATTAACATTAATACGTTTATTCCCAATGGGCACGGTGGCGCAGTGGTTAGAGCGGCCGCCTCACAGCGAGAAGGTCCTGGGTTTGAACCCTGGGTGGGCTGTAGGGCCTTTCTGTGAGGAGTTTGTGTGCTCTCTCCGTGTTTACTTGGGTTTCCTCCGGGTGTTCCTGTTTCCTTCCACAGTCCAAAAAGCATGCACTATAGGTTAATTGCGACTCTGAATCGTCCCCGTAAGGTGAGACTGTGAGTGTGTGCCTGTGGTGTGTTGTCGCCTACCCGTAGTTCCCGGGATAGGCTAGCGCCCCCCCTGCAAACCCGGTTGGGATTAAGCGCTTCAGATAATGTATGAATGAATGAAGCTCATTCTCTACTTTCTATAGTTTATGGATATATTTAGTTTATTGTGAGATTCTTAACCTGTAAACTCTTTAAATTCTATATATTTTTAATTTGCCTTTGGATTGTTCAGGTTACATTTCACTACATGTTGTACATGTATAACTAAGTATATGACAAATAAAGAGTCTTGAATCTTGAACAGACTAATTACAATCAACAGAAACAGCTATAAACATTGTTCATCAATATAAACGCCATTATCATTTCTCTTTTTTACTTTTACTTTTCTACTTTTTCAGCACATAGCAATAGGACAATTTCTTCAGATTGAGAACGTTACCCATTTTATTTTTGAAGGAAAAGGACATTTTAAAAGGTCTTTAGGCTTTCTTAAAATGTGAATTACACACACATCTTCCAAAACCCTGATCTTTGGGGCTGCAACAACCTCAAAATTAAATTAAATGCAAAACTCGTAGGCGCCAACAGGCAGAAACCATTTTTGGGGTGCAGCACTCCCAGCATGGGAGCAGCCTAGCGGTGGACCAACAAGGCAAAGCAGGAAACACAGACTAATATACAGAACAGTAATAGGGGGTAGGGCTAATCAATCAGAACTGACCAATCAGGAGACCTAAATACTAATTGGATACTCAAACAAAAAATGGGCAAAAACAGTGGACCAACAATTAGGGCAGAACTTAAATAAACTAAACAATAACATCTAAACAAATAATGAGGGCTAAATGACCAATGAGAAACAAATGGGATGACTGACAAAGATAAGACAGGCAAAGACAAGGCAAAATTTGGGCACCTGGCAGACGTTTCATTGTAACAAATCTTAAATATATCAGCAAAAACCTTTTAAAAAAGATGCCAGTGGGGAGAAAATAATGGTTTGTTTTGCACAATATTTTTCAAATGTGTCATTCATTTGGCACAGTTCTGCGCATAATATAGTTGGGATGCACAAGGCCTCGCTGCAGTTGAATCCTGGTCTGATAAAAGTTACCACTGGGGTATATGAGCAAAGGCCCACCTGTCTTTAAAGGAATGGAAATGACTCTGATTTGTGCATTTAATGCTCAAGTCACATCCTTAAGACTTGTCCATATAGACCATGTGCCTGATGCAATGACCTTACACTCACGAAATTTATTCATTGACTCTGTGTCATTTGTGTTTTGTTCGCATTTTTAAGTCATGTGCTTAGATAGCAAAAATAAGGCCCTAGCGTCTGAATGTGTTCCACTATTGTTTAAAATTCAGGTGCAATCCAGCCCAATGTACTGTGCTGTATTGTTGCCTTACAATACCTTGCACCGAACAAGCTCTCTCTCATAAACACGACGTCGGTTTTAACAGTCTTGGTGCGACCGCCATCGTGATTCTGACACACAGGCCACATCCCCTCCCTCCCCTCGTTAATTTACACCTTAAGCAACATCTAATTAATTCATGTGGACTCCAATTAACATTCACCTACTACAGTGCCCAAAGAGAAGAAAAAAGAAGACTAATAAATTGCCCTCCTATGCGCGGGGCCCACATTCAAAAGGCTAAGTGAGGTTAATTAAGGTAATATAACCAGCAAGTTAAAAGAAATATTAGCGGTGGCGATTAAGACCAGCACGGGATCAGCGGCCTGCTGTTTGCTCCTGCGTATTTTACCTCAAATTCTGCATATAGTATTTTTCAAATCTCACAGCAAAGAAAGTCTTGGATTTGAGCCTATCCATAGGAGCTATCTGTGTGGGTTACATGCTCTCCCGATGTTCGTGAGTTTCCTCGGTGGCTCAGGGTTTCCTCCACAGTCCAAAAAGCATGCAATATAGGATTGGTGGCGACTCTAAATTGGCCCTGTACAGTGTGAATAGGAGTGTGAATGTGAGAGTGTGTGTGCCCTGCAGTGTGTTGGCGCCCGCCCAGGAACAGTTCCCTTAACTAAATCTGCAATTTACGAGATGACTCGGTCCCCGAAACATAGACCCGGTTTCATGTCTCACGTTTTCCAAGCACATAAAGATAGCGGTGGCTTTGACTACTTGATCATTAAAATTGCAACAGAAAGTGTTGTTAGTATCACGGTTAATATTTGGATTATAATGTAAGTGCATCTACTATAAGCATACATTTTTTATTGTATATGATGCCATAAAATAATTTACTTTTTGTAGGTTTCTAATTGTTTGTTTATTTTGTATGTGTTTTGCCTTTGAAGATCAACTATGAACGGATTTGTCATTCTCAAAGATTTGTGGAGTCTAATAATGTCAATTAGTTATTGTGAAATATAAAATTTTTCAAGATAGTTACCGTATGAGGATTTTCTTAGTCTTCTATAAAGTGTTCCAAGAGTTTTGATATTTCCCCCTTGGGTATTTTTTTGTAACTTCTGTTCTTTAATGTTTTGTTAAATTATTATTATTATTATTATTATTAACTTATTATTATTATATTATTATTATTATTATTATTATTATTATTACATTTTCATTGCTTAACTATGTAGCTTCATGAAATAAAGAAATACCTCCTTAGGAAATGCAATAAGGCAATATTAGTGGCTTGTCATGCATGTGTGTGCAGTTTCATATATGTGCCCTATCACCATGCTGCTCATAAAACCACTTTCCTTGAAAAAATTTTGGTAAAAATTTTAAAAGAAATAGCTTTGCTCCTGGGATTCAGTCCATTACGGAATCATGTGTGACCATACACATTATTTTAACGTGCCAGCTGAATGTATAATTACAAAGCAGCCTGAAATTTTCCTACCACTACTGAATCTTATCACCTTAAGTTGAAGTTGCCATGATGAAACTCTGATTTCGCCTTGTGATTCGTCCATAATGACCATGCATTAAGAGTGGATCTACTTGACTGTTTCCCAAAAAAGCCTGTTCCTTGCACTTTCTCCATGTATGCAGCTGACCGAACAATAACTATCGCTGACTTTTTTAAAACCGGTCATCTATTGTCATTCGGTCGATTGGGATGATTCATCACCGGGTTTCAGCTGACTAGGTGATGGGATTGTGGACCAATGAATCATTCAAAATACCTGCGCTATTAAGCTAGTGCTTTTGATGCGGGTAATGAAAATGTAGTATAATGTGACATGAATGATTGCAGAGGAGGGCCGGGCCTCTTGGTGCGTGTTGGTGGTGGGAGCTTTAAGGATCTTGGTTACAGGACGCTTATGAGAGGTTTCTCTTCACGAGAAACAAAAGCAAATTGATTTGTGGGACTACTCTTGTATACGAGTAATTATGTGGTGTTTTCTTCTTAGCAGGCAACTCCTTCACCCATGTAAGGGGCTACATTATAGTGACTGAGTGTCACACTTTAGTGACCACTATAATAACTGAAACAATAGCCTTTGCAGAGCCACTCTATCTGAATTACATAGCAGGATAGTGACGGTGGGCTCAAGTACATTGTTGACCAGTTATGTAGATTGCTAAATTTGTATGATGGTGGTAATTAGCTAGAAGACACCCAGATTGCCAATTTTAGTTCTTTTTCAGGAACTTCCACAACTGACTATAATCCTAGGGTAAAAAGGTAGTAACATCAAATGATTTGGTTAGATTTTTTCTTTTTGTTAGCTCACTTTGCATTTTTGTGGGGTGATAAAATAAACAATGTTATATTTCTGAAAAGCATTCATGATTACAGCATTATTTTCACACCTGCCTAAAACTTTTGCACAGTACTGTATATATATATATATATATATTATGTTGAAAGTTTTTCAACATAATCGGCCCGTATCTAAATAAATAGAACGCCGACTTCCGACTCATTACGGCAGATCGGGTCACATATATATATCCAGAATAAATAAGAGACCACAACACTTGTACAGGTACAGGTTGCTATTCTTTTATAAGCTATTGTAGTTGCAGGTCTGTGAAAAATAAGAAAGCAGTTCATATTTTAATATATAACTGCAATTTTGTTTTTTTTTAGCAGCTATTCCATGTGTTATATTCCAACACCTATACACCTGATTCACTTGATTAGAGTTGATTTGCTGATTAGAGTAAACAGACCTCAGCAAATGACGATACCTCGGCCTTGTGGACCATATTCTTTTAATGACATAACTGTAAAATAACGTATGTATAGTTTGCAACTTCCAGTGTAGATTAAGATCATTTACTCCATAAGATGATAAGATTATTTACTCCAAAAATGTTTGGAATTTTGAAATAAGCATGGTGAAGTTATAAAAGAACATTGACTTGTATATTTTACGCAGACACACAGCCACAAATTGTAAAACCAGTCAATCTGAAATAAAGTGAGTGATTATTTGTCATTGTGAACACACCACAGCGCACAGTGCACCATAACCAAATGTGACCTCTGCATTTAACCCATCCGTGAAGGAGCAGTGGGCAGCTAACAAGCACCTGTGGAGCAGTGCTTGGGGACGGTACCTTGCTCATGAGTACCTCAGTGGTAACTTTACCGGCCCTGGATTTGAACCTGCGACCTTCTGATCACGGGGCAAACACCCTACCGTTACACCACCAACTGCCCCAAAGTGATGTGATGTGGACTCATTTTTTCTGTAGTGCTTGGAGATGGTAGCTTGCTCATGAGTACCTTAGCAGTACCTACAGTATACTGGCCCAGGATGCGAACTGCCAACTTTCCGATGACACAGTGAACGCTCTAGCCGTTACGATACCATGTGTTAACAGAACTTGCTGTTCAGGTAATTAGTAAAATCTTAGCAAGTCATTTGTATGCAATACCAAATTGTACAATACTAATAAATACAATTAATAAAAGAAAATAATGCATTATAAAAGGTAAAAAGTTTTTGCAGTTACTCAATTTTTATTACAGTGTTACAGTGTCTGTGTGTTTTCAGTAAAAATGTGCTGTATGTCTCGTCATCTTTGAATATACATGCATACATTTTAGACCGTATGGCAGACCTGTCCATATGCACTACATATAACACTACTGTATACTATATATCATATTGATTGATCAGATATGTCAGATTGTCTGCATTTTAAATGTAATTGTAACAAATGAGCATAAAACGTATCGCTGATGGTCTTACTGCAAGCAGCATGTTTGATCTTCATGAGAAAAGTCAGTACTATAGTTACTGCACTCGCATCCAGTATCAGTGCTGACGATGTAGTGCTCCAACGTTAATGAGGAGACTGAAATTGACTCAGTAAATGTTGACTTAATAGATTATTCACTTATTAACAGTCTTTGAAATTAAGGTTCAGCTCCCAAATGTTACAGTAGCTGTGGAGGACTGTAATAATTGTACCATTTCCCTTAGAGTTAATTAAGATCATCACATTCTTAAAATAATGTCAATTTTTGACAAAAATCATTGCTTAAAGCAGTTCTTCATGATAATGCTGATAATGGCCTATGTCAAGAGTGTGAATTAGTCCATTTTATTTATAAAATATAATAAAAAATGTAACAGAGGCCATTATTTTAAGAGGTTGACAATATAATGATAATCAATTGAATGTCATGAAAAGAAATAATGGTTCATTGTAATTTTTCTGTGAACAACATAACTATATAATGCTGTATAATTATTTTTTAAACTTTATAAAAAATATAAGTTCACCTTTTATAAAGTGTTACAGTATGTTAGTGTAGCTTAAAACACACCTTTATCTTCCACACACTCACTTTCTTAAGGTTAAAGTGTTTACTAATCAGTGATAAAAAGTTGTTTTTTTTTTCTTTCTTTAGAGCTATCCTGACTATAAAATGTAAATTTTACATAAACTCTATCTGGATAAACTATTTAATATTATATAGTATAGTATTAATATTACATAAGTGTTGTGCTCCTTTGGAAATAATAATCAAATCTGTATGTGTTTTCTTAATTTATCTATCCAAATACTCTCCTCCTTTGCTTGATGCTATTTGGGAATATAACTGCATTTGCAGTGACCTGTAGGAACTTAATTTCTTGGTGTAGGTGGTGTAATATAATTTTTGCATGGTGTGTGAATACTCGTGAATGCTCGTGCCTGCTCGGTGATGTGTGTGTGTGTGTATCTGCGCAGGTTATTGGTGTATGTCGGGCAGTAGGTAATAAATGTGCTTAAACATCGATACAGAGTGAGTAACGAGGCCGGCCCATGTTGACAGTGTGTTTTTCTCCGCAGGCTTGTGGCAGACGGCCGTCTGCTCAATCTCAATATTAAAATGTCTGTCGTTGTTTTATGTGGCCTGGCAGACACACACACTGCTTCCTCCTCAATGTCATCTGCAGCATCAATCCAGCAAAGGACAGTCTTATCATATTATATTATGGCTGAGTTGCAGTTCCAGAAGGTGTGTGTGTGTGTGTGTGTTTGTGTAAGCTTGCATGCATGTGGTGACTCTTTTAGGGCTGGGGTGAAGTGTGTACGTATGTGGTGTCTTGGTGTATCCTGGGTTTAAGTGAAAGTTATGAATGTGTGTGAGTGTTGTCCTGTGTTGGGGGGAACCATGTGCAGTTTGTCATGTTTATTGAGCGGGTTTAGCAGCATTTGTATTGTGGAGGACACTGAGTCAGTAAATAACAACCAAACAGAACAAATGAACTGCAAGCATCTGATTTAATGATTCAAGGGACAATCTGGAATTGGAAAAAGCAGGAAAGTTGTCTCAAACAGACCAAGGAAATCAGTGAGGGTTAAGGATAGCATCAGAAAAGAAGGGAAAGAACATTTCAAAGCACTGCAAAACAACCTAAATTCTTATATTCTCATTCATTCATTCATTCATTATCCAGAACGCTTAATCCTATTCAGGACCACAATCATCTTATAGTTTCAGGGTATGATTTTAATGAATTTGTTGTGCTACTAAATGTGATCAGATCAAGTGAAAGTGAGTGATCAGTGGTTATTGTGAACACAGCACAGCATAGCACACAGTGCACCATATATAACAAAATGTGACCTCTGCATTTGACTCATCTGTAAAGGAGCAGTGGGCAGCTGACAAGGGCAACGCTCGAGGAGCAGTGCTTGGGGACAGTACCTTGCTCATGCGTGCCTCATTGCTACATTTACTTCAAAATGGCGACCTTCCGACTGCAGGGCGAACACCCTAACCGTGTGTTTGCGTGTACCAAGCCCACTTGTAAACACTCGGTGGCTAGTTCATCTTAGGTCAAGCCCAGACATATGGATTGTGTGTGCGTGTGTTTACGCAGAAGAATTTCAGGCAGACCAGTAGAACCATTTGTGTATCAAAATCTCATGGACTTCAGAAGACACAGCATGTATCACTGATATGAAGGTCTACTTCGCTTGTCTTAAAAATGAACATTCCATTTCACATCTCCGACATAATCATTTTGTTGAGCAGATCCCTGGCCAAACGCACTTTGTTTTCTTTACGCAGCCCAATTTCTCCTCCTTTGCCTGTCTCTAACCACAGGCATCAGGCATCAGAGAAGTGGCTTTGAGTCTCATCCATCAACCCACGGAGCGCTAATGGAACACCCAGCGGGCGTCTGCGATAAGGCGTTCGGCCCACATTTGAAGCATCCGTCACCATCTCCGCATCACCTAGTGAGCAGCGGTTGACCAAAGGGGTTAGGAGGAGTCAAAAGGCAGGTGAGTGATGGCTTAGGGTTGGGGATTAAAAACCCATGTGTTTGGTGTGTGGTGGACCACTATCTCTCTTCTTACCTTATTTAACCTTTCATGGATTTTAGTGCAATAACACAATTCTGCATCCAACCACACCCTCGCTTGCTAGGGTATCCAATAACCCTCAGTTCCTCCTCGCCGCTGACCCTTCTTTCCTCCATCCTTCCGTTCCACCCAGTCGCTCTTCATGTCTCCCGTTCATCCGTCTGTCCACCTTCCCCCTCCTTCTCTCCCTTTCCGTCAGGAAGCCCCCACTTCCAAGCAAAAACCACTTCAGCACTTTATGGACCTCAGGATGGGTTTTTATTGATCAGACTCGTGCATTAAGGGTCGCGACAAGCGAGACGACAGGCGAGTGGTGGGGGGGAGAAACGGAACGATTGCTTTATTTATTCAACAGCCTTGACGTGCAGGAACGCCCTCTGAAGCACATCCCTCCCTCCCCATCCCTCTCTTTCAGCAGCCTGGACAAAAAAATCAATGGACGGCCGTAAAGCGTGACGCGTGCCCTATCGCCCACCACGGTGAATCGCTCCGAATACATAATCGGGGATTATGGCCCATAAATTGTCGGATGGCATGACATGCGTAATACTCACCTGGGTTTTAATAACCCTTATAGTGTTTAATCATGTTATTAAAAAGAGGGAGCGGGGAAATGCAGTGGGCCACGCTTGTGGCTGGATCGGCGCATCTATACAGCCGTCATTCGTGGACAGTCCGATGGTTTCGCGGAGAGATGAACGCAGAGGAATGAGCGCGTGTTTGATGTGTGCGTGTGTGTGTTTGTTGTGGTCCTGGATCTTCTGTTCCATTGGTGCCAGTTCCCAGTGCTGTAATGGTCATTTGGTGTCACTGTCGCACCGTCCTCAGGTGTGATCAATGCGTAGCTACAGCTGGTTGAAGGGGACCAAATCCATAGAACAGTTGATTTGGTTCCATTTTACCAGCTTTAGCAAAGCATTCTGGAATGTGTGGGATTTTGCCTCGTGTCCAGATTTTTTTTTACATCACTGTCCTCTAAGGCCCGAACCTGCAAAGAACATCAGAGAGGAGACCATGGTGAGAAGGGTTTTGTGGGTTTGATGTACTCAAAATACACCAGCAGAAATAACTTGGAAACCCTGCAAAGCACAGTGGGTCAGCGTGGTAGCACACAGAGAGAGAAAGACAGTCAGTGAGCTGAGGGGGAAAATTGATAAAAGAAAAGAAGTAAGGGAAAGTGCACGTCACTGTCTTGTCAGCATAATAGACACTTCCGTACAATCTAGAGGAGCAAATTAAAGGGCCATGAAACTCTCTGAGGCAGTTTTGGGACTTGTTAAGTGACACAAGAGTTGTCTGGGAAGACAAGCAATAATAATATGTGCTAGACATTCAATGTAAAGTGGTTTTATTCTCTTTTCATATATCCTCTTCCTGGTGATTTTCAAACAAACAGTCAACAAACCTCACAGGCTATGAGGTATATGTATCATAACGTGACGTATATGTATCATGTTGGAGTGTCTTCTCTAATCTCTCAGTTTTTTGAAAGCGTTTGATGTGGCCGAGATTTCATGCCCCTTTAAATGCTTGAAATAGCCATTTTTCTCTGGGAGGAGTAAAGTGTATAACTCTATACACGTAATAAGGAGTTGCACAAATGAAAACCCTTTTTCAGTATTAAACATTAACAGCAGCAAACTGTTAATGTTCTGCGATTAATGAAACTGCTCATTGTATTATGTGAGCGTGTGTGTGTGTAATGAGGGTCACAGCTAAAATTAAGTAAACGGTGAAATTAGAAGTACACACACCCAACTCCTTCATGCCTTACACTCTTCTCTCTTTTTGCACATTCCATGCTTTCTCTCTCTCTACTACACACACACACACAGACTCTCAGCCTGTCTGTATTTCCACACGCGAGCTGTCGGCAGTCCACTCAGCTCATGTTCTTCGGCTCTGTGTGTTAGCTTTGTCCTTGAGTGGCCCCTACTGAAATCACATGTAAATTAGCGTTAGCTAATCGTTTTGCCATTAGGCAAGTTGGCCACCGCTCTTCCTCTGCTGCCGGAAGAATTTGCGCCTGTGTGTTTCTGTGTGTGCGCACTAGACGTATGCTAAAGCCTCTCTAGGCATCCTGTGTGCGTCGGCCTAAATAGTGAGGTCAAACGAAGGGTTTTGAACTTAGCAGAAAGCACATGTTATAAAGCCACAGACTCACTCACATACTGCTTACCCGTGCTTCTAGAATTTTCTAATATGAGGCAGACACACACGTACACACACTACCCTATATCTTACAGACTCTTAACATTCCTTTTGCGGAGAGTTGGCCTCCCCAGTCTTGGCAAAATACAGCGTCGGGGACAGAACGAATGTATGCACAAGATGCCTCTACAGAGCTAGCATGAATTCCTACTCAAGCGTGTGTGCGTTGGGGCATACCATCAGCCCTCTGCTAGTCGTCTCCAAACCTCAGGTCACACCTCACACAACAGAAACATAAGCAACAGGGTGGAACAGCGATCCTGACTTCATGCATCTTCAGAGATTAAAGTTGTCAGTGAGGGACACGGCAACGAAGGAAAAGAATACGGAAGAGAAAATGAGGAAGAGGAGTGCGAGAAATGGGGAGTGAAGCTTGAGGAAGCAGTTAATCCGGCCTGATAGAGGAGCATTATGTTGGCAAATTTCTCCATTTCTCTCTTTGTATTTCTGTGTTTCTTAGTCTCTTTGCTCTTACTTACTGTTGGACAAGGGGATCAGTGAAAATGTTTGCTTTATCAGTGAAAAGTTGCATGTAAAAGTGTTTGACAATTATTCTTAAAAATTGTCTTAATCTGGCGAACCTGGTTTACTTAATATGTTGACTCACTGCCACATTAAAGCAGCACATGATAAGAATTTTACTGGGTTTATATTTGTTATTTTGTTGAACTCAAAATGTAAATGCTACGAATATTTTAATGAGAACAATTTTACAGTGTGTGTGGTAATGAGGACGTAATGCATGTGTCTTTGAGGTATTTTTAGATATTTGTGAGGACCTGATTTTCCCCACAGTGACAGGAAAATTGAGGGTTTGTTTGAGCAGTTTTGAATGTGAGGACTGCAAGGAGAACTGTGTTTAAGAAAAAGTTCCAGAATTCATTTAAATAAGTAAATGTGTGAAAAGATGTTAAGATTTGGTTTATACGTATGTAGCTGTATTTAGTACTATTTATATCTTGTTAAATGTAAAGTAGTATTTAAATCTCTACATGCCAGAAGTATCATACGAAGACGGCAAGATGTGTGTGAGAGAGATACAGACAGTGAGAGACAGAATGCGGCATTATGAACGTTACTAGCTTGCGTTAGGTTAACGAGAACAGAGATTACCACACACTCCACACTGACCTCACACTCCCATTACAACCCTCACTTTTTTTTTTTTAACCTTCTCTACAAAGACTCATTTTAATTTTTGTAACCAGCTTAAACTATGTTTTGAATTGAACAGCATTAACCAGCAAATGACCTGCATGAATCAGGAGACTGTCTAGCCGCACAAACTGCAATGAAACCGCACCGGTAGAGCCACCATGAATTTTTAAGAGCTCATGTGAAAGTGTGTGTGTGTGTTGTGTTGTGTTAGCATTGCCCAGTATTAGGGGGACGGAATGCTCTGGTCTATTCTGAGTCTGTGTGTCCCTCTCACATTCCATTCCTTATCTTGTCAGTCATGTTTTACAACAGCTGAAGTCCTAAACTGTTTGTGTATATGTGTGTGTGAGTGTGTCCTAGATATTTACAGGTGGTTTACGAGAGTGGACTTTTAACCATGGCTTTCCTGTGGAAGGTGATGGACACTGACGTGCTCCAAAGTATTCAGGGCGTCGTTCAAAGGAAAGTGAGCAACTGTTTGCCGCCCTCCTTTAGCTATTACACTCTTTCTGTTCTCCACGTCCAAGCAGTTTTTCCTTTTCTGCTTGTCTTCTACCTTACAACATTTAGTTGTTTCTCGTCTTTTTCAACTTCCTCTCTCTCTCCCTCTCTCTCTCTCTCTCTCCCCTTATCTGGGCAACTCTGCTTTTAGTAGGGGTTGGGACCTGACACCCCCACTGTCACCTCTCATGACCGCTCAAACACACACACACACACACTCTAAAGAGCGACACCTGCTCGACCATGTCAGCCATGTCTCTGCTTTTAGCCTCTGACTCAGATCGCAGCAGTGCTGTTGAACTCCAACTCCCTGCTCCGGCTCACACAAAGCCAGAGATCTAAGATATATTCGGAGTAGGAAAGAGGCAGAAAAAGATTTTATCCTTCATTCAAAGACTTGTTCATACACAAGTCAAAGTCACAGAAGAAGAAACAAATCTGAACACCCTCACACTGAAAAGTTTTAAGTTGTAAATATATTACTCGCATGTTTAAGTAAATATGCCCAAAGTTGACCTTCAGTGTATTCATTGCAGAAGCATTGACATTTCTGGCATTTAGCACACGCTCTTATTCAGAGCAACTTCCATTTTCTAATTACAAGGACAGTCTTCCTGGAGCAACTTGGGGTTAGGAGCTTCACTCTGGGCTTCCAAACTGTGGCTCCTGGGATTTAAACTCCAAGATCACATCTTACGATCACCAACACAGCGTTTCAGTAACTTAAACCTCTGCATCACCACAGCTCTTGCTTTATGCTTCAACCTTTCCCTCAAAATTGTGATTTTATACTGGCAGAAAAAAAAAAAGCAACTTTCCCTAAGAGCAAATCCTGCGAAACCTCACGTCCTGCCCGGTTTAGCCGCTTCTTAGCTAGCGCTACTGCCTCTGCTAATGACGCGATTTAGCAGCCCCGACCCCTGTCCCGATGCCGCCCGCCGCGTGCTAACACGGAGCCAAACAACGCGGAGCCGCAGTTTCGATCAGTCAGCCAGCTAATTGGGCTAATTCACTCTGCCCCGTTTATCACGCCGACTCCTGGCCTGCTCGTAAACTTTAATAAGCGCCTGCTATCAACTCCACTTTTATTTACTCATGTCCGGTTCTCCCTGTGAGCTTCAAGCATCGCCGAGCGGGAAAAAAAATAGCTGAGGCCTAGTTTTACTGCGCTGAAGCCTGGGGCTGAAGTTTGGGGGTGCGCCGGTCTGCGACGAGGGCGAAGGCGATAAGCTCGCTGCAGTGTGTACGCAGTGCTGTTTCCCCCCTCACTAGACACCCAACTCCCCTCCCCCCCCACACACACACCCCCTGCATTCGGACGTGAGTCCTCGCCCGGGCCCTTACTCAGCACTGTTCAGCACTATCTCGCCGCCTGATTGGCTGATCCAGGCAAAGCACAACGGTAACAGAAGCCTCTTTATGTTTGCCTATGTGTCTCTCCTCCACGGGCCTAGAATACATCGGCAAGAATGAAAAAGTATAGCGGAAAAAGACGGTGGAATAATGTTCGCTTCCAGTGGTTTCGTCTTCGCACGGCTTTGCGCTTTCTTTTCTCTTCATTTTTTGTGCGCCCCGTTTTATCAGCGAAGTTAATCGCGAGTGCCTATTCCGCGTAATTAAACATCATTTTATGCTTCGAGGGCTACTCGGCTGTTATTGGCATCTCTATTTTCCAAATCTTTGATTGCGTCACGGAATGATTTAATCCCCGAAAGCAGTTTTATTTTTTAACCTTCTAATCTAACGATAGCACTCTTTAAGGAAATCAATAGCAATTTAGATTATTTATTTATCTTCCCCTTTCTCTTGCTCTTTTCCTCTCTCACTTAACCCCCCACCTTCTCAATCTTCAGAGACAGGAATTAGCAGGAATGTTTCAGGTTTAATTCACTTGTGCTGAAAAAGAACTTTTATTGCATCTGCTTCTGTAATCTTTGTTTAATAGCAATTTACTCAAGATCGCATTGTTTATCTCACGGGTTGCGGCGGGCTGAAAAGTGATGATCGCGAAGATCCTCCTCGCTCCTTCTTGTGTAACCGCTTTAAAAATCGTTTTTATTCCTTTGTTTTATTTTACTGCGAGAAGCTGGGGTGGGGAACGAGCTGCTGTTAAAATCTCATAGGCTGCAGAAGGAAGAAAGGAGCACCACTGCAAAACAGAACGGCCCAGACATTTAGGGTTGATCGCCATCCACACAAATACACACACACACACACACACAGTTTGAAAGTGATGAAGCCACTTTAGTCTTTATGCCTTCTATTATAGCTTGGAGGTCAACGTCCCGAGAGAGAAAGAGAAAGAGAGACTGTAACATTGTCCTTTAGACGTTAGGACAATTGGTGAACACAACATGAAACAGGGCAGAGTTTTGTATTTTGTAGCACTGCTTTTTGAACCGTGGTGCAGTGTAAAATTTGACCCATTTTAACGGTAGCACTGATTCTACATGAAGCGCTTCAGATGAAGCGCTGGAACACTTTAGTTCATCTCGCCCTGCTTCTTTTGAAGGACAACGATTCATCGAACTGTGCCAAGCATGACATCATGAAAATAGCTATAACTCTCTCTGTCTCTCTCTCTCTCCCTCTCGCTCTTTCTCACCCTCTCTAACACACACATCCTATACACATGTAATCTTACTGTACATCAGGCCCTCCCAGAGACGCTACTAGCAGTACGCAACTGCTTGGTTATTCTAACCACAAATTCATTGCCAAAACACGAGATTAGATTCCTAATACACGCAGTAGATTCCTTCACACACACACACACACGCACACTCAGGGTAAAAAAAATCCAGTGCAGTTCGAGACAGCAAGGTGCAAACCCCCCCCAAAAAACAGGAGGAAGTGAAGCAGAAAAAAGCTTTGGCTGACATGTATTCTATTGTAGGTCTGCTTTGTACATCCAGCGGTCAACCTCTCCCTCTCTCTCTCTCTCTCTGGCTCACTCTCTGTCCAGGCAGAAAGAGAGGGTATTAACCAAACTGTGTTTAAGTGCGTGTCATTCTGAAACAATGGCCCATGGGCCCTCTCCTGCAGGGTGGTGTGGTGTGTGTGTGTGTGTGTGTGATTCACAGCTGATGGCTTGTCTGTCTCTTTATACAACCTTCCAAGTGGGTAAATGTAGTTTCTAATAGCACTTGACTGGCAGTGTTGTATTCCCACAGCAAGAACTGCACCAGTTCAATGTAAACATGTCGTAGGCGTCAAGAAAGAAAATCTTAACAATGAACACATGGAAAAAAGGAAAAATAACAAAATATAACCCTCTTATATCCAGAATGAGACCAAAACTAGAGAAATATAAAGAGAAGAATCTGAGAGTGTATTACCTTTTCTCATGTTTCTGCTGACTGTGGGATTTAAGCTTGACTGGTGAATCTCAGAGGTGCACTACTGAAATTCTGTCATTCCTACAATCTAGTCTCTCTCTCGTTCTCACACTCTCACTGTCTTTCATGCACATACACTCACACACACTAACTTGTAGTAACTTGCTACCAGTACTTCGTAAACCCAATTTGCCATGTCACTTTCTTGTTTCCTGAACTCTGCATCATGTCCCACTTCTTCATGTGCCAGTCAGAAAAACTGGGGAAAAAACTGAGTGTGAGTGACTTCTCTCTCTCTCTCCCTCTCTCCTATACAGTCTCAAACTCCTCCACATTAAAATTTCATCCCTTAAGCAGCCTATGTGGTGATCGGCAGTGTGTGCGTGTGTGTGTGTCTGTGTGTGTGTGTGTGTGTGTATTACCCTCTGCAATGATGGCCCCAGTCCTCTCCTCCCTCCTGTAGTCACCGCGCACCATACGTTGGAGGCGCAGCAAAGTATTTTCGCTGCAATACATTTCACTGTAATGTTGCTCGTAATAGCAGTAGCTGTAATATCCATAAGCTGAATAGGCCCATCAGGTTGTATTTCTAATATTAGTGCTACATTTTCAATAGCCGCCAGTCTTTCTTCGCTTAAGGCTCTTTATGCCTTTTACTTTCTTAGCCGTTCTCATTCTCTGCTCTCACCATTTCTCTATATGATGTCTTTTCTCATTGCCCTGCACTCCATCTCTCTTTGGCTCATCCTTCCAATTCTTTCGTCCTCTTTCAATCCCTCTCATCACCTAATCTCTCTCTCTCTCTCTCTCTCTCTCTCTCTCTCTCACACACACACACACACACATACACACACATGCTATCAGCTCTTGGCTTAAACCCTATGTGCCATTGCTGGAATGCTAACTAGACCCTGCCTGACTTTGGCCTATTGAAAGTTGTGTTCCCTTAAAAAGTGTGCGTAGGTGTGTGTGTGTGTTTCACCTGTGCAGCTGTTCTGAGACTTTACATATGAGGGACTCATCCAGCTGCTGCTCCCAATTATCCCACTCATACTGGCCACACACACATTCCCACAACCCCAGACACCCCCACACAAACACACACTCACTCACTTACTCACTCACTCACACGCATCAAACAAATATGCACTCTTCTCCTGCAGCGTATAGGAGCCTTTGCAAGGCCATTTCGTACGTACAAACATGCAATTTAAACTCCCCACGTTTGCATTCTCAACCTGTCAGCAAGACGCGCGCAGACCCGGTCGCAATTTCCTCTCCATTATTCTAGTCATGAGCCTTCCCTCTGTCTTTTCTTTTTCACTTTCATCCCTACAGTAAATGGGTGATCCCTGCTGATACAATAAAAATCTTAGTGTGTGCAGTGTTTTTCTTATTAGAATGTTTTCTCTCCTCCCCGCCACCCCACTGCCAAGCAAGTACAGTTGGAAATGGGAATGATTTAAAAAAAAACTATTGACATAAACCATTATTTTGCAAAGCAAATTAAAGGTGAAAATACATAGTTGAGAAATTATGTAGCTATTGTTTCAGTTTAGAGCAATATTTTTGTAATAACACAGTATTTATATAGTTATTAATATGTAACTACAATAAACCATGTAATTACCTTGTAAGCAACATGTAATAATCCTTGGACAACATGATGCATTCTGCGAGCTGCCTTGCGACATGCTGGTCTGCGACATTGTGCCTCTGCTGTCAGAGTGGGATCGAGTGATGTCTTTCCCTCATCATTGACAGGCAGAGGCCTCCGCCCAGAGTGCCCTTGTTCTTTTAATTACTTCCTCCCGCTTTACGACGCTACTGAATTTTAATGATCCCACATGCTAATGTCGGGGAAGCATTTCTGTAGCCTACTGAGGTAATGTGGGTGGAGCTGTAAGGATAGCTTGTCAAATGCATCAAGAGCTCAGCGCTTATAGCGGGCAAACACTGAGGGTGGCTGTAAAACGAGGGCAGACGGACACTGGGTAAAAAGAAATAGCAGTAAAAAGTTACGATGTCGATAAGACGCTTGTCTTGCTAGGTGGAATGTCCGCATGTCAGCTAAGCGAACACAAAAGTTGTAAATGGTAATAATTAGTCGATCTGCGGTATGCTGCTTTGGTTACATAATTAAATAGACATGTCTCTATCTCTTTCTTCACTCACACACAAGAGATTTTTAGTTTTCATTCTTTCACTGACCCTGGTGTGAGTCAACTTAATTCTAAGGTGATTTTTTTGTGTTGAGATGTGAGGTACGTTACTACTTTTTACTAGTGTAAAAAATATTTGCAAAAAAAGTTCCTGTAAAAGTAGGCGGGTTTGACATAGCAGGAGATTAATGACGTCATCTCACGCTACTCAGTTGTTTGGGACAAAACAGCGACTCAGTCTTATGGAAAAACCTTTGAAAAAAAAAAAGAGAAGCTTCACACACTTCAACAGAGTGTAGATGACAATGCCCGGGAGGCATATCTAATTGCAAATAATGAAGGGGACTTAGCCTTTCTAGTTATGTTAGCGTGAGTCATGTTTTTATGTCTGACAATTCAAAGGTTTTTGCTACCTTTTTTAACACCTGCCTGGTGTGTTTCCTACACCAACTGAAAGTAACCAAAAAAGCGTTGAGTGCTTAACAGTGGTATGATGGGTTCACACACTGTCCATGAAAAGTGACTTTACTGTAACTGTACCAGAAAGATTTTATTGCAAACAAAGTGAACATGTTAGCATGCCTAAACTCTAAGGTGTTGTCATGACTGTGTAAATCTGGGAGTCGTGCTTGCTGTGTCATTGTAAAACACACCGTCTGAGGCCCAGTCCCCCTTTTAAATTACCACCTTCCCCATGTCGGGGTGGATGATGTTAATTTATGCATTGCTGTCTCATTACTGCAGCCCCAGTGGAGGTATTAACTCCGCATGAGCGTGTGGCACTGCTCTAACAGGGGACACCGTCGCTAACGCACTTTGACTGACAGCCTGACACATTTTCTAAGGGATTGTGGGTAATGGCGTCCACAGGAGAAGAGGAGCTTCGGGTAAAATAGCCCCAAATTGCCCTTTGCAGTCAATCTAGGGGCTTAACCTCCTGACCTCAGCTGATCTCTCTAAGACCTATTGACCTTTGGTCCTAGACATATATGATACAAAGTTATGACACAATACCGCATGCACTGACATGAATAACAGCTTGAAAATCCTAATGTTATATTCACTGCACCGCACACTCACGCCTCGAGTGCCCCGCAGACATTAAAGAGGAGTAGGTCACTCTGCAGTAAGACTCCTCATGATATCTTCATGAGGTTAAGACAGTTATTGTGAGGGTGGGAGTTTATTGTATAAATATGGAATTTACACTGGCATGCGCTGGACTGTGATGATAAGATACTTTAAACCCATACTTAATATTTTTTCCTTTACCTTTACTCCCCACACCAACACTGAAATGACATGTTATATGATCTCCATAATCAGTTTTTATAGCAAATGTATTATTGACCCTAGCTGTGCCTATACAAATCTATAATAATTTTAATGATCAATGAACACATTTCTTGTAAACTCTTTTCCTCTTTTCACACATGAAAGTTTAAAAAGTCTAAACCTGAAAAAAAGAAATGATTTTAATTGCTACAGACTAATTTTTTATGGTTACAAAACTAACTGAATGTGTTGGCAACTTTTTTGGCAAAATACTTTACACAAGTTTTTTCTTTTCCAAAAACCACTCACATTGCACACACACACTCATGCTAAAACATACTGCGGTGTGCGACTCTTTACATTACTGCAGTCCGTCATAATGTGTTTCTTGCTGGTATACATGAATTGGCTTATTGCGTGTATACATAAACACGCAGTGTGCATTTATAAACACAATCAAAGGATGTATATACATTTTCAGTTATGTCCTTATATTTTTTACAAGTCTGAAATGTGCTCTTTACTGGTGTCAGTACCAGGTGAGGTGGTAATGCAGGTTAAGACCGGGTTTAGGCTGGGGTTAGCGGCCGGGCTCTGGCCGTAGTGGGCCCCCCGGCCCCTGGGTTTGCCTGGCTCAGCACACCCACTCTGTCAGCATTGTTGCATATTTAATGTCCTGATGAGCACTTCCACCTGCTGACACAGGCAAAGTGACAGAACAATACATCCCTCCCCTCCATCTCCCCATTCCTCTATTCGTCCATTCGTCCATCTGCGCCGCCTAACTGCCTACCGCCGGCCCGCCCGGAACACCCTCATCAATCCAGCCTCTCGCTCTTTCTCTTTCCCTATCTCTCCTTCTCTCCCTCGCTCTCCACACATTTCACATTTTAACCTCATTGACCTGTTTTTTTAAACCCCTTTTGTGCTGTCTGCACCATGCACTCGTGTGAGTGTGAGTGTGTGTGTGTGTTTAGCGGTGAGACCCACATTCTGTGCTCTCCAGTAGCAGTGCTCTATATGTTCCTGCTCCCTGTCTCCCGTTCCCATGAGTATCCTATCCCACTTTCTCTCTCTCTTTCAAATGCACACTCTCTCTTTCTGTACCACGTACATCTGTATTTTAAGGAAGACTTTTATCCTTCAAACCACTTTTACCTGCTTTTATCGACCTACAGCACTGGTCGTTTTAAGTGTTTTTAAAGAAGACCAAATTTGCCCAATATTTCCTGCTTTCATCTCACACACCGACACCCACACAATAAGTCAGACTCTGCTCAGCTGTTCAGTGTGTGTGAAGTAAGATCTCTCATTTGATGCCTGGCCTCAGCAGACCAGCACTGCAGGGTCCTGACACTCACTGACCACAGAGCTTTCCATAACACGGAGAGGACGAAGTGTGTGTGTATGTGTGGGTGTGTGTTGGCCTGTCCATTGGTCTGTCCATCTGCTATAATTCAGAAAATTTTGCCCCTTATTCATAAGGCTCACATGGCACTGCTTTCATTCACACACGTTCACACTCTCACACGGTGTGTAATGGAAAAGTTGGGTGTTTAAAGTTGTGGTGACCGTGTGAGTGTTTTGATGTGTTTCATGCGTATAATTATAGTTCGTTTTGTTCTGTCGCTTAATTTTCAATCAATAAGCCAGAAGATAATACCAGAACTTCTTGAAAATCGTTTGGGATTTTTTTTCTCCTTCTCTCTCGTTCTCTCGTGCTCTCTCTCTCATATGGCCATAGCCATTAGTAAGCATTTGCTCACTGCACCATTTGAATATTGCTGTCCAAGTTCGTCTAAACATGAGTGAAGAGACACAGCCAGATTTCCATTTATAGAAATCCTTTCACTCCAAATATACAGAAGGACAGCGCGCATTTCTAATACTTTTATGCATAACATTCAAATCTAAATACAAATCTAAGTACAAATACACCCGCATAGTATGTTCTCCCCCTCACCTGAAACACACTTCCTCACATCCACACACTCTCATGCATACATTCTCACACATACACACTCACACACACGTAGATTCAGCTACAGTACGTCTGTAATTTTAAGGTTCACCTTTTCACTTAGTGTGTAAGACAGTGTGTGCGGATGAGTGTGTGTCTGGTCCGGATGCCCCGCTCTCTCCCTTGCCTGGGATACATACTTCTTTACATTCCATAGCTTCTCTTGTTCATATGGGCATATAAAGAAGTATGTCCCCCTAGCAGGGTCCATGGGCTTGTGCTGATATCCCGGGACCTTCTCTCCTCCTCCTCCTCCTCCTCCTCCTCCTCCTCTCCCATCAGGCCCCGACCCTCACACATTGCTCCCTTAGCGCTGCTGCATTAATCTAAAATCTGATCTATTCATTCATCGCCACAAACTCATTCAAAAAGCTGAATTTGTTTTATCTGGTAACATTTAATTTCACCTTTTGTCTCTGTTTAATGTCTGTTTATACAACCACATCCTTTTTGTTTGCCAAAAAAAAAAAAAGCAATTTAGTGTGGCCCCGTAAATGCAGACACATTCACCCCGCAATTAGCTTTTCCCTTCTGTTGGCATGATCCGATTACTTCACAGGTCAAGTTGCTCACATCTCACATTTTTCCACCTCATTTCTCCCGGACAATTCCGACAAATTTCCGTCACGCTTGGAAAGCAAAATTGACGAGCAGTGATTTTTTTTTTCTCCTTTATCCGTTCATAAACTTAGGAGACCACGAGAAGAGAAAGTGGTGCAAATCTCTAACAGAACCTGCATTGCTGCACACACACACACATACACATATATGCACACACACACACACACACACACATACACGGCTACAAGGATGTGCTAGTTTTACGAGAAGGGCAGTTTTCATAAAGTCAGGCTATGCAGAGCAGCACCATGCATGCAGTTCACCTTGACTGTCAGCCCTGGAGGTGCAGCTGCAGAGAGAGGGATGGAGAGAGAGAGAGAGAGAGAGAGACAGAGAGAGAGAGAGCACGCTTACCTAGTGGGTGGCTGTCAGGTTGAGTCCCCAGCTTCAGACGGGCCGATGCACCAAAGAGGAAGAGAAGAATAAAGGATGGACGAGTGCAATAGCTCCCTTTTCTTTTTCTCTCCTACTGTCCCAGGCGCTGCCTCTGCAGTCTCTCTCTCTCTCTTTCTCTCTCTCTCTCTCTCTCTCTCTCTCTTCTCTCTCTTTCCTCACTTAGTCTCTCTCCCTCCTCCCATTTCTCTCCCCCTCTCCCTCTCTCTCTCACTGACACACACACACACACACACGCACGCACACACGCCGGTGTGAAAGTTTTAGTCGACTGCAGGTCTGCTCTGCTCTCTGATCGCTGCCCTGAATAGGCTCTGATGTGTAGGTAATATGGTCCGGAGGAGATAAGTAGTTATCTGATGATCTATACGGCCGACCCGTCCTCACCGCCTTCCTCCTTTCAGCCTCTCATGTCCCATTCTCTCTGTCTCTCACTCTATAATGTGCTGCATATACACCCCACGCCACACACACACACACACACACACACCCCTCACTCTCACTTTCCCCTCCCCTTACTCCCATTGACCCTTGACTCTCTCTCTCTCTCTCTCTCTCTCTCTCTCTCTCTCTCTTTCTCTCTCTCCTCGTTCTTATGGAGCTGGTGATGATCTGATTGTTACTGCTTTGTCTTACACGTGGAAACCTCTGTGAAGTGTGTGTGTGTGTGTGTGTGTGAGAGGTTGGGTGCGCATACAGATAACGTCATTATATATTATCCTCTAGTACTGTCACATTAGGTTAAGTGTGGCATAATGCCAAAAATGGAAAAATGAGGAGGAGAATGAGTTATTTAATAATAAATAAAAAAATTATTAAAATGGGCTACATACCCACTAACTGTCATGCATGTGGTCTTCTTGTCTAAATTAATTTCCGACTTTTTCTCTGACGGAGTGCGTAGCTGGCAGTGACTTAGTTGAACATCAGCTGCTGGTTTAAGTCTGGATTTACAGGTTTGCAGAACCACAAAGCACTGATGTACACCGCTCTGGATAAGAGAGTCTGCTAAATGCTGTACTTGTGAATTAAAATGTCAACATTTTTGATTGCCAGAATGTATATAAAGTCAGCACATGACGAAAATGTATGAGTCAGATTGCAGGGAGAATGGCACAGCTGCTATATCCTGTCACGGTAGAGTGTTTTGCAGTGTGAGTTTAACTTTACTGTAAATGATTCTATGATCTTGATCTGACATATTTGAAAAGGGTTAGAAATTAATGCTCGACATGTTTGCAGTCTGTAAAATTTTGTCATCTGTCTCTTTCACCAGCAAAAAATCTGGCATAATAGATTTGGGTGCTTGCGTGCAAATGTGTCCCCCCATCACCCAATTGCCACCTTTTTTTACTCCCTCCCTCCCTCCCTCTCTCCTAGAGATCAATACCAATTTATAGGCAAATAGCACACAGCTGACTCACTCCTTTAATGAATTAGACCGTCACTGATGCCATCGTTCTAATGAATCCCCTCACTGCGGTGTTAAATGTATCTAGAGTTACATATGTCTGGGTGTGGGTTGTGTGTATGCATGACACACACTTGTCTTGACTGATAATTACAGCAGAGGGCAGTCAGAGGAGGAGACAGCCCACCTCTATATCTAATGGCACCAAACGCTGTACGTGTGTGTGTGTGTGTGTGTGTGTGTGTGTTTCTATATGGTCGATTTCGTCATATTTAAGTGCACTGTATAGTCATATTTCAGCAAAAAGACTCTTTGACATTGTAGTACCTGGCAAACTCAAAGTACATCACACCTACACACACACACACACACACACACACACTCTATACGGGCACGTTGAGAATTCTCAGCCAGTATAATGAGCAGTGCGCCATGCACATGATTAGACTTTGGGCCAGTTATGTGTAATAACAGTGCCAATAACAGTTGTTAAGAGCGCTATATAAATATATTTGAATTGAATGGAATTGGAAAAAAAACTTCCTTATCTCATCTTCATCATTTTTACATGCTCTGACACTCTCAGACCATTACAGCTTACCTAACACACACACACACACACACACACAAACACAGACCTACACACACTCAGACACAATTACTTCCCTGTGTATTAGCTCTGTAAACAACAATACAATATTAACAGCATTATTAGAGTAATTTTCACAATTAAATGAAGTTACTTTTATATGTGTTGCTGTTTTGTATGGGCTGAAGTTTTAGAGACGGCCCAAATTTGCATTATGACTATGAGTATAAACAGACTTTGTGCACGTGTTCGCATGTGTTTTTGTGTTCTATGACGGTATGGGTCTTATTGATCCTCTGCAAAACTCTCCGACTCTCAGGTAACAGCTAAAAAGCGCAGCCTAGGCCAGAAGCTCGGTCTCTCCTCATAGCGAGCCGCTCTGTAATTAAACTGAAAGTCCTCGTCATAAATCACCCCTCCTCTCCACCCTCGTTTTTTCCACCTTCCTTTATTTTTCATCCCTTCTTCTCCTGACAAAACCACACTGTGGCTTGTGTAACAGCTTCCCTCCACCCCTCAAATCTCTCTTTCTCTCTCTTCCTTTCTGCACTCTCTCCACCAACTTTTAATATAACCTCAAAGCCCTTGTGCCAAAGATGGTACCATTACTTGGAAACATTCTTATGTCGCCATGTAGCCATACTCACATACACTCTGATACACTCTCACACAAACATACACTTCAGCAGCAGGTGTACAGTTCCGAAGCCCCCCTCCTCAAACTCCACCACCTTTAGCAGCTGTTCAACCGCCCGAGCATCCAACTGTCACCCGATCCTCTCAGCTCCAGTTCAGTCGCTGTTCAAACATGGCAGGGGTCGCTGGGCCTAACTCCTGCCACCGTGCCATCGGGGTAAAATTAGCAAGCGGAGGACTGGTTGGCCTCTCTACCCCCCCAAGAGGTCATTTGAGTCAACGCTGTCTCTCTCTTTCTCTCTCTCACTTTGCCGCATCTCTATCAAAGTGTCTTTCTGCCTTGACACGAGAGGGCAAACATGGATGAAGGCACTCAAGTGTACAATTTATCACTTTCATTTATCTAGAATACGTTGTATTTAGCATGCATCGTCTCCTCTTGAGTGTATAGCCATTAAAATTCTAAAACCTGATATTCAAGTATGAGCTCAAGATTTTTTAATAGGGAAAAAACAGAAAGAAACATATTGTAAAATCAATCACCACCAAACTGCTTTGGTTGACCTTCCCTCGTCACAGACACACCCCTAAACTTCACACACTCCTCCACGCACCTTGCGCTAGCATATCGTAGCCCAGGACGCGATGTGATGCTGCAGCACCATGAGCGGGAGCGGGACGGGGGAAGAGGAGAAGCTAGGACACATACGTAAATGTATGCAATGCATGCAGTGACAAAGACCGTATATGCTCACACGCCCTCGCACACTTACACACACACGTACACACACACACACACACACGCTCACTTACCGAGAGACGGGCCGTTTGGTTCGGAATGGAGAGAGGTGTGTCCGCACAGCAGCAGCTGAATCAGCGTTTGAGAGTTTAGAGATGAGAGCAGAGAGAGTGGGGGAAGAGAGTGAGAGAGAAGTAGAGGGGGAGAGAGGGAGGGAAGAAAAGGAAGGAAAAAAAAGATCGAAAAGGAGCTAGTGATGTTGGAGTTGTCTTGCTTCTTCAAGAGGTGCGGGAATAAAAAATGATGTACGGAAAATGAAAAAAATGGCTAAAGGAACCTGGCTTAAAAAAACAAAACAAAAAAACACTGCCAATCAAAGGCCTCCAGCTCCTCCCATCATGGTAAAGGGGCGTGTCTAAGGGGAAACACGTCACTGTGGGGAATGGAGAAGACCCCGCCCCCTTCCTTCCCACCTGTCCTGGGAGAGAAAGGCTCTGCGAGCTTATGCCCGGCGAGGTCTGAAACAGGAGCAGGAGACAGTATGGATGGTATGCTGAGTCGGGCGGAGAGGGAGAAAGAGTGAAGGAGGAAAAAGAGAGGGAAAGAGAGAGAGAGAGCGAGAGTAATAGAGAAGGAACAAAGCCACAAAAGAGAAAGTGAATACGAGTGCAGGGTTTAGAGCGAGAGTGAGGTGTGAAGGGATTTACAGAGAGAATGGAGATATCAAAGCCACACAAAAGATGAAGACAGGGTCGGAGAGATAAAGACATAAAAGGCAGTGCAGAAGATGGATCAGATTAAAGGTTAAGAGCAAGGTGAGGAACAGCATTTAGAAAAGGTCTTGAAGCGCCAGTGGAAAGATGAAGGTCTGCATGCACATGCTCTTCTCAATGATCTCGCCCAATTTTTCCTCTTCTTCTCAAATTTGTCTTTAGCATATTCCATACTGTCACATGCTCCTTTTCCCTGTCTGTCCAACAGATTGACGAAAGGTTAAGAAAACGGATGTCAAAATGTTAAACGTGGATCAAAAAATGATCAACGGAAATCATTGGCATCATCCCTTGGTTGGTTGAACTTAGGGGAAAAAAGGTCAAATCTGATGTTGAAAAAAATGGTTAGACATAATTTTGGATCATCTAAAAAAAAAAAAAAAAAAAGCGGTGCGATAATGGTACACACAGGGCGGGTGCCGAGGGTCGGGGGCGATCAGCGGAGCCTCCCGCCACCACGAGGCTTATATACCCCCGGAGTGAAAGGCAGAGCAAAGCCACTCTGGCCCTTCACCCACTCCTCTCACTCTCTGGCCTTATTTAGTGAAGCAGGGCAAAAAATAGCCCCACAAGTGCTCCTGGCTCTGCCCTGACACACAGCTGGGTGGTGCTTGAAGTGGGAGGGGCTTACGGCCAAGGTTTGATGGGCGGATGTTGAGCGTAAGGGGGGGTGAGCAGGTGGACCTGGCTGGTTGTTGAGCAGATAAACGACTTCTTTGCCAACATCAATATGTGCCATCCGTCTGTACTGTACTTCATCACTTTTTGAAGTTTTTGCATGTCTTATCTGTCCAACATTCTTCATTTATTAATTGTAACTTGATAATTAGTCGTATTGCGCCCTGTTCCTGCCTACCACACCCTGTGCAACACACCCAACACCCTTTCTGACCGGCGTCTGAAGGTATTTTTAGGCTGGCCAAATAAAGAGGCGTATAACCCCCCTTCCGTTCACCCAATCCCCACCTATCCTCTCCTCTCCACTTCTCTTCCGTCCAGCCTGGCCCTTAACCCAACAGCACACTGACCGTCTCATCAAAATCTGCTATGTATGGTCAGAGCTGATAATAAAAACAGAAACAGGCTCTCAGTCTATTTGCTCATGTTTCTTTTTTTTTTTCCAATATGTACAAATGTCATATTTATGGACATTTCTTTGTGTTTGTGCACCATCGCAGATTTTACACGCAAACGTAGCTTAAACTCATTTGCCGAGCTGCTTTGGTAGCAAAAACAGCTGGAAAATCTCCAAATGTAATTCTTTCACCAAGCCTTTTTTGAAACCCTCCTATGCATTTGGTACAAATTGTGACATTCACCAATGTTTTTTTATTTGAGATTTTTGCTTAGGTAAAAACAAAATCTAGAAATGATGCATTCCTGTTAGTGCAAAACTTAAGCTTATTGGGTTTTCTTTAATTTTGTAGTTGCATAAATAATAGTGTTTAAATGTATTAACTTTCTGAGGAAACAAAAGTAAGAAAATACTGGTAAATCAGACCCTCTGATTATGATCCTGTTGTGTTTTTTTTTTCCTCCACTGTAACAGTTTGTTGGTTATGTGGTCAAAATGGTTATTTAACTTTTACAAGAACCGACAACGTAATACAAGTTACTAGTGGTTAGGGTTAGGTCAGGGTAAACAGTCTGGGGTGGAGCCATATGTTCTTTGACATTGAATCAACAAGCTCATGGCATCGATCCAAAATAAAAAATATATAGATCAGACATTATACACATGATAACATACCTCACCAAACCAGCGTGGGGACATCAGCTAGCGCTACTTTTATTTTATTAAACTATAACGAAGGCTACTATGGGCCATAACTCTGGGATAAAAATGTCACATGATATTTTAGTTGCCTTTTGTGATTTTAAAAAAATGGAAGTGATAAGTATATGATCGCGGTGATGCACTTTATTTTTGCTGCTATACGGAATATTTACTCCTCAAATGACTGTTGACACAAAAACGCAATAAATGTTTTTGCACTGCTGCCACCATTTGCACAAATATTGAACACTGAATGTATAAATAGACTGGATATAGAATTCTTTTCATACTATAACTGTTTCTAACCTCCTGCACATCCAGTGTAAAAGTCAATTTCCACATTGTAGATAATACTGCATCCAAACTGTCTCTCTGTCTACCTCTATTTCTAATTCTAGTTCTAGTTTAAAGTTATATTTAATATTCCATGTCTCATTTAAAATGTGTATTTGTACTTTATTTATTATTGTTTATTTCATGTGCCTTAATTGTTCTTTGTTCCCTTTTTCCTACTGCGCTGTTTAAACTGGAGCCACGTCGTCTCGTCTCTCTGTGTATCTGTACAGTATATAGCAGAGGTGACAATAAAGTTTACTTTGACTTTGACTATATGATGTTGTCTCATATCAGTCACTGGCTCCTGAACTGAATCAAATCAAAAATGCTTCATATGAATCATATCAGCCAAACCATTGAATCAATATATTAATAATATTGTCTCATGGTGAAACTTGTAATTTGCAGTCCTATTTTTCATCAACCTCCTTCCTATAAAATGAAATCAGATGCACTGTGCTTGTGTTGCTTTGAGGTATAGTGCTTATATGTAACTTTCTCAAGAATTTTCATAGTTTAATAAAAAAAAAAGTCTAACCACTAAACGTTCATGTTCGTATTACTGTTCAGTCTAATTCATGCAAAACCGCAGTCTTTTGAACATAAAAATGTTTGAATGTGTGTGGTGATGACATGTTGTTAAATGTTTCCATTAGTCTTCTTCTGGCATGGTGACTCTTTAGAGTGTCGTATGAAAGGAAGAGGATGAGGGCCAGCGCAGAATTGAGAGGACAGCAGAAAGAGAGAAGATGGGAAAAGAGAAGATATTGATTTCCACCTTAAAAAGGCAATCTCCGCAGCTCAAGTGCTTTTGAGGAAAAAGAAAAGGTGTGTGTGTGAGAAAGAGTGAGAGAGAGAGGGAGCGAATATCTTACAAGCATATCAGTAGTAACTCTGTCTCACAGCTACGGGCACCTGGTTACTACATCCTTCTGTTCTGTCTCACCCTCTGCCCGTCAAAAAGGAACACAAGCAAACACACACACACACACACATTCGTACGCACACCCTTTTCTGCTCAACTGCAAGTGTGGAGGTTATAGTTTTAAACGATTACACAAATTAATGACATACATTAACACAATGTAATGGACTGGAAGTAACGGAAGTATGTATTTTTTTGTATATTGTCACCCTCTTAAAATAATGGCTTAAGTCATATTTTAAATTTTAATAAAATGGCCAAATTCACACTCTTGACACAGTCCATTATACTACAGGGGTAGGATCACATGATCAGTTTAACTGAGGATGTAGGTGATTTTACTAGAGGTGGACAGCATCATGAAGAGCTGATTTAGGCAAAGAAATCTTTTTTGTCAAAAATGACCTTATTTTAAGGAGGTGACAATATTTGAAATATTTAAATCTGTCTAACACACTCTTGGAAAGCTGATCCTTCTTGTACTGCAAAAGTACAATGCCTATCCGCTATCTTGACCAAAAGTTTTTACCAAAATCTCACAAAAACAGTTCAGAATTTTACTCTTCCCACTCTTTGAGTTTATATATACGCTACACCTTTACATCTTATAATTATAAACTATAATAGGCTTAAAAAGACAATTCATTACATTTTCCACCAGACGAGAATTACAATGATGTTTGGTAGAAAGTATAAATCAATGTATGGAGCCATCTTTCTGTCTACTAAGAATATTTACTAATCATAAGAAGTACATATAGATACATCTTTTCCTTCTTTTTAATGAGAACTTTCTCTACGTCCTGTTCAGATTACACGCAGGGCTCCTGAGAGCTTTCACTTATTTATTATCCAAACCGTTTAATCCCTACTGGGGTCGGGGGGAACGGAGCCTATGCCGGTAACTACGGGTGCAAGGTGGGGAACAACCCAACCCACTCCCAGTCAGACATTACAGGGCCAATTTAGAGTTGCCGATTAACCTATATTACATGCTTTTGGAGTGTGGATACTGTGAATTGGTGCAAACAAGTAAAACACAGTTCTCTTAAAACAAGGACATGTTTAGTTCTGTTGTGTGCATGCATCAGGCATGGTTCACTGACAGAAAAAAACGATGCAGCTAAGTGGTAAACATTCAAATTCGGCATTGTT
Organism: Distichodus sexfasciatus; assembly: GCA_032718565.1. NCBI lineage: Eukaryota > Metazoa > Chordata > Actinopteri > Characiformes > Distichodontidae > Distichodus > Distichodus sexfasciatus. Next base: position 448,916 of record JAVGVS010000204.1, on the reverse strand, counting down.
TTGTGTTCTAGTGTAAACACAATTTTAAGAAAAGGAAACATATAAAAATGTATGCATTTATAAAAATATCTACATAATTGTAAACAAGCCCTAAGATTAAGAGTCTCTATTACGCAATTGTAAACGTGTGTGTATTCACTGGGTTTTGTTTTAGTGTGCACATGTAAAGGTCTGTCTTTTCTGAGCATGTGTAGGTGTGTGTTAGTGAGTACGGCGTGAGAAAAAGAGAAGGAGAAGGGCAGAGACATGGGTCGTGTTGTGTGATTGGGCCCCAGAGGGACAGCTAATAATATCTCGCACGAGAGAGAGAGAGAGAGAGAGAGAGAGAGAGAGAGAGAGAGACTGCTGACCATTACTACATAGTGTAGAAGTTACTAGTATCAGTATCTGTTCTACTGTCAATAAAAATCTGATTTTTACACAAGGCATCTATTAGCACATTTAATTCTGGCTTTACATACGAGATTATTATTATACGTAGTATTTTGAATGCTGCACACTTTAATTATTACATATTGAACCCAGTCATAGAGTACATTATACAATCTTTATTTCTAAATTGGTCTTGGCTATTTAGTTCAAACCAGTTGGGAATGTCTGCAAATCAAACAAAGCCATTTTGGGGTGCAGAAAAAGAGAAAAATCCAAAGAATGTGAAATAATAGTTGGTACACGAGAAGGCAAAGCAGGAAACAGCTAGGTATACAGTCCACGACAGAGCAATACTTGACAAAAGAAAACTATGAGTTATTTATACTAGTCATTTATGATGTAATGGATGAAACTCGTGTGATCCCGATCTATTATTCAAGAGTCTTTGCTAGAAGTCTGGAACAGGAACCCGGATTCCCGACTCCCTTCCGGATTCCGCCTGAGACCTTACACACATATTTTGCTGACGTCCACATGCTTTAACTTACATTACATTTTATTGTGTTAACTCTGTACACTGATTACATTTCAAACTCTAAAAGATTGAATATAAGGATGTATTCACACCTGCCTTGTTTAGTTTGCTTAAAACGAATTCAGGTTTGCTTCCTCCCTTGGTTCGGACCTTTTGGGCAGGCGTGAATACAAAAATGCTACTCATTGGTCTCAGTTTGGTTCCAAACGAACCCTGGTAAGGTTGTTTAAGGTGTGAAAGCAGCCGGACCTTGATTCGACCCAGCTGCGAAAAGCATACCTTTTTGGGTTTAACGGGCTCCCGTCGTTGATGCGCATTATGGGAAATAATTGTCTGCATAACTACACAACACACACGTGTATAGCCAGCGTTAGAAATAACGTGGAGCTCCGAGGAGAGCTCTCCTTCGCAGCCGCCTTGCAGCACGTCTTTGCCGTTGCAAAATTACTGGCATCATATTGTAAAACTGACGTTGCATCAAATGCTCTTGACGCTCAAACATTTCTGCAAACTTGCATAACTGTATAAACCATATCACTGTAAGAACAAGGAGAACAGCATGCAAAATCTCCATGATTGTGTACTTTCACGTTTGGCTTCCTGCTTTACCCCGCCGCACACGTTTCTGTCCAATGGTTGAACGACAGGTGTGGTTTGGTTTACAAATTCTGGTCCACTTCCAAAGCCTACATTGTGAAAGCGAACTGCACCAAAGAAAAAAAAAGCCTTTTATTTGGTCGGGACCAGAGCAAGTGAACTAACGGACTTTCCTGGTGTGAATATACCCTAAGAGATAAAGGTTCTCTCAGGTTGAAATTTGTGTCAATAAACATTCATTTTTGTCAGATGTAAGAATACAAAACTATACGTGTATGTGTGTGTGTGTGTGTGTGTGGGTCTGTGTGTGTGGTCATGTATTCAGCGGGTTGTGAATAAAAGATGGCAAACTATGATTTTTTGGCAAATTTTTATGGCTTGTGTGGACATTTTCATATGTGAGGACTGATTGTTCATTATGAAAAATGCTTTTGCAGAATAAATGCAGCTTTTATGTGAAAACCTAAATGAGGCAAAGGACTTGATTTTGGTTATTGAGGTTAAGGTTAGAATAGGTGTAGTTGTGGTATTATTTATATCTAGGCATTGTGGGAGGCAATGGAAGGACCTCACAACGATAGCAAGGCCAAGACTGTGTGTATGTTTGTGTGTGGGTGTGTGTGTGTGTGTGTGTGTTTGAACAGGTGACTCTAAAGGAGACAGTGAAGGTGACACACAGAGTGGAGCTGGTGCTTCTGATGGCATGTGTGTCCTGAGAGAGAGAGAGAGAGAGAGAGAGATGAGGGAGGGAGGAGGCTGCCCCGATGTAAAGAGTTTACGTCCCTGATTTTGTGTGTGTGGCGTTTTGCTGGGTTTCTGCACAGAGTGCAGTTAACTGTCCCCAGGGAACATTACTGTGGCGCTGTGCAATGGGCTACGAGATGAATGCTTTCTCTGCATTACTGTGTGACAGCAAAAACCAACACACACCTTCCCAACATACGCATGCACATACGTACATACGTAAGTGAAGAAGTGTTCATATGTTGGAGTTGTTTCCTCTTCAAGGCGGTTCGTAACGTACACCTCAGGTCATTTAGGTGTCAATATATAACACAGTTATATATAACACAATCATTTATTTGCAGCATCAATTACAAATTAGTTACAATTAAAGCCTTAAAACTAAACCTCCCCTCGCTGTCTCACCCACAAATAAACACTCACACATGGACATTCAGCTACTATCACACCATTGTAGCATTTGGGGCAGTTGGTTCGAATCTCAGACTGGTAAAGTCACCACTGAGGTAATCATGAGAAAGATACATTCCCTAAGCACTGTTCCCCGGGCGGTGCCCATGTTAGGTGCCTACAAATATTTTTTATGGCCTGACGTTAAAATTGTACTTACAGTAATTTGCAGTATAAAGCTGATTGACTTTTCCTGACTATATGGAGTGTTTCCTTCCACGTTAACAATTTCCACAACTCCTCGATATGTGCAGATACAAGGGACCCCATTATCGCATTACATGCTAAAATAATACATTGATTCACACCCCGCCATTATCGTTAAATTGACAGATTTTTCTATTTCCCCAAAAATAATTTTAAAAAAAACAGTCCAGCGTCCAACACACCCCCAGGGCAACAAAATTGTGCATGTTTTCAGAGCGTGTGAGAGGAGGGATGTCAGAGGGCTTTTTCAGCGGGCGAAATTTAATTAAGTGAAGATGTTGGATGGTTGTCAGAACTCAGCAGACTGAGCGAACAGCTGGCACAGCTAGCAGGGGCGGGCACGGGCACGGCAGAGGTTAAGCAGCCCGAGGACTTTTTGTCGGCTATGGGCACGTGATCTGGAGCCAGGACAGAGGACACATGTGTTGTGTATTTGTGGTGGTGGTGGTGGTTTGTGTGTGGGTTTCCCAGCAGGACACCTTGCTCAGGGTCACACGCCAGCTACTGACTGTGGATCAGAGTTGTGGAGGGTGTAGTTGCGGAGGACGGACGTTGCGCTGATCTGCACTGACGCAGAGACACCACCTGTAGAATAACCTTAAAAATAACCTGAGAATACTTTGAGAATAGCTTTGCCTAAAAAATGCATTCAATGACAATTTGAATTTGAAACTTGTAAATCCCCCAATATTGGTCAATGTTAACTAACAGCAAAATTCTGTAAAATTCCGATTTTTGCAAGAGTTTTGATGTAATCATTTGATGTCACTTTTGACGAAAACGTATGCCCAAATTCAGAAAACAGGATTGATACTTTTGAGACCCTGGTGGACAATAGACACAATAGACAGTAACAAAGTGTTACTGTAATTCTGGTTCAGTTTGTTGTGCTCAATATTAAGCAGGTGGTCATAATGTTACGGCTAATCATTGTATGAAAGTGTAGTGTCGTTTTCTTTTACAGTATATTACACACATATCACACATTCTCATTTTAACTAACATTGCCTATAGATTTTATAAGAGACTGTCCTATAGTTATAGCAGCATGTGTTTCTTCTGGGTGTTGATTGAAGAATTTTCATGGTTTGATTGTATTTATACAGATGTGTTTAGGTGTGTTTGGAAAGAACACAGATAGAACGTGTTTTGGAAAAGTGGACATCATATTGACGCAAGTGTGAAAATGATGAACATGATGAAAGAGTAAGGTCTTAACATTCATTCATTCATTCTCCGAACCGCTTAATCCCAACTGGGGTCGCGGGGGGACCGGAGCCTTTCCTGGAAACTGATGGGCACAAGGCGGAGACCAACCCTAGGCAGGCGCCAACACACGGCAGGGCACACACATTCCCACAGTCACACACACATTCACACCTTACGGGGGCCAATTTAGAGTCGCCAGTTAACCTATATTGCATGCCTTTGGACGGAAACCGGAGCACCCTGAGAAAACCCACGCAAACACGGGGAGAACTCCACGCAAAAAGACCCTACGGCCATCCCGGGGGTTCGAACCCAGGACCTTCTCGCTGTGAGAAGCACTAACCATTGCACCACCATGCTGCCCAAGGTCTTAACAAAAAATCAAAAATCAAAACTTAATTGAGAAGTTAAGGCAAGGGTTAGGATCAAATTACATTGTGTAACTCCTGTAACCACATATAAAGTATATAAAGGTTGGGTGTGTTTGTGTGTGAAAGAGAGTTAGTGAGAGAAAGTCAAGACTTTTTAAACACATTTCACCTCAGAAAGATTTCAGATGGCTAAATTTAATTAAAACTCAGAACACTACTGGCACACTGATGGATTTTTTGAGCCAGGGAATTTCATTGAAAAAAGTCAAATAAATAAATAAATTATAGTCAACATTAGTTGTTCAGTCTAGTCCTTTCCAGACTTTTCTGTTATGAAAAGTTCTTTCACTGTCATTTGCAGCAACTCTTCATCTCGACTTATTTTTTAAATAGTTAGATGCTGAGATTAAAAAAACCCCCACCAAATCCTAGCTCTGATCTAAGCTCATCAAATTAAGCTAATACATAAGATTTTGCTAAATTATGTTTAGACTACCTTTAATCAACACAGTTTGCTGGTTAAACTACAAATACAGCTTTGTGACACCTGATCGCATGCAAGAGAATTTCTCATGAGAACAGTTCCACTGGGTTTCATAAGAAAGATGTAGCAAGAAATCTTACAATCTTAAAAGCAATAAACCTGCCAAATACATCTCCCCGATCACTAACCTTTCAAACAAGTTGCTCATCATGAGGCTGTGAGATGGTAATCACAAACAGATGGAGAGAGAGAGAGAGAGAGAGAGAGGGAGAGAGAGAGAATTCTGCTCCTTCATATTTCTCAGTGAGTGGGTGAGTTGCAGACAGACAGTAGAGTGTAACAGAGCTCAATCGATACAGACAGCTAAATATAAACCTGCATTGTGAAGCAGCGATTTCAATGAAGCTTCCATCAGAATACAGTAAAGCCGTAAGGTGTGCGTGTGTGTGTTTGAGTGTGTGAATAAGTGAAATCTTTGAGATAGTCTGTCTAGTGGTTCAAAGAACAATAAATAAAAGTTAATGTACAATATGTAAATTATCTATCTATCTATCTATCTATCTATCTATCTATCTATCTATCTATCTATCTATCTATCTATCTATCTCTTTCTGTCTCTTTCTCTAATCACATCTCATGACCGGCAAAAATGTTTTTAATTTAAATATCCAAATGTGTGATGATTCCATCTATCTATCTATCTATCTATCTATCTATCTATCTATCTATCTATCTATCTCTTTCTGTCTCTTTCTCTAATCACATCTCATGACCGGCAAAAATGTTTTTAATTTAAATATCCAAATGTGTGATGATTCCATCTATCTATCTATCTATCTATCTATCTATCTATCTATCTATCTATCTATCTATTGATCGATCAATCAATCGATCGGTCTGTCTGTCTGTCTGTCTGTCTTATTTCCATCTCTTTTGCAATTTAAACATCCAAATAATTTTAGGTGGATACTGAGTTTGTGTGTGTTTGTGTGTGTGTGTGTGTGTGTGTGTATACACGTAGAAATGACAGCTGCTATAGTGCAGACACTTTGCCAGAGCCCTGTGTGAAACTGCCAGTGAGCTTCTCCATCCGTCCGTCCCTCTGTGTCAAATGCCTCCATCCTCCTGACTCCACCCCCTGATGCAGCTCCTCCCCCAAGGCTCCTCCCACTCTCCACACCTCTCTACAAACGGACACTCAGCGGTTTTGATGCTGTGTGTGCATATAGCTCACAGATGTGTGTAGATGGGGCCCCGTGTGTGTGTGTGTGTGTGTGTGTGTGTGTGTTGGGAGTACATCTGTGTTGACCAGGCCATCCGTCAGCATGACAGGTGGAGTCAATGCCGTCCCCGGGGTTTTAATAGACTGGCATTCCCATCGGTAACGTAAGATGCTCACACGCTCTCCTTTTACATTGTGGCCTACATGTGACAGGGAGGATTCTCCTGTGTTTTTCCTCCATCTCAATTTTTTCTTTGCTCTCGTCCCTTTCGCTCCTCCTCTTCCTCCAATGTCTCCCCCTTTCTCTTGCAGCATTGCAGTAAACAAAAAAAGCCCTGCATGCAGTACGCACGGAGCTGCGGAGGTAAATCACGGCTTGCTTGTTAGCTGTAAGATCTTTTGCACTGTGTGTGAATGCATTTGCAAAAGTGAGTGTGTGTGTGTGAGTGTGTGTGTGTGTGTGTATCGACAGCGCTGAAATGTTCTCTTCTTGACCTCGCTTGTTCATGGTGTTTAACAGACACATCTCTCCCAGTGATAACACACTCCCATATACACTGCTGTCCATTAGCTGCATCGAAATTCCCCTCATACTGGCACCCACATACACACACACACACACACTCACTGAGTGTGAAACCTCATGCATCAAAGTATGTCCTCTGTTTTGCAGTCAGGAAAATGGTTCAAAGCCCTGTTTGACTTCTGAACCTGTTCTCCCTTCATTCCCCATCATCCCACTTTACAGATAAGAGAAGCCCTCCTGGACATCGGTGCCAGCTAGCTTCAGACAGGTGTGTGTGTGTGTGTGTGTGTGTGTGTGTGTGTGTGTGTGTGTGTGTGTGTGAGCTATATTATGGAGGAGGATGGTACAGATGGAGAGAGAGAGGGATGAGGAGAAAAAGGAATGAATAAAAAGTGGAACACTAATGGCATGATGAATCTGTGTGTATTTTTGCAGTGGCAGTTTTGATTTATCACCAGCATTTTATTCAAGGTCCTGGAATTAGTGAGACGCAGCACAGGAAAGAAAAGAGAAACATGCCGACAGAAAGAGAGAGAGAGCTGGGGAGACAGGGGAGAGAAGGTAGCTCCAGCAATTGCTTGAGCAAATGGAATGGTGCAGTTTGATTATACTTTATGTATCCCCCATCTCAGCGTTTCCATCTCAGCTGTCTGTTTTTCTCAGCAGTGATGAATGCCAGAGAGAGGGAGAGAGTCAGAGAGAGTCTCCCCAACACCTCCGCCTGCCATGGCAGACACCTCGCTAATCTTTCAGGCCCCAGAATTAAAGAAATGGCCAAACTGTGTCATCAGGGTGAGGAACAGAAGTCAGTCAGGATATGGGAAGTTGTAGTGGAATTGAGTATCACAGATCTGTCAGTGTTAAGGAGTAACTAAATTTAGTGGCACTAAGAGCTTAACAACTTTTTTCAGTAGCTTATCAATAGTGAAGCTACTTCTTAAACACTGTAGTTTTCCAGTAACTAGTTTTGACATGGTGATGTAGCATAGCAAAATACTTTATCTTTACAAAAAATATATACCTTTTTTTTTTTTTACCAGCTTTACCAGGTGTTTTTGATTGATTTTGCATTTGCAGAAGTGGCATCTGATAAGCTATCATGCCCACACAGTTATTTGCATCACAGCGTGCTCTGCGGCAGCTGTGTGAGGGAGTCGGAGGACAGAGAATCCATGGCTGTGAAACAGCATTGCAGAAATTTGCTTTTTTTTCTGCAGCTTATAGTGTATCGATCTATCTATCTATCTATCTATCTATCTATCTATCTATCTATCTATCTATCTATCTATCTATCTATATTAAAACAGTATCTTAGCTGTAGCTTTATAGCTTGTAGCTTCAAAGGTTGTCATTTAAAAGTAGCCTCCCAAACACTGGTATTTATGCTTTGTTACTTCCCACCTCTGGTACCAACATCTTTTCAAGTGTGTTGAAAACAAACTCGTATACAGAACAAAGCTGAATGGCTTCCTCCGAGTATAAGGACTGGTTCCATAATTTCCACAACTCCTTGATATATGCAAATACAGAAGACCCCAATATACCAGCTGGATTAGGGAGTTTGCCCTATGATATGTTGGTCGTTGGTTCAAGTCCTGAACCAGTAAAGTTACCACTGCGGTGCCCATGAGCATGTTACCATCCCCAAGCACTCCTCCCCAAAGTGCTGATACACAAGCTGGCCACTGCTCCTTCACGAATGGGTCAAATGCAGAGGCCGCATTTCATGTGGTGCACTTTGTAATGTGTTGTGGTGTGTTCACAATGACAGATAATCACTAGGGTGATTCCTACTTTTTACTTACCATTTCTTTCTGATTAAATTCTTTGCTTGTGGAAAATGTAAAGAATTTTCTTGTTAAACATGCTTTACTGTAAAATGTAAATTATACAATGACTCTTACTTGTTGTAGGTTTTTAATTCTCTTTTACCTCTGAACATGTCAGTTACATGAGAGCATATGAAATTCCGAACTTTAGCTGAACAGATGATCAGCCGCAAGTTTGTGGTTCAAGAGTAAAGAGTGAGTAAAGAGCGAGAGGAAATGCCCTAAAATTGATGTTTGCTTTGATACCATGTTCTATAGCCTACAGTATACTGTACACCCCATCTCTCTCTCTCTTTCTCTCTCTCTTCCTCCTCCCTCTCTGTGATTTATCTTCCTAAACCACAACCCTATAATCTACTCTGGCTACTGCTGCTGCACTGTGTGTATTGTCAGTACACTTTAGATTTATTGTTGTTATTATTATTTCCATCACATAAAGGGTTACAGACACTGTAACAACCACTAGCTGGACGTCACGTCATTCCTCCACGCAGAAGGGGGCGGGTTTAACTTCACATTTGACTGGTTTACATTTATGTTACAAGTCCTTATATTGTTTTGCTGCTGAAGTACGACCTTAGTTTGATGCAATAATTCACGAGGTCATTAAAGCTACAGGTGAACAAGTCAATATTGTGTCTGATGTGTTTCTCTCCCAAACATAAGCACACATGTATGCACTTGCCATGGTTGTGCATTTGATAGTTGAGGTCTAGAACAAATCTTTACATTACCAAAATATTTCAGAACCTGTCAGTTCAATTATTTCCTATAAGAAAATATCATATATCATATGCTTAGATTTGTAAAAATTATTTCAAGCACTTTTCAAGCAAAGTAAAACACAAACTTTTCTGACCATTTTTTATGGGGGAGGGGAAAATCAAACGTGTTGTGCAATGGAAACAACTGAACACTAACTAGATCACCAAAACCTAAATCATAGAATGAATAACTAAACAAGCTGAACCTATGGCAAACTGAACTGAAGAGTGAACTGAACTGACACAAGCGACACAGATAATGGGGCTAGATTAACGGAAAGGACCAAATGACCAGAAACATAGAGGGGACAGGACAAACGGGATGACTGACAAGAAAAAAAGACAGGATAAACACAAATTGAACATAAGCTGCATCTGGTGGCCGCTTGGGGAAGTGAAAGTGAGTGATTATTTGTCATTGTGATCACACCACAGCACAGCACACAGGGCACCACAACAAAATGTGACCTCTGCATTTGACCCATCCGTGAAGGAGCAGTGGGCAACTGACAAGTGTCCAGGGAGCAGTGCTTGGGGATAGTATCTTGCTCATGAGTACCTCAGTGGTAACTTTACCAGCCCTGGATTCGAACCTGCAAGCTTCTGATCACAGAGTGAACACCCTACCATTATGCCACCAACAGTCCTGGGCGATTTGGGACAAAGCTATTTAAATAGCATGATGATATAAAACTGTGGAATTGTTAAAACACAAGCTATGCACAAACAAAAGCTATGTTATGCAGGTATGCAGTAAAATTTGTGCTGGAGTGCTCGTCACTGTTTTTCTGTTCTTACCTAGGAACGAATCCCAAATAAAAGACATTCACCAATGTCAGACTCTTTTGTAGCTACTGAAAGTACGAAGGTTTTAGTAACAAATTTCTTCTTACAAACTGAGGACCATTAGATTTCATTGTTCAGAATCAAGGTACCAACATGTTCTAGTTTTACATGTATCAGCCATTAGCATCTTTTACCCTCATATCACATGTCCTTAGCCCTGAGCAAATAGTTAGCAGATGAGATTAAATGGTTGTTTGAAAAGTTTTCAAGTACTGCATGAGTTTGGGCAGCTCTGAAGAATAATAGCCCTGCCTGGATAACACACTTTGACCGGCTCACACTATGTATGCTGTCTGGATGCTCTCTGTTATCCATTATTAATGCCTTGTTGTCAACTCAACATCATTTAGCTTCAGTAGTCAGGATTGATGCTGTCTGTTTAGCGCTGCTTGTGCTGCTTGTTGTACATGGAGAAACATGGTGGGAATTTCTGTCCCTAACAGCACAGATCACTTTGTTTGTCTGGCCTGAATACTGTAAACTAGACTTCAGATACTGTCCACACACACACATAGCGAGAGCAGTAGCTGTCAGAAGTGGTCTCCAGCTCTGCCGCCTCGTGCCTGTCGTGGCCGTATGGTGACTATTTTTTGCGTGGCCTCTAACGCTCGTGCCTGTCACATTTCATTGCCACCACTGAACTGATCCACTTAAGCAGACAGGCAGTCTTTCCCACACCCTTACACACACACACCATTTCTTCCTCTCTTCTCTGCTACTTGAAGGTCACACAATCCAATCCAAATGATCAGTGGTCAGCCTCTAGTGAAAAGGAAGAGATACTGGACTTCTGGGTGATCTACTATTTTGAGAATACTTGCCTTACTTTTAACACAAAGCATATAAACAGAGGGACTCTTAAAATAGTTACCAATGTGCTGGGATTTGCCAGTCGAGCAGTAGCGATCTTCAATTTTGGAAAGCTTGTAGCAGAGCAAAACACTTTTGCCCATCTTGTGAGTGACAGACAATCAACACAAACATAAAATTTGACTGATGACTTTAGGGGAATTCTCCTTATAGGCATTTTCTGGCCACATCTGTCTTTCCTTGTCCTCTATTTCCTTTCTTGTCTATTTTTTACTTGGTGTAGTTTATCAGTATCATTTTTATCATATCTATCTATCTATCTATCTATCTATCTATCTATCTATCTATCTATCTATCTATCTATCTATCTATCTATCTATCTATCTATCTATCTATAATTGGTGGAAACCAGTGAAAGCAGAAAGAAACATTAGTGATGATATTTAGAATGAGAATGAGCTTTGCATATTTTGCATATTTAATTTGACTAAACATGACTGCCAAACACTGTAAATAAGAGAATGTGTGTTGGGTGGTGGTCTAGTGGTTATGATACTCGCCTCTGGAACAAGAGATCATGGATTCGAATCATACCTCCAACACGGCCATCATTGGGTCCCTGAGCAAGACCCCACCCCCTAAACCCCATGTTGTTCTCAGTTAAACTGCCCCTGAAATGTCTGATAAATGCCACAACTGTACAGTATATATTCATTCAACCTGCAAGATGGTGTATAATTTGTACATTTTGCTCATCAATGAAAATATCCAGCATGACTCGTCTTTGGGCATATCAAATTTAACAAATTTAAGGCTAGAAAGCAATGTTTAATGTAATGTAGTACACTTTATTATGTAATGTGAGCAATTCAAATCCAGTAAGTTTCTGCTTCATTCTACACTTATAACCATAAATCTCCTAAATGTTTTTTTGCTCGTGCACATGGGTGTTATACCAATCGGTGGCTTTTCAATTCCATTAAAAGTTAATATTACCAGCTATGTTTTTCTTTTGTATCATTCCAAAGCTTTCATTTTAGGAGCATGTAGGATTAAAAGGCAATTTAAGCACAGCACTTGTGATATCAGAAGCACAGCGCTTTCAAGAACGTCCGACAGCAAGTAAGGCCAGTGAAGCATTTAATAGTTTAATTAGATTCATCGGTGGTTAGAACCTGGAAAATGTCTCCCTTTAACATTTCACATTTGTAGATATGTCCCAGGTAGAGGCTCATATGTCTGCTAAAAATCGTGGTTCAATGCTGAGGATCACAGCGTAACAGGATACGTGGATTACTGTTAAAGTTATTTTAGGGTATTCGCATGGCTTCCGATAATAGAACCATTAGGCCTCCTTTTGTGTAAAATTAAGTGTTCAGAGTCTGTCAAGGATCAGATGCACTCTTAGAGTGTTACTGCAAAGCTGTAGTTTTTATACTGATGCATATGTAGATGTACTTCTTCAGCAAACTGGTTTTAGATGGTCATATTTTCTGTGTCTCTACTTTATAAACTCCATTAGATACCAGCAACAGCAATTCCAAAATGTTGGGATGGCAACTGTACACTTTCTCTTTTGATCTCATTAAGAGAGGTCTCAATGAGAAGAACAAGGCCAAGCCAAAAGCTAAGCATTGATGCTATGTGTCACAGCATCGAAACACACAAAATTAAATCAATGAGCAAAATTAAATTGGAGAGTCATCTTTATGTGTTTAAAAAACCTATGTCAACAGAACAAAATACACGTAGGTCTATTCTTGCTTTTCGTCGTTGTTACACCTGAAACATTTTCATTGGTTTCTTCTACTGTTTTGTGCTTTATGGTAAGTCGTGAGTATGGTAAGTGGTATAGTGGACATTAATATCTCTCTCTCTACCATAAACAAATAACCTATTCAAGTATCTTCCTTTTTTAACTTTTTCTTCCTTCTAATCTGTTAACCTTTGGCCCTTTACTCCTCCTTGGATAGAGAGGAGAGAAAACGAGAGAGAACTAAAGAAGCGAGGTGAGTAAAGAGGGTCAGGACAATAGGGAGGGAAGGAGGCGGGGAGGGAGAGAGAAAGAGAAAGGCAGACTAAATCGATATCTTATGAATATTCTAATCAGTGTCCTGCCTTGGTAAAATAATGTCAATTAGTGGTGGATCAGTAGGAACGGGAGCAATATGGAGTCAGAAGCCTGAACAGACATGGTTGGTCACAGAGATGGGCAAAGTCACTGCAATTAAATTTGAGTGTTTTTTTGCCCAAATTTAAATGTTAACAACACGTCCAGAAACATGGCTGGAGTTGCTCTTTAAGTCACTCTTGCTGAACGACATTCAGCAGTATTGGCCTGGACGGGTGACATCAGAGAGATCAGGTTGAAAGAGCAGAGGAGAAGGATGGAGGACCGAGAGAAAATTACACACAGAGCGCAAATACAATGAGTAGACAGACAGATACACATCATTGTCTCTTCTCATGTCAGCTCAACTGTCTCAGAAAGAAGAAGAAAGAGAAAAATCCTGAAGGGTAATAAGTAAGGGATGATGAAGTGATTACAGCAGTTATATAAAAAATTAAAATTATTTTGCTCATTTACAGTATATGTGATAGATAGATAGATAGATAGATAGATAGATAGATAGATAGATAGATAGATAGATAGAGTTAATTTAATTTCCCACCTCAGTTTTTTTGTGTTTACACAGAAAATACACTCATGACACGTAAACATTTTTTTCTAACCAAGTACAGGCCTTCATGGAATCAATATTTTCTGATGATAACGGCATACTTGAGTAGGATAACGCAACCTGCCGCACTACAAAAATGGTTCAATAATGGTTTGAGGAACACTCCAACAGGTCTGAGGTGTTGACTTGGCCTCCAAATTCTCCAGATCTCAATCCAACCCAGCTTCTGTAGGATGTGCTGGAAATACAAGTCCTATCCATGGAGGCCCCACTTCGCAACTTACAAGACTTGAAGGACCTGATACCGGCGACTTGGTGCCAGATCCTACAGCATACCTTCATATGTCTAGTGGAGTCCATGCCTCCACGGGTCAGAACCGTTCTGGCGGCAGGAGGGGGATCTACTCAAAATTAGGTGGTATTATTTCTGTCACTCTCTGTCAGTTCATCTCTCTTTCTCTTACTCACTCTTACACACACCCAAAAAAGAGACAGAGAGAGAAGACGACCTTGCATTTTTTGCTTAAGAGTATGTGAGTAAGATTGAATATCAATTTTCTCTATTCAGCAATTAAATGTTTTATTCCCTTATATAGCATTTTTTAGTGTTTATAGAGAAACGGTTGATTTTCATTGTGTTCCACATGACAGAATCTGATGAATCTTGAAAAGGCTTGCTTATGCAGTTCTAAGTTGCGCTTAGTTTTGGCATTAGTGCTACGTTTTGGCATTACGTTCAGCAACAGAAACAGTGATGAGAGAAGAGAGATCTCTTTGCGAGACTGTCTACATGAAGAGTGTCCTTATGGAAAGGACAAACAGTGCTTTAGTGTAATCTCTGAAAAGATGGCATGAGAGTTCTCATGACCCTCTCTCTCTCTCATGATCCCCCAGACTCTTGCCCCTTATCACTGTAAAACTGCGCCCAAACACTGAATCATCTATCACAAGTGCTTTTTCCTGCATCTGCACCTTCTGGTTCTCTATCGCTCTGCCCTTGTTTCGAGCCTTCTCTATCTTCCTTTTGTTTTCCTTCCTTCTTTCCTCTCTATTTCTGCACTCCTTTTATCTCCGTGCAGTTGTTGGTGGGAAGAGTGTCTCTTATACATTTCACACTTTACATTCAAAGGAGCATTGCAAGGTGCAAGGGATCATTCTACTACTGTAACCAAGCCACCAAACATTCTCCTTCTTGCTTAATCTTGTATAGACACCCCAGTCATGATCCAGACAGCTCGAACTTTGGGATTTTTCTCCCAAAGATGGTCAAGAGATCAAAAACAGTCTTAATCTGTGCTGAAGAAATATGTTCAACTGATGACCAGTTATAGAAATTTTGCTGGACCAAAGTAGAGCTTTTTTGACTAGGTGAGAGCTCTTTCCTCCCCTTCATCTGTCCAATCATCTTCTAAAATGAAAGTCAGTGGGAAGAGTCAGAAAAGGACGTCCTTCCATTTACCTTTGTTCTTCTCACCCTTTGTACTGTAACTGAGTCTGCACTCAGGACTAAATGGACTACAGCGTTAATGGTCTGACTTCAATTAGAAGCTTTCTCTAAACAATGACATTTACTAAGCCGGCACCCTGCAATCTCAGGCATCCTCCATTACACAAATGGACACTGTATTTAACTGAATTATGGTACAAAAGATGGAAATAAAATGATCTCTAGGTAACGATCGTTGTTATTCTATCATTTATGAAGAGTACATTGAAACAGTTAAATGTAGCTTACCTAAATACAATTGAGCATTGACTTGAATGAGCCATATGCAGAACATCCAACGTTCGAACCAGAAAACAGAGTTAGATACTTCTGCCTTTCACTTCGGTACGCATCTGGTGAATGACAGTGGTTTCCCGGGTCGGTCTGAGGTAATAATATCAAACCAAAAAAATAAAAAAAGTAATTACATTTCTTAAGTTAATAATAGTATTAGTGTCTGTTTAATTTTATATATTTTTTTTATTTATCATAATCATGTCAAGAATGCTGAAATATAGTCATTGTGTCTTTGTGGTTCATTCAAATATGCTTCACTGGGGTTTTTTGCTGTTTAAGACTGTCTCTTCTCTATGTCTTAGTATTGCATATGTGTACAATTTCTGTCTGTGTTTCTACTTTCAGGTTTTTGTCTGTTAGAAAACCAGCTAAATTTACATAAAATTGTCCAATACGTCATATAAGTTTGAACATGAGTCTCAACAAAACATATTAAAAAGTTGTTTAAGAAGAAGCCCTTTGACTGCGGTCCTATTTTTACTTTGTTACTGAATGTCTTGCTGCATTGACGTTTAAAATGGCTTATCTTGGAACCTATGGTCCAGCATGCTAGATCTTATTATATTGTCTAGTCATGGTCATATTCATGCACCAAAATCCTGATAGTCATACACACTCTAGATTTTGAATTCCAGGTTAAAAAAACAATGAATTTTTGATGAGATTCAATATGCAGCGTATACATGGCTAATATAATGTTTGTGGTAATCTGCTGTAAGTTCTGTTAGGAATAATGAGTAGTGTGAAACTCCTTGAACATCCACATCCAATGTTAAAGTCTTAAAATGTCCACTATGCTGACAACTAAGACCAACTTGGTTCTTGATGGTCATTAGGGGGCAACAAGAAGCATTTTTACTGCTTTGACAGGTTTAATAACTAACTTAAATTCGTCTTGCTTGGTCATGCTTTTTCTCTCTGCAGGCCATAATAATAGCAGATCCGAAAAACTTAATTTCTTTCCAGTTTTTATTTTTAGTTAGTAACCTCTCTGTTGCAGTGTGTAGAAATTCATAACCAAAAACGTCTTTACACTACAAATCTTATGGAGACAGACCCAGCAATCCTACAGACATGGTAGTTTGTGTGCTTTGGAGTGGCGCAGCATCAGACCATTACCTCCGTAAAACACGGTAGCAATGTAATCCCCCAGGTCTGTAGGCTAAACGAAAAACAAAATGGCTTTCTACAGTGAGAGTGTGGAGTTACACTGGGGAGCTTGGCCTTGGAGAAAGCTTAAGGTGTGTTTTTAAATGAAATAGTTGCAGGACAACCACTTCCTCTTTTGCTGCGCCATGGCCCAAGGTCACACTTTATAGAGAGAGCTGTACGCTAGCCAGAGTTAACTCAATTTTAGGTGGTTTAACTCAACCTCACTGTTACTTCAGGCTCTTCTCACCTGTAATGTTACAAATCAAGCTAAGAACCCTCTCATCTGCTGCACAATGAGAGTGAAAATTCCTTCCATTCCTGCGGCTATTGAAAAGAGTTTAGCTCCTTAGATATTCATTTTGAAATCTATTTGGAAACGATTCCCGGCGTAACTCCATCGATTACTTAGCTATAATTCTCTTGATGTGGAACATTATTATTGTTGTAAGCCTGGACGCTGCTGTTGTTTTGCCTTTAATTATTTCTCTAATGCCTATTGACAGCCGCAAAAATTGAGTTTGAGGTGGATTTCCTGTGTCCTGGATACCCTCTTTCCCCCTCATTGTCCCCCTTGCCAATGAACGAGTGCAAGAGGGCCATTCCATTAGAAGAGTGATAGGACGTCCTCCTCTTCTCCTCCTCCTCCTCCTCCTCATCCTGTTCCTTCTACTTGTTCTCTCCTACATCTCATATCCTAATGAACAACTTTCTTTCCTTTCTAAGATTACAACACACCAAATGCCATTGTTTTAGGGTTAAAAATGGTGTCCAAGAACATCTGAGCCTGAATAAGTACGCACGGCAGAAAAAAATGCAGTATGGACACCAGGACCTGAAAGAATGAAAGCGACCTTGTGATTTTAACCAGCTGATGTAATTGAGCAGTGACTAAGCTTCGTTCATTGAGAAGAAATACCATGGACCAATCCAGTGGATTCTGCAGGAACCTGGGTCCAGTCACTGGATTTCATTTACCAATATTTAGTTAAGATTGTCCTTAAATTTGTTCTCAGGAAAGTAAAGATGCTTAAATAGTATATTATACCACTGTGAATTTAAGAAGCCAGTCATTTTTGTAGGAGTGTTCTTCAGAAGTTGCAGATTTTATTCTTACCTAAAATAAATCTCAAGTAAGAAAACATCTGTGAATGTCACAATCTTCTTGAAAACTGCATAAATGTATTTAAGAACAAATTTCTTCTTAAAAACGGCTGGTCAACGAGGCCCAATATTTTCATGGATCGGCAAAGAAAAGGGTCTGTGCACTTCTATCAGTCAAATTGAATGTGTGTGTGCTGTTTGAGTGTGTAAGAAATTTGAGAGACTAATAATTACACTGTCACCTGTTCCTATCAATTTGAAATGCACCTGTTAGACCTATATACCCTTCTCTCTTTTCTCTCTCTCTCTCTCTCTCTCTCTCTCTCTCTCTCTCACAAACACACACACACACACTTCTGCCTATATTTAAGATCACTTATCCAGCTCAAATAGAAACATTAACAACACTAACACGACCCAAAGACGCTAATGTATAACTGCTAATGACACTTCAATTACAAGATAAGCCAGACAGTGTACCATTATCATTGTCCAGATTATTAGAATAATGTTAATAAGATTAGCTGTGAATCCTGAAAAACCTTTTAAATACCACAATGATTATAATCGCCACCGTTACTGGCAGTGATAGCTGCTAAGCTCTGCTTCCTGCTGATCTGGCATTGTGTTTATAGCTGTGAGAACTGAGCAGCCAATCAGCAGTAGGCCCATATAAAGGTGTGTGTGTGTGTGTGTGTGTGTGGTTATTCATACCAACTCCTTTATCGTTATTGTGTTATCTTCTTGTGTCTTCTATGTATCATTCTAACATAAGTGTGGTGTTTGTCGATAGTATACAGCAAACTACTTGAGCAGGTTTTGTGATTATGTATAGAACGTGTGTGTGTCTTTTTTTTTCACTTTGTGGGAGTGCTCTGGTGTGAGGGTCTATGCATCTGCACATATCTATATGCATATGTATGTGGCTGCATGCATTGGAGAGATGTGTGTGTATATATGTTCTGGTGTGTGTGTGCTGTGTGAGTGTGTCAGGGTGTGTGTGTGTGTGTGCAAACGGCTGTCGTCTCTCCTCTTCCCTTTTCTGGGCTGGTTACTCAGGGGGCAGCTATAAAAAGAAAGGGCCCTGTCAGACCATGATTTAGCTCCGCGGCTGCACAACCACACGCCTGTAAGATACACACCAGAGTGGCCAGCTGAGTTTACTAAACTTTCACAGGGGACTAAAATAGCCCTACCTTGAGTGTGTGTGGTGTATATGTGTGTGTGTAGACCTGATTGCAGTTTAACTAATTTTTTTGTGTATGCCTTCATATATTTGGTTTAATTGTTAACTATTGCATTATTGTAGTTATTTAGTTGCGGGTTGTCTTGAAGGGTTTATTCAACAAATGTATGAGTTTTTATCATTTTTGAATAATTTCCTACGCATTTGAGATAGCAGAGAACAAGCAAACACGTGTTGGCAAGTAGCTTGTTAAAATTAGCAATGCTATTAACTTTTAGTGGTTTATCTGTAGCAAAGCTACTTTTAAAAATAACACTATTCAAAAATACAATATTAAAATACTTCTCAGAAAAGGAATATTTTTTTCCTCTCTTCACAAAGACAGTGTTTCTAATAGTATACTCTTGGCAGCTGCGGGATGGAGTCGGAGAATGGAGTCCACCTTGGCGAAGATTCAAATCAAAACACACACTACCTCCAAAACATCATTGAAACCTTTTTGTGATTTGACGTTATATTTTGGAGAGAAAAAAAAAAAAGATTTTTCATATTACTTTGCAAATCATGTTTCACATTTTAAAATTCATTTTCATTAAGAGTATCCTGCAGTACAAATATTAAGTTTGGCTGCTCAAGTATAAGCATCTTATCTGTGTATCTTGTAATGTAGCTCACTGCAATATGTGACCCCGCCTGTGAAAACCCGGCTAAAATCGCCAAATCTAATTATGAAATAAAGAGCGTCAAAGTAGTCATAGCGAGAAAAATGTCAACAATATGCCATATGAGTTTACTGCAGTAAATGATAGATTATGTACTGAGGTTTTCGGATGTAATGTTTGAAATGTAATTTCTAACAGGATAAATAGCGAAATTCGTGATTTTATTCACCTTACGTTTCCATTTTCCACCGGAAAATACCGGAGGTTGGCTTCGTAAACATTGCTTTTCTAACGTCTTTGGGATTACTTTATGTGCAAAAACATCTGGTGATTTGGGTGTTATTCAGTTTAGGAACTACTGTTCTATCATTATAAAGTGCATACAGACATTAAGATCAATGTGTATCCGCGGCAGCCACGTCAGGTAAAGAGGAGGTAGAAAAATGGCGACTTTAGCCGGGTGCCGCTTTCTGTGTGTGTTGCTTTGTGTCACTGTGTACACATCAGAAACAGCGCTTTGTTTTCGGTAGATGAACGTTTTGTCAATCTAACCAGGCTATTTCATCGACATTTTATGCTTGGTATCTCTCAAAAACAAACAAAAAAAAAAGACTTTGACGCTAACTCTGAGGTAATTTTTTTTTCCATCCCCCATGGCGGCGCCAATAAGCGAGGAACAGAAGGTAGCCGAGTGTTTAAACATGCTTTTTCGTGTTGATATGCATGGCGAAAAAGCATGCATATCAACATGAAAAAGCATGTTTAAACAAAAGCATGTTTAATAAATAGACCCATTTTCCAAAAGTATCAGAATTTTTCCATAAATGTGTCATATATCACTTGAAATGGGAGAATGTAAGCTTTAATTTGGTATATGACACACAGTCAGGATAATTATGGTTCAAAGATGCATCAGTGTTGAAAATATGTGTATTTTTACATTGAAATTTCTCAAAAACCTGTTTTTCTGAGCCTGTAATTTGCCAAATCTTTGACATGGCCTTACTTGGTCAGTATTAAAGATATCAAGGTGAAATTTTCAGAAAATGTTCTTTAAATTATGTAGAATTATTTTATGTATAAAACAGAGAGTTGCCAAAAAATGACTTTAGCTGGGTTATCATAGGCAGGGTCACATATTAAAACATTAGCCTGATTGTAGCTTAACTACTTTTACTCATATATGACAATGTAGCTTAAACAGCTAGTGTTTAAAAGTAGCTTCCAAAAGACTGACAACAAAAGAAAAGGAGTGGATGAGAAAGCTGGAAGAGAGAGAGAGAGAGGCACTGAGGAGGAGAAAGAAGGATTGAGGGAGGATGATAAAGTCATTGTGGAGGTGGCAGGCTGTGGGCTGCTGGTGATCGCGAGGCTGATTGCTGGTAAATTGACTCCTCTTCTGAGCCGGGTCGCAGTTGCGTCGCCGGCAGCGACAGGGCCATCTCAGCGCGTGCTTGTATGCTAGTGTGTCGCTAGCGCTGTCCACCTCGGCCCGATCGCTCGCCCGTGAAAAGGACAAGTTGACTGATACCAGACCTTCAGTCGCTCTGCCACACACTGCAGAATGTTAATAGAACTCTGCTTCTCTCTAGCGTGGCCTGGCTGGCCGTGCTTACACTCTCTACAGTACAACATAATGATCTACAATCACCATTCTTTGGCATTCCTTTGCAAGATTTAGCAGGAAATCGTTCAGCCTTTCTTCACAGATCTACTCCTTTTGAGTAATTATTTATGCCAAAGTACAAATGTTGCTTTTAGAACTTTTAGAACTATCTAGCAAGTCGATGCAGTTGGTAGCATAACAGTTAGGAAGTTGGCCTTGTTGTCAGAAGGTTGCCGCTAAAAGTGCCACTGAAGTATTCACGAGCAAGGTAGTGTTCCCAAAGCACTGCTCCCCAGGCGCTGCCAAAAAAAGCTGTCCACTACTCCTTCATGGATGGGTCAAAAGAAGAGGTCACATTTCTTTGTGGTGCACTGTGCGCTGTGGTGTGTACATAATGACAAATAATCACTAAAAATCAATGTATAAAATATATTCCACTACAGAATACAGAATACATGCCCTAAAATGTCATTTGTAACGTATTCCGCTAGATTACTCAGTGTGAATAACATATTTTGAATACTTTGGATTACTTCCACATTGTCTTGCTTTTTACAACCGTATGAATGTGGCATTCACACCCTTCACATTCCGCTCTCTTTCTTCTTTTTAATGTGAAGTGTTGTCTGAATTTCCAAGACAGAAATGCGTTTCTGCCCGGGCTCTGTCATGCTGGCTCCAGCTCCAACTCCCCCATTGTTTGACTGTGGCAACTTAAGTTAAATGGACGTTTACATTAGAATCTTCGTGTGTTGTGAAGAGCTTCCGGTGATGAATGGAATTGCCAAAATGTATTAGAGAGAGGATAAAGATGTGAAACAGAAAAATACTGTCATATAATCCACTTTTTTTAACAGTGTAACTGTATTCCAATTACCATCTATTAAAACTGTAACTGTAACAAAACACAGTTAACCATAACATGTAATCTGAATACGTAACAGCGGTGCAGGTATTCTGTTACTCCCCCACGCTGCTGATTGAGAGGGGTGGTGTAAACTTTCAGTAATCTAATTGATAGAATTTGTTCCTTTCTTCTAAAATAAAAATATTCACTGAATTGACTGGTGTAACACTAAAGTGAGTTTTAATGAGTGTGGTACCTCACCAACTACACTTTACTAATGCATTCAAATGATGTATTGTTTCCAACTTTTTCCTTTAAATATAACCATAATGTGATCCTAATATTTAATCTAAAGATAAAGAATAAATTCTAATTCGAAATCTATTGGTAATCTAACTCCAACGCTAACTCCATGATAGGAATCTGTCCTGATATGTTATACACAGATGCAAAAACCAGAATAATTGGGTATTACTTTTTCACGTTCCCTCTCCCTCTCTCTAAACCCGCAGCAACTGTGTCTCTCTCAAGCACTCAGTGAAACATGCTTTTCGTTACACCAATTAAAATAATATATTTATTTTTAGAAATCAGGAAAGAGTCAAAAGAAAGAATCGAAAGAATTGTACAGTTTGGAAACCATCAAAAGTAAACACTTTTTATTATTAGTTATGATTCTCTGTGTGTATGTAGAGGCGAGGGGGTGAAGGCGGGGGGGGGAGGTTGCAGATGCACCACACCCTGGCATTGCAGCGGTTGGTAGCAGCCTGTTCTAACGCCAGTTCACCACTGTACAGAAACTTCATCACTGTCAGCGGAAAATGTACAAGGTAGTTAGAGAATAAAGTCTCTGATGCAAAGCACATCCCGAATTTGCTGTCTGCAAACACTTCATGATGTGTTGCAGCGAGCGAGCGTGGGGGTTGGGGTGGCGAGGGATTGGTGTTGGGGGGGTGGGGGGAGAGAGAGAGAGAGAGAGAGAAATGGAAGAGAAAGAGAAGACAAATGGGAGTTTCAGTGCTGTCACTTCCATTCAAGTTTGTGTGTTTGGCCAGTCATTTATTAGGGGCCAGTGGCTGTGAGGAGGATTGGAGGAAACGAGCAGTAATGTTTCAAAAGATCTGATTCTCTCTCTCTTCTCTCCCTCCCTCCCTCCACCTCTGTTCCGTGAGAAAAGCCTTGCTTTCTGAAACTCGTTCCACACGCTATGGACAGAATGCAGCTCCTGCAATGCAGTAAGCAGACAGAGCGTAGAGAGAGACGAAAGGCACTGCACACACCAAACACACACACACCAAACACACACACACACACACACACACTGCTTTATCAGCTAGGGGGAACTCTCTGGGTAATTTTGCTCTGCACACAACTGCTCTCACTGTTACAACCACCCCAGTGATGCTTACTGATGCTGCTGGTCACTGTAATTTGTCATTGCTGGTGTGAGTGTGTATTTTTACTTTTGATAGTAATTATTAGGGCCATTATATTAGACTTTTGGAGGAGAAATTTGTTTATGCAGTTGCTTGAGAAGAATCTTAATTATGTTCTCCTGCAGTAACGTAAAATAAAATAATTGGAAATTAAATGGCCACATCCGACTGAAATTTCATTCACATTGAAAGGTTTAAACTTCAGTTCACTAACAGCCCTCTCTTTGTTTTGTTGTTGCAGAACTGTGTTTGCAGAAAGATTCTTGTGATCAACTTCAGCTGTTTAGACCAAGAAATCTAAAGTAATATTCTGTTGTCATAAGATAAAATATCTGCACAGATTAATATAATTCATGCTACATGACTTTTTGCCTAATCCTCAGTCAGAGCTATCATGAAATTAAAACATTTTTGATATAATACAATTTGCCCAGTACTTAATTAGAATTTACACTACATTTTTCAGCCTTCTTGATTGTTGCAAAATTTGGTTGAAAGTTGCACAGTGTGACCAGCATTACATTGCCATCATGCTCTATTGAGCATGTTTATTCAGATTACAATTTTTTTTTTTTCCATGTAAACAGATATTTCAAAATTGATTTCAATGTGTTCTGAATAAATAAAGTTTTGAAAGAATTTCCTCTGATTGTGAAACATATACAATCAATTTTAAAAAACTGTAAATGTAGCATCTGTTTGCAGCATTCCATTCCTCAATACCTTGTGTCTTGTTAACTGTGTCAGTCTGCGTAACCCCTACAGTCTCCTGGTGCCTTCCTCGAGTGGTGTCTTTCTTAAGAATTGTCATCATGTTGGCAGATGGACCTGCTTCCTCTGCCACTGTTTCCACCACTTTGCCTTTCAGTTATCATGTTTCTTCTCTCTCTCCCTCTCTCTCTCTCATATTACCTCAAACACCATTTAAACTCACACACTGGAAGGGAGATTTCTGTTTTCTGTCTGTCTCTGTGCCATGTTGGTATTAGACAGACTTGGTAATCAGAATTAATAGTCTCAACCTGAGCAAATTATCAGGCCATTCATTAAATCAGCCATGCCTGTAAGTGGCTGGGAGGCCCCTGAACGTTATGCTGATTGTTCTGTTTTGAAGGGACTGAATTCCTCTTCAAGGTTTCATTGCTCCAAACAGATGTCGGCTAGAATCTATCAGCTCTTAGCCTTGTCATAGTCTATGTTGCTTCATTATTAACATGTATGCTTTGCCATGCAATATTTTCATTTGATCACATTGGTGTGAATTTGCCTGCAGTGTTCTGGCGGTATCCTTTCATAGACTATGTTTGGTCCCAGGTTAATGTATTTTTAAACCTACGGACTACAGCATATGGTCTTAACCTTGGACTGAACACCATTTTACACATGCATTTTGAAAGACAGTTGGTGCAACTTTAACGCCTGGGCTCGAATGTAAATGTGAGTGGATCTATAATGACAAATCACAGCAAAAAAACGTTCATTTAATATCCACCGCTGCTCAGGTGGTTTACATCAGGGTAGCAATTATTCAACAAACAAACATTAGCTGCATAAATGCACAGTTTAAATGTGCAAAATCTAAGTTATCTGAGTAGAACGGCAGCCCGGGGTTAAAATCGGAATGAAACACTAAATAATACATAACCAGAACATAAAGCAAGAATGAAATAAAAGAAACGTGGTAGTCACAAGCCAGGGTTACTGTAAATCAGATATTATTAACGTGCTTAGGTTGGGAAAAACATAAGTTTCTCATTAGTTTGCCTTTTATGTGTAATGAGGCCACCCTGGACCTCCGCAGATAAAGCGGAACGTCGCAGGACTTTTGGTAGCAGAGCAAGACGACACTAAGTGAGGATTAAAAAGAGTGGCTGCTCCCGGTGGAATAATTCCATGCTGCGGGATGGCCTCCTGTATTGCAGTGGGAGGGACAACTTTGGGTAAAAATCCAAAGGCAGTTTAGAGATTAGAGGTAGGAAGCGTTGCTGGAATTCACGATCCCCTGGGGCACAGGGCATTTTGCCGTAACAAAGATCCTGCACCAGTTACATCAGCACTTCCACCGTGGGGCTTATACCCGGACGTCAACCAAAGTGTGCACTGCTGTGATGCCTGAGCTCTTCACAAATCCCCCAGGGGCCAACTCTCATGGCCTGCTCCAGCGGGTCCAGTGGTGTCTGAGGCCTATTTCAGGTTTTACTGAATCAGGGAACTGGCATGTCCTTATGTCCATGTACAACCACAAAAAGAGTGACTGTAGGAACAAACTCTGTTTGTACATCAGTTTGGAGGGCATAATTTATTTTTGAAATGTGCTTTATAAATAAAATGTACTTATTTATTTGACCAAAGATAGATAGAACACAATGTTTTGAGTAGCTAAGATTAGCATTACCAACACAACATAAAGTAGCTTATCAGCAATGAGACTACTTTATGTTGTGTTGGTAATGGGGGAAAAAAAACAGTAGCTTATCAGGAATGAACCTACTTTTACCTTTTTCAGTTACAATTCTTAAAATTAATAATGATGTTGACAAGCTAGCATTTGAAAGTAGCTTCCCAAATAATATTAGAATGTATTTCCTGGAAAAAGATGGGTTTCCTCTCATTCTTTATCATGCAAGGCCCTGAATAATACTATTGAGCAGAGGTCCTCGTGTTGCTGTGACTTTATAGGTGGTTAGCTAAGTAACCATGCTAGTGGGATTTATTTCAGGTATGCACTGTTGCAAAAGTCAGTAATTTATTAACATTTTCTGGTAATTAGGCATCGATCAAACTAGTAGCACTGTTGCTCAAACACACTCCCTTCCCTGGTGTAAAATCCTACCTGAACCTTGCCTGCTCTAAATATATGTTGTGCACTTTTATGCAGCACACAGGACCAGTACTTCAATTGGGACAGCGAGCCTTAGAAGTACGAGCCCCAGACAGTTATAATAATATTTCATTTTGTGTAATCTGGGTAGCGGGGACATCCTCTGAGGGGTGCTTACTATTGTGTAACAGGACTTTATATTATTATGTATCTGACCCTTCAGCAATTATTGTTGCCAGGGAAAGTGTGTGTATGATTGTGTGTTTGGGCAGATTTGAAAAAAAAACCTGTCCCGTTAATGCTTATGAGGACTGGTCATATAAAGAACATTGCTTGAATTGAAAAAACAAACTAATATTTAATTAAGCTTTCCTGATGGTTGCTGAAGTTAAGGTTAGGGTGAGGCGTAGCTGTGGTAATTTTTTGATCTAGGAATTGGGGGAGTCAATAAAAACACCTCACAAGGCGTGTGTGTATTTGGTGAGGTATATACAGAATGCCACTGGACAAAATGAATGACTCATTCTATCTAAATTCCCAAACCTAGCCAGCATAATTCTTAATTCTGCTATTACATACTGCTATAACCTCAACTGTGATGATCATTTATACTGGTTGCCACATTTCACTGTCCAAATATCACATGCTTCTACTCTGTCTGCTACGTACAATGCTGCACTTTAAAAACATCTCATTGCACCTGTCATCTGTCTTTAGAACAATTTTGTAAACTCAGGTTAACCTAACGTCAATACATTTTTTAAATTTAGTATATACATGCAGATACACCTGAAACCCGCTTGAGTCTTAAATTACAATTGCACTCCATGCCGTCTGCACATATGGAACTTGATGTAACTTTATGTACCTTATTGTATATAAGATAGTTTTATTTTTTGTCCTATTTCCCTGACCTCCTTATTTAAGTTTCTATTTAAGTTTGTAAGTTTGTATTTGTATCTCTATTTTTGTTATTTTTCTAATTTGCCTATTTGCACAGTTAAAAGAGCGGATCAGGATACATTTCACTGCATGTTGTACCTGTATAATTTGCACATGACAAATAAAGGATCTTGAATCTTGAACTCTTGAATACCGAACACTGATATATGCTCCTAATGTAGTCACATTTCTCCATGGGGAGACCTACAGTGTTGGAAAAATGACGTGAGAAACTCCCCATAGTACGTCCTCGAGTTTGGAGAACGGTGATATCAAGTCGCCTTTTAACCTTCGGGGGGAACTGAATAAAGCAAAAGTAGACTTCATGTGGAATTACAGCTATTTACAGTACAGCTCTTGCTGTGCACACCTAATGTAATCTAACAATTTGCCACGGGTCCCTCCATTCTTTCAGTCTGTGTCTTTACTGACACATCATTTGACTGCATTGCAATAAATGATCTTGAATGTTTTTATTATTGTTATAATTATTAGTATTTTTAGTATTATTTCTGTCAGGCAGGAAGACTAGGAATAATACCCTTTGTCTCCCACTGTACTTCCCCTACTTTTAAGCCTCTGTGGCAATAGCAAAGTGATCAGATATCTGTCCATAACTAAACCTTCCGCTCCTGCCATTTTTTTTTTCTCGTTCCTCATGCAAACCTTCTTGTCCAAAAGGCCATGGCTGAGGCAGCTCTTTAGCCACTACGTTTTTACACAAGACATACAGCCTCTCCCGCAGACTGCAGCATTCCCTGGCCATAAAGATCCACTCAGCTCCTCTACACGCCGCATAAAACACTGCTTTGGCCTCCTCCCACAACCCCATCGCAGCCCTGCACCCAATATGTCAGTCCCTGCACTATCCCTATAGACTTTATATGAAGCCAAAAGGAGCTTAGAGCGAGCAAGCATGCATCCAAGCCCCAAGCAGAGGGGGGCAGAATCAAAGTGTGCTGGCTCCGGGAGTCATGCATCAGCATTTCTGACCACCGTTGGGGACAGGACATAGGGAGACTGGTATGACCCTGTTGTATAGCGAGGGACGCTGCTCCTCGCTTATTGATAATGGTCTGGAAATCGTTATGTTCACTGATTTGTGGAGAGATAATTCAATCCTAATAGAAGGGAAGGAGAGGGTTGTAGGTGCTTCAGAAACATAAAACATTGAAAAGCATTACTCTGCATTGTTTTAGTGTCATCTTCACAATGCTTTGCACTCTCTCTCTCTCTCTCTCTCTCTCTCTCAAAATGGTTTGGCCAGGCAAGCTAGTTTTAGCTCGTCAACAGCTGGTGTTTAATGGCCCATTTTGTGATTGACTAGCCAAAGCTGAGCTGTATGTCGCAAAGATTCAAGTTTATTTTGGTGTCAAACAACAGGTTAAAAACAGCTTAAAAACTGCACTTTTTTCCGCTGCTTTTCCCATACCTGAGTGCTGAGCTGTTTTATTTCTTTTTTTATCTTTATTTTTATTTCTTTTCTTATTACTTTTTCTTTTTATCTTCAATTTTAACATTTTAACATTGTTTCTGTAAAGCACATTGAATGACCCTTGTGTATGATAATGTGCTCTATAAATAAACTTGCCTTGCCTTGCCTTGCCTAAGTGTCTTTGTTAATTTTACTGGACTTTAACCAGTTACAACCCCCAAATAACCACTACCAACTTATTATATGCTGGTTTATCTGTATTGTCCAGCGAGGCTGGTGACTGAAGTTTGTTTTCAGGGCCAAACCAACTTGACAAACCAACATCTTTGTTAACTTCACTAAATTTAGTTTAGACCAATCAACCAAATGACCACCTAATTCTAGGCTGAAGGCTAAACTGAATTTTGTTGTCAGTTTGGCAAACTAGTAAGCTTTACTAAACTCAGCCTGGTCAAAAAAAAAAAAAAAAGTCAAAGTAAACTTTGTCATCTCCGCTATGTACTGTACAGATATACAGAGAGACGAGACGACATGGCTCCAGTTTTAACAGTGCAGTAGGAAAAAAGGGAATATATTGTGTAATTTCAGCAGGACTAGTTATCAAATGCCTTACCAGTGAACTGAAAAAAAAAATAAATCTTGAAGAAATAGGTTTTAGAAGAAAAAGAAACACTTTTGTTGGTGGCTTTTGTTAAAACTTTAGACAGCCCTCATCCTATACACTTCTCACTGGGGTTGGCGCTCTCACTAGCTCGCATGCCAGGAGATAGAAGGGGTTGGATATATACTTCACTTAAACACATCATGCAGGTCAAATTTATGAGCCTGGCCTATCAACGGTGCTTTAAAGTCTGCACTGGCATTTTATACATCCGGTTTTATTCATGCTCCCGCATATTACTGAGCCACTCCCTGCCACTTCAGACCCTTGAGGGTTTGATGTATCTGATTTTATAACACATTACTTGATTGTAACATGGTGAAAGTGGCAAAAGTGAAAACCTTGCAAACTTGAGCTGAGGCATATTATATCTCACTGCTGTTGTGCCATGAGCAAGTTTTTAACATGCCTTTAGAATGTAGTGATTCTCACCAAGAGGGTGTATAATAGACTGTATGTATGTGCGTTCAGTGTAGTGCTTAGTGAGTGTGTGTGTATGTGTGTGTGCCATTGAGTTATCCAGATTCTATTAAACTTTATTCAAAAGGAATCTGTGTTAAGTGTGTACAACTTGTCAAATTGACTAGTAAATATAGACAAATTATGTCTGATGATTGATCCCCTCACAGGTCAATGCCTGCTTTATCACAAAGCCTGTAAAATTAAATGGCATTGAGAGGTCATGATTTAATAAAATTCATCACTTCAACTGAATCTTTTAAAATGTCATGTGATTCTGAGACCATACTCTTGGAATCCAAACCTCTGAAAACAATGCAGCCCACTGGCACTGACATTTTGGTTTTAGCGTTTATTTTTTGGTGGCTGCTGTTGGTGAAAATAGTCCACAGGCTTTCCCATATATGAAGTTGATTTAATAGAGGGGTGACACTGTAAATGGGTTGATTTCATGAGTCATTTCTTGTCATCATTTCTCCACAACACAAATACAAATGGTTGCTGTGACTCTGCCCTTTTAGAAGTAATCCAATTCTCTTGATATTGCCACATTTTGTTGTCATTGCTCAACGGCTGTGTTTTATTGCTTGTGTTTTATGGAGTCGGAATGGAATCAGAAGAAGTAGCATAGTTTTAGTTTCTTGTCCATTTTAGCCACTAAGCTAGCCAGTGGAGAACTACACCGGTGAATAATTGTATTCCAGGGAAAACTATGGAGCTAGAAGATTTAATTTCAATCACAGTCTGAAACAAATTATTTCAGTGATAAGTTGACTGATAGTGCTCAGTTCAAATACTAAAATTACCCTTTAATACAGTAACAAAGTTCATTTACTCTAGTACTATACACTACGTCCTGTACAAATATGTGACCCTCCATGGCAAAACCAGTCGCTTGTTGCAAATTTTCAGTTATTATGTTTTCATGAAAGGGCATAAATCAAGCTTCAAAACGATACCGATATCAAATGAATCGGACGACATATGACTGAGATATCAACATTCAAAGGAGTCGGGTTTCTCCTGTCACGCCAAGTGAGAAACGGAGAAATCTGCCTTTGAAGTTGACTATCGACGTAGCACTCACAGACGCTTGGTGCGGTCGCGGCTACGTTTTTATTTACGGTAGCCTACGCTGCATTCACAGCCACACGGATAGCCTACCTGCGTTAGGTTAACTGAACTCGGAAGACGAAGATGGATTCCGGAGAAAGATCTTCATGCTAGTCAACCAGTGGATTTACCGTAAATATTGAAGTAGAGCGGTCAAAACACAAACTTTTAACATTCCGCTGGAATTGAATTACTCACCTCAAGAAAGTCACGTTTTTAGGATGGAAAAGGTAAGTTTTTCAGCGAAATTTATTGACAACAGTACAGTATAGACCTTCCACTGTTTCAAAACACTAAAAACAAAAAATCCAAAATTTTACCCCACGCAACATAAACGCTCGTTTTTCTCAGAAACCTCCGTGGCGACAACCTTCTGGTCTCACCGTGCAGAGTCACATATGCCATGCATTCATTTTTCCTGAACACTGGAACCTGGAATAGACAAAAATGCAGATCATCTAGTGGTGCTAGGTTGGTTGAGAATTATTGCAATATTCAATATCTTTCTTAACATTAGGAAACATAAGGAATTCTCTTGTCATTAATTATTCATTCATTCATTCATTATCCAAACTGCTTAATTCCTATCGGGGTCGCGGTGGGGGACCGGACCCTATCCCAGGACTACGGGTGCAAGGCAGGGATCAACCCTGGGTGGGCGCCAACACACCGCAAGGCACATACACTCACACAACCACCCTCTCAGTCACATCTTACAGGGCCAATTTATATTTGTCAAGCAACCCATAGTGCATGCTTTTGGATTGTGGGGGAAAAACCGGTGCACCTGGAGAAAACCCACGCAAGCCAGGGGAGAGCATGCAAACTCCACACAGAAAGGCTTGTCATTAATTAGCTCAAGTTAATTAGCTCATTTAAATCAGGTGTACTGGGACTAAGGAAAGAACTAAAATGGGCAAAGAATGTACTCCAGGACTGGGAAACTCTGGTATGTGGTGGTGCTCTACTGGTGGGATATCAAGTCATAGCTCAAGTCCAGCAATATCCTACCGCCAGAACTATCACCATTGGGCCCCCGAGTCAGGCCTTCAACCCCACATTGTTCTGGGGCGACTTTCCGAGAAATTAGGAAATGTATGTCACTTTAAAGAAGAGCATCTGAGTACCCTTATAGACCAGTGCACACATGGAAGCCATACTGCACTCTTATCATGTTTTGTCTGTGTTAATTTAACACACCATTAGTACATTAAAAACTGGTCACTCTTCCACTCTAGTTAATTGGTCTCTTAAGACCCCAGATTTAACTCTCAAATGTTAAACAGTATTAATGAGACTGCTAATTCTTCAAATAAATTGTCCAGATTATGACTCCTAATCTGCAGTACTTTTTAACTTCTGTTCTGTCAGCAAGTATGTCTGTCTCTCTCTCTCTCTCTCTCTCTCTCTCTCTCTCTGGCCATCACTGCTAATTTTCTTTCCTCCCATCATTGTTAATTTATGTTTAAGCGGGCAGCTAAAAAAAGTTGGGCATTTTTAAGAGAACGCCATTTCCAATCTGCAATTTGGCTGCAGTCCAATTTGTCTTTTTGGGGGTCTTGCATTGATTAAAGCGACACCGTAACAGCTCGGGGAGAGACACCGGATCGCTCATATCGCCCATTCAGCTAACTCACCCCTCCATCCCAATGCGTACCCTCCTTTTTGCCGCCCCTCCCCAACCCCACCACCACCACCCCTCCTCTCCGGCTCTCTCGTTTTTTATATCGGCGCCCAGAGCGGGCGGAGGGGCCGTAATGAATGTCAGGCGCTAGGCGTTAATAAATTAGCCGCATGTGTATTTCTGCTTATTAATGGCTGCAGTGGCAAATCCAAGCCTCTTTAATGCATTTCACTTAGTGTTGCTTATGAGTGTGTTTCATAAAACATGGCAGCTTCTTATGAGCTTATTCCTGCGTGAGATTTATTGCTTCCGCATTCGCGTACACATTCTAACACAGAAACGCAATGGAGCTCTGCGTGTGTGTGTAGTGAAAATCCTTGAATTGCTGTAGAACACCCTCTCTCTCTCTCTCTCTCTCTCTGTGAGTGTGTGTGTGTGCTCTGCAATTTTTCAAGGTTTGATTTTTTCAGGGCTTAATACTCTCAAGCTAAATATTAGCTGTTGCTAGGACTTGTTTCTTTTCCTTTTTTGGGTTTGGTTTTGTAGTACCTCATATATGATACACATGAATTTGTGTGTGTGTGTGTGAGTGTGTGTGTGTGTGGTGTAAGTAATACAAAGCAGACTGACATTTCATGACATGCCTTAATGTTTTATTTACCAGCCACGTCTCCCAACACGTGTCTGTCTCTGTCTCTCTTCGATAGAGTCATTGACGTAAGACTTTCAACCGCTCCTGGTGACTCTGCCCCTCCATCACCTCGTGGCTCTGGCTCAGCCAGGCTTCAGTGGGCCGCTCTTATCAGCATATATTAGAAACACTTCCCAGCCTCCGCCTTTCACATCACAGCCAGCCGCCAGCGTGTAGCGCTCGCAGAACAGCTCGACCTCAGCTGCACCCTTGAGCCTTCATACAAATGTACGGCTGTGTTTTTCACTGCTCGTGTTTATACAGGTCATTTGTTGGAGCTCGGGGAGCTGGGAAACACAGGCGTGAGAGAGAGAGGGAGAGGGAGAAGGGGAGAGGGGGGGATAGAGAGAGAGAGAGAGAGATAAACGAGTTGAGGGGAATGGCACATCTCATAGACTGCTGTTGTACCTGTGTGCCCTGGTGCCCTGCTGTGTTCCTATGCAAGCTAGAGCTGAACTGATCTCTCTATTTCCTTAGTCCCCTGCTCTTCTGTCTCTGTCCCTCTCTCTCTCTCTCTCTCTCTCTCTCTCTTTTTCGTTCTCTCTCTCTCTCCCCTCTGTCCCCCTCCATTCACCACCCCTCCCTCCTCTTCACTGAAGGTCGGTGACATTGCTTCTGCTGAATCTGCGAAACGCCTTGGAGAGAGAGAGCTAAAATAGAGTGAGAGAGAGAATAAGTGAGAGAGAGAGATAGAGAGAGAGAGAGTGAGAGAGAGAGAGAGAGAGAGAGAGAGAGGAACTGTAAGCAGGAGAAACCCAGCGACCCGACTGACCACTGACGTCCATAAAACCAAACGCAGACTGACAGGTGTCGCCCAACTCCTCGCTCTCTCCCTTCACGCACTCTGTGCACCTGTATATTGATTTAGTGTTTATTGTTCCATGTCGCATTTCAAGGTCGGCCCTTTATCGCAGCCGGAACGAGGCCCTTGAGGAGCGTCTCTTGCCAACGAAGCTGAGCTGCCAGTCCTGCCTGCCTTCCTGCCCCAATAGCCTTCCAGCTGGAGGAGTGGCTAAATCCAGCCCCAGGTCCCGCTGAGGCCTCCGTGGTCCACATACGCATCTGTCCTACCTCAGGGCTGTGTGGAACAATGGGAAGGAGAAGTGGATCAGTTTGAAGGAGACTTTTAACAGAGACAGTGGGCGGTACAGGTGTAGTTGAGTGATGGATCATATGGAAGCTACCCCCAGCTCAAAAGTGAATTAAATACACCTGTGGTCTGCATAATTCATTTATATAGACCCTGTCAGTAGTGCTGTTCAATTCCAAACATTTTGGAACTTACTCCAGCTCTGATTCCAGTTGTAGGCCTAATTGACAGAGTTGATTCCAGGGGTCGATTTCAGACAGTGATTGTCTCGATTCTTGTTTCCAAGAACAAACTACAAGAAAGAGAGGTCTTGTAAAACAAACACTTTATATAGTGTAAATGCCAATAGGTCTTACTGGAGTCCAATCAGTCACTTTATACAAGAACCCAACAGTGGTATCTTCATCTTCAGTCTAGCCACAACTCGCAACTAGCCACAGAAACTGTCCATTCATGTAATACTTAAGATTGATTGAAAGATACATTGGTCCTCATGCACTAAATCTTGTTGATAAGAAAATCTTTCTTCAAACCCACGTACGCAGATTTCAATAAGATTATAACATTCACCAATGTTTTCCTAATTGAGATTTGTTCTTAGGAAACACCAGAATCTACAAATAAGGAAGAAGACTCTGATGTAAATTTTATTACATGGTTGTTTGTTCAATTCTACATTCATATAATGTTGTTCTACTTTAAAGTCTTTAAACTGAAGCACAAAGACTTGGACGAGCTGCTGAATGACTGTGTGGACTCAACTCCAGGAGACCTAGAATGAAGGGATCTTTTGAGCAGTTGGTAGCCTAACGTTAGGGAGTTGGCTCCATGATCGGAAGGTTGCCGGTTTAAGTTCTTGACCGGTAAAAGTAGGCACTGAGACACTTAGCAAGATATCACCCCGGCATTGATATATGAGCTGCCCACTGCTCCTTCATGAATATGTTAAATGCAGAGGTAACATTTCATTGGTGTCTTCACAATGGCAAATAATTGTTCATCTTAATATTTTTTTGTTTCTCCCAAAGCCTGTAAAATGTCAAGATACACCATAGAAAAGTCAGAAGATTTTAAGGAGTTCCATTGACTTCATATGATTTAAGTTGACTGTGACCACTATCAACATCTTTCTAAATATATTATAACAGTAACTTTTTATAGCAGTTTCCTTGTGTAGAATCTTAAGAATTTCACCTTGGTGATAACAAGTTGCTTCAGCAAGTTTGGTAATGGTCTCTCAATGTACCACATTTATGACAACGTAACAACGTCTTGCTCCAGCCGCCTCTGCATTCTTGCTCAGCGGAAACGGATGGATTTGTGGGAGATTCTTCTACCAAGCAGAGGGAGAACGGAGAGCGCGTCTTTTCTGCTGCGTCGCTGTTCTGCGTGAACTGTAGTCAATGCAGAATGGATCCTTCATGGAATCCCACTGGGGCATCCAGCAGCTAAAACACAAATTAGCAGGACACCAGTGAGCGTTGATTTCTTTGCAGGAGGATGGGGAGCAAATGTCACCCACATCTCTCTCTCGCTCTCTCATCTAATTAAATTGAGCTTGCACTTTATACATTCTTTAGAGCTAGTGTGTTTTTTAGGAAGATGGATAGGTCTTGGGATGCTTTAGCCCGTGAAACAAAATCAAATGGCCTCGGATGACATACACAACACAAAAACAAGATTTTAGCAAATTAAAGCACTTTCAATTATCAGAACAAATGGAAGGGTGACGAAGTGATTAGTGCTGTCACCTCACAGTGAGAAGGTCCTGGGTTTGATCCCCGGTTGTCCGTGGGGCCTTTGTGTGTGAAGTTCAATCCCATTTGAGATTAAGTGGTTTGGATAATGAATGAATGAATGAATGTCATTTTTTTACTTTGAAAAGATTATTGTAAGATTTCCTTACCAATTTTCAGAAACATTTCTCCACATTTACCATACTGCACTGGTCAGAAAAAGTATTGGTCAGTGCAGAGATAAAAATTTAGGTTGCCATTGAATTAAAAATGGCTTGAAATAGACTAAATAATCTCAAAATAACTTAGAGAAGTGATCATTTTCTGTTATTTTTTTCTAGCACTGGTGGAGTGGTTCTGTTTCTATATACTGTAAAGTAATTTGCTTAAACTTGAAACTGTATTGTTATGAATCTGGAGGAATCAGACGGACAATCTGAGCCATTCATAACCACACACATAACTCTTCTGTGTTAAATTGCTTTTCCACAGTGACTGGCAGCAGTGTGCGTGATGATGGCATCGAGATTATGGATGTGTGCACAATGTGCTTCCCCCCATTTGCTATGGTCACTACGGACAAACCCATAAGATCACAGCATCAGAGACCTTTCACTCTTCTCTCTCTCTCTGCATTCTCACCCCTCCCCTCCCTTGGTTAAAATGTGCGTGTTAGGGTTCTGTCTTACCTGCTGGAGTTTTTCAGGTCACTCTGTCCCAGCAGACTCTGTGTTCTTTCTCTATCTATCTCTCTCTCATCCAGTTCTTTGCTTCCTACTGACCATACACCAAGATCAAACTGCACATGTCCACTTCACTCACAGTACTTAGAGTCTGATCCGTTTTGATATTTGGACTTGATTCTGATAGTTTTTCCAGTTAGAACTTGATGTTAGACAGTGACTCTCATAGGAATATAGAAGGAAAGAGAAAGAAATACTGACACAAACGTATACATTTACTGTATCTCTCCACATTATGTGTATGTCAAAGTCTGTGACTGTATTAATGGGAAATGCAAGTTTATTTAATAATGTAACTCAAAGAGCTGCGGAAGAGCTGTCTCGAGTCGATTCCAATCTAATCTCATCTAATCTAGATTCCACCAGGAATCAATTAATTGATTCTTTATTGAGTCAATTCCAAGCCCCACATCAACTAAATTCAGGAATATATTGACGTGCTCCCAAATGTTAGTCCTGGAATTCCTGGCCTTTTTTTTACACACATGAACAGCTTACTCTTATAAGAGGCCTAATTGCCTTGCTGAGGTTTCCTTGGTTAATACACAAGTAGCTGAGATTGCTTCAGCAAGAATCGAAAGTGTTTGAGTAGGTAAACCTGTAGCATTAAGGCAGCGTTGAGTTTATCTAGACACATCAAATTTACTCCCACCAGACAGACCACAGAAGCAACAGACCGCTAGGGGAACTACTTCAGGACGTGTGGTCAGCCCAGTTTAGTGCTGAAACGGTGTGTAATGTGAGGCCGCGGGAGAGCAGCTAACCGGCGCTCTGTCTGCAGGGTACAGTCAAATGTCAAGCATTTTATTTTGGACCGGCGTCGAGGTGCAGTCTGCAGGCTGTGACGCAAGTTCCAGAACAGAAATATTAGAGACTCTCCCTCTCTCGCTCTCCCTTATACCGGCTGTCTCTTAAATACACACACAAATACACTCCTGGTTGATTTCAGTTTTATTGGCTATCAATGTAGTCAATGCAAAGCAATAATAATAATTATAATAATATTAATACTTATAATAAAAATAATAATAATGATAATAATAGTAGAAATTACACAATGGTAAATTCACAGAGATTAGATTACAGTTAAATAGTACTGTCTGATTAAAATAATGCAACAACAAACTTTTTTTTTCACTTTCTGTCTTATTCTTGTCTCGTTCTGTCTCTGTCTCACTCACTCACTCAGACAGACAAAGCAATTTAAAAACTCAAAATCACTCAGAAAGTGGGTTTCACTAATTTCATGACTGTTAAATTATTCACGGTCATTAAATAGGCTTTCATAACCATTTAGCCGTGATTGATTGCGTCCATGTGTGTGTAAGAGGGCGGGAGCTTGCGTGAGCCTGTTTTAGATGTTCCCGTATTGACCGTACACCCATAATTCCTCTGAGAGACCTAATTGAGGCTTTGTTGTATAATCTTTTGGGCAGGTATTGAGCAGGTCAAGAGGTCAAATATGCACTCTTGATACTGATTAATAAACGTTCTCCAAAACACACAACACAGTGCAGAACTCTAACATAATGTAACTAACGATGAACTATATGCTGATAAAGATATATCACTGTACATGGGCTGTATTAGAAGAAAAAAAAAAAGCTTCGATTATGTGCCTCTCGTGATTTTTAATGCTGGTGAATTAGGTGTTTAATTCAATTATATAAGGCACTAATATTTAATTGCTGTCCTCCTAAAACTAATTAGGCCGCCACTAATATTTATCGATTGCCACCATTGCTGAAAGAGTTATTTGCTGTAACAGTAATTTATGGGGCTATTTCTTATAGTGATGTTACTGCGAAAAATGAATAGTTGGAAATGTTACATACACTTTTTAATGATCAGTCTGCTGGTATGGTGTATATGCTGAACAGCATGTTGAGATTGCAGATTGCATTGCAGTCAAGGATTGCTTGGCCTCTCTCTCTCTCTCTCTCTCTCTCTCTCTCTTTTCTCTCTCAAGGCTTGAGCTTTAAGAATCAATTGAGTGATTAAAAAAGAGGCAAAGTGGAGGGAGGTTGTGCTTGGCCAGAGTCAGCACTCTGTCTTTCATCGCCACCCCCTCCTCTCCCTCCCTTTCGCTCTATCTCCGTCTCCATATCTCCATCCCTCCTTCCCTCCCTCTTTCACTCCCTCCCTCCATCTCTCTCTCTCTCTCTCTCTCTCTCCCATGCACCATGTCTGTATCACTCTTTTATCTTGACTCAAACTAAAGAAACTCCTTTCTCTTTTTCCCGTCCCCCCTTCCAAGTCCGCGGTTCAAGTCCTTATATGCCTAATATGTCCTTCCCACTTTCGGAGCAGATCACTGATGAAGGTAACTGAAATAATTAAAACAAACATGGTGAATTGCTTGATTAGATGTGTGTTCTCTTTATTCTCAGGTGCTGCAAACCATGCAGAATTCATTGGAGTGGAAAAAAGGCTTGCGGTTATTTTGTGATTGTTGGTAGTCTCCCTCTGCTGGCCATAATGTGCCACTGTAGGGACGTCACATGGTCAGGTGAACGCTGGTTTGTCACTGCAGTTTAACAGTATATGCTGTGTATTATTTTACAGAATATCTCAATTTCTCAAAGCTTAAATGTGCAATCAAATAAAATATCTGTTATTATTGCAGTATGTCTCATGTCTCAATTGGACATAATCATGAACGACTTACCTAAAATACCAGTTAATTGTTAATTTACAAACCCCGTCTAAAGCTGTGCAGGCGATTCAAGGAAAATCCAGGTACGAAAGTGCCAGTACCGTTTTCCGTAATTTTACTGATATTTTTTAGAGTGGACATATGGCCCACAGAGGTGCCTTGCATCTGATCTAACTTTAGAAGACTGAAAAGAGCTGATCCTTGGTGACCCTTTTTTAAATTCTCAGCAAATGTTGGTTCCAAAGATGTGGAACAGAAGACGGAAGGTAGATGTGGTGACCCTCAGTGAGGGTCAGAGGCTTAGAAAGACAAGTGGAAAGTGAAAAAAAAAATAAAAATAGAGAGAGCGCTATAGAGGGAGAGAGATGTAGATACAGTTCTATTCTATAGAGCTCTCCAAAGTAGGTCAGAGCAATTAAATGCTGTCACTCATGCAGATACATATACATACCAGGTGTTCCGTGTGTGTGTGTGTGTGTGTTTCGTTGTACACGCACGCATCTACATATTCCCTGTATTTTCTATTACACAGAACAGCACATATGCCTAACAAAGGGCGGCGTAGTGGGTCCTGCCGCATCCTGATGGGAACGCCTGCAGTAGAGACCTTTACACAACAGCCTAGAAAACACTGCAGCGCGCCACCACCACAACCATCACATGCCAGGTCAGCAATACCCTATCCGACGTTCTGCACCTCATAAACACCCTGACCTTTAATAGACGAGCCTGCATTCAAATGAGCCGCATTTCATTTAAAACTCTTCGGACTAATGAAGCGTGCGTTCCCGTAATGGACACTGATTGGTCCGTGACACCAGATTTGAACCGCGTTTAAATACCGCAGCTTCGGCGCGCACAGATTTTAGGCATCAATTAGCAGAGAAAGAGACTCGAACCAGTCCTAAAAATTACATGAGAGGGAAATGTAGAGATTGAATGTATAGTCTGTAGTTCTGTAAACTAAACATTTTTATATGCAATAAAACAATACTAATAACTAAGTTAATGCAGATATAAAGTCCACACAGTACTGCAGCTCTTTTTAAA
The DNA here is from genome assembly GCA_032718565.1 of Distichodus sexfasciatus. Taxonomy (NCBI): domain Eukaryota; kingdom Metazoa; phylum Chordata; class Actinopteri; order Characiformes; family Distichodontidae; genus Distichodus; species Distichodus sexfasciatus. Next base: position 408,475 of record JAVGVS010000204.1, on the reverse strand, counting down.
ATTTAACTTTCAGTGAGACGCATAAGCATTGTCCTTGATTAAACAGCAATTATCTAACTCAAACATGAACCGGGTTAAAATGAACTATTCAATATATATCATTTCTGCTTGTCTTAAGCATGGTTCCAATTTGTGTTATGTGCTTTATGCTAAATATTAGATGTGATTCATTGAATGTATTTTGGAAACATATCAGTAGAAAACAGTTTTGTTTTAATGAAATGAAGCATAATTAAAGCATTGGGAAAGCTGCCATATGTCTTTATAAAACATACTCTTCAAAGTAATATATTTAATTAGCAGCCAGTTGTTAACTCTCACATTGGATAAGGATATTGATATGGTAACAATAAAATAAAAATTTTCACATGGTTAGAAGAGCAATGATTTTTAACAGTGTAATATACCGTAATGGTGATCATTACTTTGATTAGATTTTCAGTGTTGGTTTCAGATGCTCTGGTAAATTAATAAGCCCTCCATAAATTGAACTAGTGTGTCAGAAAGAACATTGAAGTGTGTGTGTGTGTGTGTGTGTGTACTAGTTGTATTATGGGTACTTTATTCTTTATTGTTGTGAGTAGTGATGCAAGCAATTTCCTCCGGGATGAATAAAGTTTTCTGTTTCTGATTCTGATCCTCATCTTCTACAGTTTGCTTGCGGTGGGTACAGCAGACTGGTGGAAATTACCATGTAATTAGGAAACATATCTTGATTGGCATGAGAGCACGTGTCAAACAGAACGAAACGCTAGAATAGAATGGAAAAAAGATATGAATAGAAAAGAACTTTGATACAACAAAGCAGCTCTTTTTATTTTACCTCTCGTTGTGCAGTTATTTTAGGCAAATTTGCTGTCTATTTTTGTCTATTTCGGATGTTAACGTCTTGTTCAATAACAGCAATAAAATGTAATTTATAGTGTAATATAATCTTAATTGTTGAAGGAATGAGGAAATAGCTACTTCATGCAGATTCAGTGGTATCGTTAGTCGTGGGCTTTCATACTGTGTAAAAAAAAAACACAAAGTAATTGGGATGCAGGAAAAGCGAGTTAGATGGAGGAGTATAAATGAACAGAGCAGACGTGAGAGGTGAAGGAAGACTTTCCGGGCCCTAACTGCCCTCGTAAAATTGATTAGTGGTCAGCTGCCCCTGTTTTTAATATGTGTGGGATGTTTCATTAATAGACATCTAGAGGACTTCACAGGCATTCTGTGACAAAGTCATCAGTCCTGTCAGTGTCTGCACTGCCAAGTTTGTTTCTATACTTGGCATGGGTTGTATATAGACGAGGACTGTGTGTTGATGTAGGAAAAGGCATCTCCTAGCATTTAAAATTGTTTCTTGGCTTGTCTCATTGGGGGCAGCCCATTTCTAAGATAATCCATTTCACCTGTGCCTCAAAGTAAAATCCTGGAAGATTAAATTTAGAGGAAGGCATAAACAGATATAAACAGAAAGTGAATGTACTTGTCTTCCATACGTTTATTTTCTTGTTTTGCACTTTTTACACAGGTTTTGTTTTTAAGGATACCTAAAAGGCACAGTGCACATTTTATTCTTGTTCAAGAATTTTTACGCCATAGTTTACTATTAATAAAGTTGTATTCCTAGCTCTCTTTTAAGTCCGATTTGTAAAAGAGGAACCATGCCTTCTTGTTTCTCTTTACAAGTGTAAATAGCTTAAAAATGGCATCTTCTTTTACTCAGATCTCCAAAATGACTTTTTAAACTCTCAAAGGTATATTTAGGTGATGCTTCTATGTTTCTGAAATAGTGTAACGTTTGTTAATGTGTGATTTGTGCAACAGATCAGTGTGGGTACAAATGGAGTGATGAATGAAGATCTCCTTTTATGCTTTTTGTAAACAGACAGGCCTCTTCCTGCAGACGAGCCAAACTGCAGAGCCAGGATTTTTTTTTACCCTTGGATTGCCCTAATTATACAGTGCATTGATTTTACAATGCATCCATGGATGGATTAGCTATGCTCCCCCCACCATCCCCACCCTAAAGAAAGGTAGGGCATTCCATAATACTCCAACCTCCCCCCAAAAAAACATGCCTTCTGTGCGACCAGGTAATGAAAGATAAAAAGAAGAGAAAGGACGTCAGGCTGCTTGGGTGGCGAAAGGGAAAGATGAATAGCTCTTTAGCCGTCTCCTTTATAAAGAGGGAGCGGGAGGAGAAGCTCAGTGCCTCTGGGTGGAGGTGCGGGCCAAAGCAAACGAGATGGAGAATGAAGAATGCGCTTAAAAATCAATTACACAGTAAATATGACGCGAGTCAGCCATGACGGCCCTGGGGGAGCATGGAAGAGTAAAGTCCCCCCACTTCTGCCGGAGCTAATCTTCTCTATATGAATAAATTAATTTTTCCATGAGATGGGGCATTAAAGGAGAGACGGGCTGTGCTGCTGCACAAAACCTGTGATTCCCCAGCGTCTGTGGAACTTATTTAATTTGTTTAATCATTTTTGGCTTTGATGAGGGAGAAGCAAAAGCACCGCCATACTGCTGCATCTCATCTTGTAGATGGTGCATCCAAATTGTAATGAGTCGCCTCAACCAGCCAGAAAAACTACGTTATTTGCGCATGGATTTCTCACTGACATTCTTTGAAAAACAAAACGTTCCCTCAATAAAGAAATTTGGTCAAATATGCTTTTTAGTCCGTTTGTGCATATTTATTTTAAAAATATAATATTAGATTTGTATTATTTTTCATTACTGTTGTGCTCTGTGTGGTATGATATATTAATATCGTGCCCTGTAATGTTGTCCAGTTCTTCTTGCAGGGGTGTGAAAATTAATCACAAACATGGACGATTCTACATCGATGCATTGGCAGACCATAATCGATTATATTTGTGGTTTTCAACCGGCAGTACAATGCCCCCTAAAGCTCCGTGGTGGCATTGCAGGTGGTCTGTGATATGCAATCCTATTTCACTACTGAAATCATTCATTCATTCATTCATTCATTCATTATCCGAACCGCTCAATCCCTATCTGGGTTGCTGGGACCGGAGCCTATCCCAGGAACTACGGGCGTGAGGCGGGGACCAACCTTGGGCAGGTGTCGCAGGACACCCACACTAAGAAACCCACGCAAACACGGTGAGAGTGTGCAAACTCCACACGAGAAAGACCATATGGCCGACTCAAAGATTGAACCCAGGACCTTCTCGCTGTGAGGCGACAGCATTAACCACTGCGCCACCATGTAGCCCACTACTGAAATCTAATTTTTAAATTATTATTTAATTTTTTTTCTTTTATTATTTTTCAAAACATTTCCAGATGATTTGGGCATCTTTATGAATAATGAATTTAATGCAACTACCTAAAAAATAATTTTTAAAAAGTGGACAGCCGCAGACTACTGCTTATTCTGAGTGGTGGTCTCCGGGACATAACCAGTTGGAAATCCATGAACTATATCATGATGACATTGCTTGCTGATTTTCTGGCTATGGCATAAAAATTGTAGTTAAATAGAACATCTCGGTAGTAACTATGGCTTCCCGATCTGTGATCCATGCTCAATCTGCGTACAATGGGAAGAAATGTAGAAAAATTGATGGGATCGTGATGCATCAAGATATATCGAATTGAATCATTCATTTGATAATGGTAATCGAATCGAATCGTGAGACCAGTGAAGGTTCACACCTCTAACTCGTGGCACTGAACCACAACCAGTTCTGGCAGTAAAGAGTTCTGAGATAAAGTGTTCTGAGAGTCTGGGAAGTGATTAAGAAGAAGTGAGTGGACATTGCTACAGGCTCAATTGCACAATGGTACAACAAGGATGGCAGTGGGATTGTGGCTAATATGAAAAATTGTCATTTTTCTGAGCCCAGAGATGAAACATATTGGAAGGACGAAGTTTTAAGGGTTGGATCATTATAATCTTCTGTTAGAGGGTGTCGAACTCCTTATTTTCCCACCTCCAGTGGTGTTTTGGGAACCAGAGTGTTGCTGGCTCAATCCCAGACAAATAATTGGTATCACAAGTACTTTTTGAACAAGTGAAAGTGAGTGATTATTTGTCATTGTGAACACACCACAGCACAGCACACAGTGCACCACAACCAAATGTGAGCTCTGCATTTAACCCATCCGTGAAGGAGCAGTGGGCAAGGTTTGTTACCTGTCTGACAGCAATCCCAACACTTCCAATTCCCCTCACTTTGCTAGCACTGGTCTACAAACTGCAGTCTCATTGCAGACCCATGCAACAATTTATAGGTTAAATGAAGTTGTTTTACCTTCTTCTCCTCCCACATCTCATGCACCATCTCATTTTCTATTCCGGGACCTACCCTCATTACAGCGGGGCCGGGCGAAGATCACAGGACAGGGCCGGGAGGCAAAAGTTAAAAACCGTCACGTCCTTGGAGTGTAAAATGTAACACGTCACCACCACTTTTGGGAGCATTGGAGCCGCTTTACCTGAGCACAGTAAAAATGAACAGGCAGGCACATAGGGAAAATTCAAAAAATGCTTCCTCCCTAAAATAAAACATAGCTCCAAGCTATCCTGTATTTTAAGCATTTATTTAGTCCGATGCAGCTTGAATGGTAATGACGGGCATCGATCCACGCCGCTTTAGGCTATTAACGGGGCCGGCTCCGGCGCACTAATAGGGCTCTGCTTATTCTGTGGAGGTTTAATTAGCCTCATGCTGGAAATGTGCTTACCGCGCGGACTGCCATTCCGCCGTTGACGCACGTGCCGCACCGGCCCTCATTTCACGCACCGCTGGGACCCGGGTTAACACCATACACCCCCGTTTCATTCAGGTAAAGTTTGTTCACTGCAAAGGTCTCAGCTTATGTTCACACCAGGAGGGGATGTTAAGGTTTGCTCTGGAGGTACGCTAGTGAACGATCTCTGATGTAGATTTTAGAATTCAGAATGCATGGCCTTGCATCACTTTTCTTTGCTACGGTACCAACTTTAGCATGCAAGTCTCACATATTCTCAAAATATATTATGCACATCACATTAAGCAAAAGTATACATGCTTGTGTTCTATGGAATCCTCACATCATCACTCATTTAAGAAATAAAGCTTTAGATCTGCTTTTAACTTAAAAGTGACGGAGAAGAATGCCCATTCTACTACTGTAGAAATAAAGATCATAATAAAATTATAAATAAAACAATAGAATCAAATAATCAAGGCAAGGGGATAGAGGAGTCTTAATATCTAGTGGCTATGGTGCTTTTATAGATTGATTTTGTATAATTTTAGTGTCTTAAAATGTACACCAGTGACCTATAACAACTTGTTTTATGTTTTATGCATCTTGCCTGATTCCTGACTGGAATTGAAGACTCAGACTTGCAATATTATACAAGTCAGTAGAAACCATTTTGGTGCCCATAATTCCAATGACGACATAACATTGCTTCACATAATTTGTCAAAAGAAAATCTCTGAAAAATGATAAATATATCTAACAGATTGAAATCAACTTGTAAATTTTACAAAACATGTTGATGAATGCTATGTTTCCATTAATACAGTATTGTGCAAAAGTTTTAGGGAGGTGTGAAAAAATGCTGTAAACAAATAATAATGATTAAATTAAATAATGATTGTTTATTTTTATCAATTTACAAAATGCAAAGTGAGCGAACAAAAGAAAAATCTAAATCAAATCAATATTTGGTGTTACTACCTTTTGCCTTCAAACAGCATCAATTCTTCTAGGTACACTTGCACAAAGTCAGGGATTTTGTAGGATTATAGTCATTATATTATTTTGTAGGATTATAGTCATTATATTATTTTGTAGTCATTATATTATTTTGTAGGATTATAGGATTATAGATCTGTGGTTAGTTCTCCAAGATGTTTGGAACAACCTACCAGCCGAGTTCCTTCAAAAACTGTGTGCAAGTGTACCTAGAAGACCTGATGCTGTTTTGAAGGCAAAGGGTGGTCACACCAAATATTGATTTGATTTAGATTTCTCTTTTGTTCATTCACTGCATTTTGTTGATTGATGAAAATAAATGATTAACACTTCCATTTCTGAAAGCATTCTCTGTTTACAGCATTTTTTCACACCTGCCTAAAACTTTTGCACAGTACTATCTGTCTGACGAAAAATGAAATGACATGATTGCTTTTAAAATACACATTTTAAGGCCTTTTATAACTTTATCTCCTTTTTTCTCTCACTGGAGTGTCTTGACTCCCACTTAGGCTAAAATCGCATTTAGACATTAGTGTCAGCTAACGAGCTGCAGCCAAATCCTCCTTAAAATGGGTCTAGAGCTGCCCCTTGCTAGGGTTAATGAATGAATTACTTGATGAAATCAATATATTTAGCTGGAGACTGATCTTTTCCTCCCTGTGCATCCAGAGCACACAGCCGCTGCACCACTGAGCCTCTAATAGCCTTTAATATGTTGGAAGTGATTTGATGAAAAGGCCTCTCTCCTTTATTTAGTGAAGTGCTGGCTAATATGATTTCGGAGACTTAGCTAAGCACTTTGATGGCCTCTGTCAGCGAGGGGGAGAGAGAGAGAGAGAGAGAGAGAGAGAGAGAGAGATCCATATACTGTTAGTCCGCCATCTAGTGGTGGATGTAAGTAATTGTTAATGCAAAACATTGATTTTAGAAAAATGTATTGCCTTAAAGCTTTGAGTTTTTAGGAACTAATTAATATTAATCCTTATTTATATTAGTATTCATCGCAGTCCAGTTTATTATGTCAAATCCTGACAAAAATGTGCAAATGAGTCTGGATTAAGTTAAATTAATTTCATCACATTTCAACTGAGATTTCGTATGAAATCACTACCTCGTATGAATCACTACATTATTCATGATAATTCAGTAGTGTGTAATTTGCGTTTTCAGTAGTGTAATGAACAGGCCCGTTGCAGGACCACCCCACCCCACCCCACCCCCATTAACGGCTCAATGCAAAGTGCAATGACACTATTATTAGAATCTCCCTCCAAGTCCCTTTTACCTTGAGAGTGCCTTGACACAGCCCTGGTGTTGAACATATTCGACCGATCGACCGTCTGTGGAGCTCAACACACTGTTACTCTCACTTTTGCATCAGCAGGGGGCAGAATGCAGCAGCATTTACTCAATAAATCAGTTTATCAGAAAAGATAATAGTAGTGTCTAATATCTATAGACTCCAAATCAGTGAATCAATGTAATAATCGTGTCTAATATTTGCCGTACAAAATTAAAAGTATTTTTGCTACAATAAAACGCCAGTGCATCACAACGAAGTGTGACTTGTGCATTTGACACCATCTGAGAAGGAGCGATGGGCAGCACCCGGAGAGCAGTGCTTGGGGACGGTGCCTTGTTCATGAGCAGCACAGTGGTACCTTTACCGGTCCGGGACTTGAAGCAGCGACCTTCCGATCATGGTGCCAATTGCCTAACTGTTACGCTACCAATTGCAAACAATACTTATAAAGGGATTATGATAGTTTGTATGAGAGTAAAGTGTGACAGCTTTATGTAATGCATAAATAATAATAATAGGGTGGCAAGCCTGAATTATTGAGCAAACATTTGCTTATTCACTAATGCTGGCCTGTATTTGTCAAGGAAGCAAAACATTTATGGTGTAAAGACTACAGTGGTACGGCAGTTTCCCTTCCACACCGTGGTTTCTCTTTAAGTTACAGCCCTAGTCTGAGCCTATGACACTTTAGTGGCTTTGTTTTAATAAAAACTCTTATTGCCAGCCATAATTTCAGGCCGTTGAATTGATTTGAGAGAATTTAATTATGTCTACTTATTGATTACACCCCATAATTAGCTATGCATTATTGCTGATATAAAATACAACTTTTAAGCTAAGAGAAAATGGCAATTGTTAGTTTTTGTTAGTAATTTCTTAGTATATTTCCATACTGCAGAATACTGCAAAAATTCTGATTTAATACTTAAAGTCAACATGTGGGAGATGCTTGAAGGCTATGTGAATGTCATGTGTTTTAGGAAAACAGCAGCCAGGGGTGAGGTGACAAAAGATATTACATTTTGATTTTGCTATTACTGTATTTGTTTTTTTTGTTGTTGTTGTTTTGGGTTTTTTGCGGGTTTGGTCAGATTTATGACCGATGTTCTGCTGCTGTAAGAGCTGATGGCAGAGTTCAACTTACATCAGATGTTGCATGTGAAGACCTGAATTATTTATGACTTACAGTTTAATTTTTAATTTTATTCTTGTGAACTGTGTGTGTGTGTGTGTGTGTGTGTGTGAGAGAGAGAGAGAGAAAGAGAGAGAGAGAAAGACAGGGAAAGAGAGAGATAAGAATTGTCATCCCTCAGCGTAATTAGTAAGGTAGAGCTGATTGGGGCAATATCTCTTGTGTAACTCACGCTAATGATTGGAGGGGAGCTCTGCAAATAAATCAAACTCCAAACCTGCCTTGTACACACTCCAAGACTACCTCTCACACACTCCTTCAGCCGTCTCACACTTTCTGTATTCCCGGAAAAGGAAAGAATCACACTGTTTCTCTAACTGTTATTAATCACATATTAATCACACTTTTATCTGTTTATTGGGGGCTTTGTGGGGACATTTGAGAGGCCCCCATGAGAAAAAAATGACTTTATAGAAAATGTGCTTGTTTTATTTGAGAAACTAAAAGAGGTAAAAGATGTGCATTTATTTGTACTGAGGTTAAGGTTAGGGTTAGGATTAGGTGTAGGTGTAGAATTATGTACTTTAGTCATTATGGGAGTCTATGGAAGGACCTCACAAAGATAGTAATACTAGACTGTGTGTGTGTGTGTGTGTGTGTGTGCGTGTCAGCCAAAACGGATCACCTGAGCATTCGTCCCGCGGAGCCGTGAGTCGGCAGAAACGTGTGTGAGGAGAGTGGTTTGCTTTAGATAGTGGATGCTGTGTGATAGCGTGTGTGTTGTGTTCTGCTAATCTCAGCACTCCAGATGAAGCTACACAGCTGGTAAGGACTGAACACACACGCTATTCGCACACTTTCTCTTTGTTCTACTTTAGCCTTTTCAAACCAATTTCCAAGTTTCCTCTAAGAGATCTAGAGTTGTACGCTGTGCATTCTCTTAATATTTATCCTTCATAATGAAGTGCAATATAAAAAAAGAACTAAATTACCAATTCCCAACCCTTGACCTGTTCCCCAATACAAGCAATATTATTCCATGCTTTGATTTCTTGTCAATTTATTGTCACTGGATTTCTGTAGCATGAAGCAGAATAGCCTGCGAGAATACAAATGGATTGCAACATTATTCAGTGCACCTCAATTATAACTGCACATTGCATACTCCAAAATATACTCTCATCACAACTTTTATATATCAATCATTTATACTTATTTGAATAACTGCTCAACAACTTTTTGCAACTTTTTTGAGATCATTGAATATAAAGACATTTCTAAGAGCATTGTTGAAACAGTTATATTTCACACAAAGTTTCTTATACTTATTCTAAAGGCCAGACGTTCCCAGGATTGGAGCCGTGAGTGATAATATTGTTCTGAATTCTGCTTTTCTTTCCTTTTAGTTGCCATTGTTACCTATTCCCAAAGGAAGCTGCTCACCACACTGCTGCTATCAGAGTGGCTTCCCTCAACCCATCTGTCCTACGTTCTCCTGTTAGTGAACACACACACACACACCTCAGTAACCAAATGCACATCGTTTACCTCATTCAGTTTCTCAAATAAAATATGCACATTTATTATGAAGTTATTTTTCCGTGTGGGTACCTCTCTTAATGTCCCCACAAAGCCATAAAAATGGTACAAAACACACGCACACACAAACACACACACAAAATTACACATTTTAAAAAACGCAACATTAAGAAAGGACCACAGAGTTTGCTTTACATACCGTGCATTTATAGGTATGTAATTAATAAATGATCATTTTATCCATATATTTAAAGGTATTGTTATAGGTAGGGCTTAAGGTTTTACGATAACGTACAGTATTATCACATCAACTTAAACCAAATCTTAGTCCTCAGATTATTTCCTTCTCTCTCTCAGTGTGTGCTTACTGTGACTGAAAAAAGCTTTCAAAGGTTAATGACTAAAAGATGCTCAGCTTGATCAATAATCTCATCAATGACTCACACACACATACATTGCAGGCGAGTTGTTACAATAGTCGCTCCACGCTCCACCTTCTGTAAATAAGTAGTTTATTAGTACTGAACAGTTGGCCCTTTGACAGCTGGTTGCAGAGCTGCTCTGTGTGTGTGTGTGTGTTGTAGAGTTAAATGATGTGTGTAAATGGCCATTTTATGGTTTCAAAATGGGTGATGTTTCACACCCTATTTAACTGTTCATTACCATGGCCAAGATTACAGAGAAAAACACTTCATCTTTGCCTAATAATGTAGTCCAGTATAGCATTAGTAGAAAGCAAATCAGAAACACTAGAGTGAGAGCTACAGCAGTGTGTAAAAGCCAAGCCTTTCGCTGAAAAACCTAGGGCCTTCAGCTGTGATATCGCTGCACATGAAGATGCTGGACTCTCCGCACTCTAGCTCAGCCAACGTAAGAACTGACAGACCTTTCCTGCTGGCCTGAGTGTCTCTGTGCACCACTTCTTGTGTTTTCTCTAGTGTCATTCAGCTGCTCTAGATAACTGTGGTTCCTCTGCACCGTTTCTCAGAGAACGGAAAGCTCAACACGTTCTCACAACCTCGCTTTCATGTTCAGAGAGCATTCTGAGCTGTGATTGCTGCTAAGCTAAACTTGTGACTGTTCCATTGCGTGACTGAGCTCTGAACTTCAAGTCATTAAGTCATTTCTTGAATTGTTTAACTGTTAATTATTAATTGGTACGAAGTCATTTTCATCATAAAGCCTTATGTAAAGATTTTTATTTAACACACAATTGGTACTATCACTGTCACATGCATGAGAACATGCAGAATGACCATTAATGAAGGAAAATGCTTGTACTTCAACCTAAATCAACTCAATAGTTTGAAGGTCAGCTAATTGTTCAAGTCATGCTATGACCTCATTTGTCTTTCTTTTTTCTTCGTTTCTACCTCTTTTTCAAAATACTTTCAGCAGAGTTTCAAATGTTATTGCTTTACCAATAATCATCTTATCACTAAAGTGTAATTAAAAATTCAACTAATAATAAAATTTCAGTCAAAAGTCAAGGCTGTTCAACAAGTAGATAAAGAGGAAGGGGCTTAAATTTAATTTAATTTTACATTTTTACGAAGGGAACACGTATCACGTATCATTTTCCTCTTTTAAATTATGGGATATCCACAACTCATTAGAGACTGGACTGCCAGACATATTTATTGCATTGATCATTTTAGAACAGCATTGCTGGAGATCAATCATTTATCCGTCATAGCTGCTGTCTCACATCCGAAATGCTTTGGCTTATCTCTCTGTAGTGATCCTGAACTTGAATGCATTAAGAAGTGTGAAGCAAGAGCTGGTATTGAAACAAATTCTTGCTGGTTTAACGGAGTCACAAAGGTTTAAGGGCTTATGTTAGATTTGGATTAAATTCTCCCTTTTTATAAAGTTTTTTCTTAAATTTATTCTTAACAAGTTCCTAAGTACATTATATACAACAGAACTTTATACAGTATGTGACATGTGAATGGAAGTGTTATTGAAGTGTAATTATTTTAAATGAACACGTTCTAATAATGTAATTAATTGTTTAATTAATTATTAGTTAATTACTGACAATAATGACAATGTTTACATTTAAATGCTAGGGCTGGGTTCCAAAAATCGATTCACCGATCAATATCGATTCTCGTTGGAAAAATACGATATCGAATCAAAAATTCACGGATCCATCTTTTCCTGCGGCTATGCACTACTTCTCGCGACCGCGCAAGGAGAGCTATAAAAACGTGAGACCGGCGAAACCGAAACCAAATAGAGCCATGGCTGAAGCTGCTCCGCTCAAATCACCATCTGGCCTAATTTTAAAACCAAGCAAAACTAGTATTGACGCAAAGAAATCTCTAAATAAATCGATATCGAATCGAATCGAATCGAGAATTGAATCGGATCATGACCTTGTGAATCAGCATCGAATCGATTCAGGAAATCAGCAACGATACCCAGCCCTATTAAATACTATAATATTATAGAATTGAGGAAAAAAAAATATGATAATGTTCTGCCCAAATACACATGCAACAGAAATTTGTTCAGTTATATTCTTACCTAAGAACACATTTCTAATAGGACACCACTAATGTCAGAATCTTTGCGAAAAAGTGCGTAAATGGGTTTTAAGAAGGAATTAGTTCTTAAGAATGGTTGATGGATGAGGTCCAGTGTGAGTCTGAAATTTCCTGGACTGCAAGTTCACAAAACATAGTAACAAAGTCCTTAAAATACTGTAAATATTCTACAAACACACTCAGGTCATAATATTGTATAAATATGGGGTCAGCTCACTTGACCCATTTCCCTGTGAATGCTGTGCCACCCCCTTACATCTTCATATATTAAAGTCAGTGGGTGTGTGTATACTCCTCATGCCTCACCCTGTCGCATGTGTCAAATCAGTCTGCCACTGACTCACCTGTCAGTCACCCCTGCCCCTGGCCCTGCCCTACTAACTGTGCAAACTAACCTTTCTTCTGCCAGACTGCCTCTGTTGGTGCCACTGCCGACACTCCATAAACTGCTGCTGCTGTTGTCCGGATTCCTGCAGTCTGATCCGGTCCAGGTACTAAAGACAATAGCGATTATCACATCCTTTGCCAAAAACAACACGATATACTCGTAAAACCTGCACTATGAACCTACAGATTACCCCAGCCATGCATCCGCCACTTACACTGTCACACACTCCTGGGCAATGCCCTGCTTTCGCCCGTAAACTGGCATCATCAGTCGGCTCCAGTCGAAGCTTCTGTTCAAGCACTAGGTGTTTGTCCAATCTCTTATCAACAGGTAAACAGATAAAGGAATTTTAGGTAGCATACATGGCAACGTGGGGTCAGCTGCTGGTCTGTTTTTTCCATAAGTCTGAGTGAACTTTGACCCATGAGGCCTAAATGTGCTGAACTTTGAGGGAAAAACAGCACAGTGTATCTAAAGCACGAGTGAATTTTCAGTGCTTCTCTACTTCACTCCAGCAGTTGTTGCAGCTGTCACATTTCACACATTATACCAAGGGCAGGGATCACATGGACTCAATTGATAATACACTCACACTGACACATTGATGGTAATTTGTGTATTCGGCTACAGAATGCAAATCACCAAGAGTGTAGGCAGCTGTGAAAGTAAGGGTATGTGTGTAGACCTTGTAAGAAACTGCTAGTGCCTAAAAGATTTTGTGACCTAGTAAGGACATTTTGTATGCAAAGACATGCCTTCAAGTCCTTTAATAGAACAGTTATAATTTTTATTTGCAACTTTTACTTAACTTTTACTAACTTCTCCTAAATAGGTAAAAAGAACTTCTTTTGGTAATTGAGTTGGATTGTTAATTTTTGATTAGATGTAGGTGACACTTTGGTACTAATTAGTATATTCTGTTTACTGTATGTGTGCATACACCTTGCAGTGTCGAGTACCAGTGGGGATCTGGTTGCCCTTAGAAGATAAGAAAATGTAAAATTTGTCAGTTTTTGCAACCCTGTCAGGACATTTTTGTATGAAAGGACCAGTCTTCAAATCCTTTTGTAGAAATGTTTTATTGTTTATTTCATCTAAATGATGAAAAGAGCTGCTTTGATCACTAAGATGAATGTTAATGTTGGATTTGATGTAGGTGTTATATTAATCTAGCAATTATAGAAGAACCCCACAAAAGACAGCAATACACAGATTTGTGGTGTACGTGCACGTATCTTTGTGTGTGGTAGTATCCATGCTGTGCCTTGGTGCAGGAGGAGAGATAGAGAGTGGAGTGGGGGTGGGTTTTGAGGGTGAGACTGCAGATAGTGCAGCAACAGGCAGGCAGACAGGAGCCAGTCGCTCTGCTTAGCCAGATTAGCCTGACTCCAGCATTGCATTCTCCAGCCTACTCTACTTCCAGCACTGTGCTCATGTACTACACCCTCGCATACATACATACATACAAGAAAGAAAGAGAAAGAGAGAGTCATCACGAGGGAACAAAGGCTTGAGGACAAAGATTATGACATAAACACAATCACATTAGTTCCTTATAAAAGGTCAGGACAAGTAGTACATTAGATACAGCACACTCATATCAAGCACATATCAGAAATAAGACAACTTCCATGACATTGTGTTGAAGACAGAAGTACTACTCTGTCCTCAGAATTAATCATTGTTGTATATAAAGTAAAACCAAAACACAGTCAGTCAATCTTAGAGAGACACCAAAATCACGTCACAGAGAAATCCTGGCCTCATTATCTTCAAAAGCCTGAGCCACAGACAAAAACAAATATCCTTTAAAACGGCGATGCTAACATACATCACTCGCTAAATAGGCCTTTACAGTTTTTCAGTGAATCTAGAAAGTGGACTGAGCCTTTAATGGAAACCACATTTACTGGTGCCATAAACACCCCACTATGGACACAAGGGGAAGTAAACTGATAACTAAAAAGAAAACGGGATCTATGCATTATTAACATAGACAAGAGCATTTTCATTTTCAAGTGATTTAATGAGAGAAGTGCGATGTGTGAGTTTTTATATTTTTTCAACTAAGCACTTCTAAGCGAGTTCTGGCGTTAATCAGCTTAAACTAAGCATGTTGCTGAAATTGCAGCACAATGTTAGGGCCTATATTCAATTTCAAAATTGCTTGGCTCTACAACGGAAGTTAAAAACGGATTATGCCTAATTAGTGTCTTTACAGCAATATTTCTAAAAGTTAGTATTTACTAAATATTCACAACATAGTGTCTTTAGAGTTGTTTATTTAAGCTATGTCAGCAGTATTTAGGCTTTCACATTTCTTAGTACTGTACAGTTTTCACTCTATATATTCATAACACTATATTGTTATGAACACTTGAACATTCACCCCAGTTGTATATATGTGTACATTTATTACTGTGCGTATTCTAAATATGGTCTGTATTACATGTTTAAATATGCAGTGATTTATTTCCCTTTTGTTTTATGTTTTGTTGTGTCTTGCATCCGAACTCTTCTTACGTATTTGGCCAATAAAGAGGTACATCTCACTGTAGCATTTTTGTCCATTTACTCAAAATGACTAGACTTTTTCACTTGTCATCATTGGAATCTCATTTGTGCAAAGTCAAGCCCCAACCGTATATTTGTCATATCTTACATGGTTCCTTATCGCCAGTCCAATTCAACATGTCTTTATCTTAATAGCCATAGAATTACGATTCACAAATACACATTTGTGTGCTTAGAAGATATAGTAATCGTTTGATGATGAGCCTAGTCATATTGATCTATACAGCCTACTCCTAAACTGGAGTCAAACTTTTAACATGTGGTTTCACATATACCTTTTTCAAGTAGAACAGAGCAGTTATTATAGTTGCTCTACTAATAGATATTTTGGGATGCTAAAATATGTTTTCTTGCTTTTCCCTTGTTGTCTTACAGACTGTTACTCAGACGTTCTCCAAAACACACACACCCACACAACCACACACACACACCTGCATTACCAGTACCCAATCACGCGGAACAGAA
Organism: Distichodus sexfasciatus; assembly: GCA_032718565.1. Lineage (NCBI taxonomy): Eukaryota > Metazoa > Chordata > Actinopteri > Characiformes > Distichodontidae > Distichodus > Distichodus sexfasciatus. The sequence goes on along the minus strand of JAVGVS010000204.1, from coordinate 392,804 downwards.
TTTACAGTTCTTATCTGAATCATAATTGCTGTATATTTTAAGACATCAGTGTTTTCTGTTTTGGTAGCACTACTTGACATATTTGAAATGGAATTTAATTTGAAGGATATGAAAAAAAAAAAAAGCTTATGCCTATTATTTCAAAAAACCCTTATAACACCTATTATTTCTACTTTCTCAGATCCACTACTTCAAAAATGAAAGATTTTTTAATTATGGCATTTAAAGTCACCTAGGACAAAGGATAACCAAACGTCGTTTAGTAGGTGAAGACTTTTTAAATCAGCAAGTTCCTAATATTTTCCCGCGTCTACATGATTAACTCGTCCCTGATTAAAGGAGCAGAATGTTAACTTGAGTTTTAATGCTGTATGGCTTTAGTTTGATCGATGATCAAACGCTCAATGGCTCTGCATGTGCGCTTCAGAGGCGCCGCTTTCACGTGCCTCCTGGTGCGCAGCGCGTTTACAGGTGATCTCATAACAAGTTACCGGTCTCAAAAGTGAAAAGAGATATCTTCGAAATAATGAATCAATTCTATCTATTTAAAATGATTATTATTATTATTATTATTATTATTATTATTATTATTATTATTATTATTATTATTATCTTAATTCTGATAATATAAGTAATTTAGAATTAGAGTCACGAACGTTAATATATCTATATATAGAGTCACATATAATATATTTATATGCAATTATAAAATCTAGTTGCACCAAACCAGGGTTACATGCATATAGCCACCCAATGAAAATCACCGTTTTGAAAATCTGCCAATTCCACTAAGATAATATTATGAGCTGGAGTGTTCTGTAACGAGCCTGGTGATTATTGTTGTATCTTCGTGCTTAATCTGTCGATTCTTTTATCTGTCTGCTGCTTTATAGAGAACTCATCCAGAGTTAACTGGCCATAAAATTCCATTCTATGGTCTGTAAGCCCGGACGCCGAGATTATTTTACAGCAACGTTTTCATTTGACATTTAAAATCCACACGCTGTTTAATAATCACCGAGGTCAGTAAAGTACAGACGGTCAACTCAAATTCTTTAGTTTTTAGACAGTAAAAATATGTGCGTTTAGTCAATAATTAACAAGTAATCTTAAAAATAAAGATTTCTAAACGGATCGTTGATAAAATACATTGTTTCCGGAAGCGTACTTAAGTAGCACGGATTTGTTTATATATTGTATAATTCATACAAATTTACAATTAGCATTTTAAGTTGAAAGGGGGGGGTGTTCAGACTTTGTATCAATAAAAATATTTAATAAAGCATTAACATTTTTTTTAAAAAACGCCTTTTGGGCATCGTATTCTTTTCTGTAAAATGACGAAATATCAAAAAATGGACGTCTATTTGAAATGTGAAAATTATATTATTAATATTATTATATTACACATAATAATTATTATTATTATTATTATTATTATTATTATTATTGGTTTAAAAATGGAATTGTAGACCAAATGTAGACCAAAAATCTATAAATGTATTTATTAATGAATCAGTTAATAATATATAAAGCAAAAACGAAACTTTTTTAATCGGCAAACGCAACGCTCACAGGTAGACTGTCGGTCGCGGTTGATCACGCTCCCCTCTTCCGTCTCTCCTCATCCTCGTCCGTCCCGCGGTCCTCCTCCTCCACCTCCTCCTCCTCATCCTCCTCCTCCTCTCCTACCTTCACGCTGCGTCACGTGGTTGGGCTCTTACAAATAACTCTGAGTAAAGTAGAGAAGCGGATCAGAGCGAGTTTCAATGAGGCTTTATCAGCCTCAGCGGATAACACACCGGGACACGCACGTAACTTTCTCCATTAAGTTTGATTTTGCGGCTTTTTACTCCGTATCCCGTATTTGGCTGAGTCGGGAGTGAACCAGAGACGAAACATACACCCGAGGTGCCGCTCGGCGAAGTCGTTTGGAAAAGAAAGATCCTAAACTTTATCACCGACCGTCCTTATCTGGTGAGATAATACGCCGAGAGCTCTTGGATGAAATTGTATTAACACTCTGCATCACGCTATCAACCTTTTTATGTGATCTGCTTTCCCATGATAAATATATATGCATGTATGGGTGATTACGCTTAGCTTATCTCTTATGGTTCTTGATTTGGGGACTTAGTCTGCGTTCCTCTTACAAGCTTTAAGCGTTTGGGGTTGCCAGAAATCACTGATTATTCCTTATATCTGTACGCAAAGATATCAGGACTCATTAAAGTCATTTTCATCCTTTATATATCGGATCATGTGCTGTAGATAAAAATGGTTGTGATAACGATGGTGTCTAAGTTTGGTCCAAAATTGTTTTTGTATTTTATTACACCTTTTTAAACGGTAAAAATAGCATTTATATTGTAACCTCGAATCAGGTGCCGATAACACGCAATAACGGCGAGGTATGTGGTTTACTCAAGAGTATTTTGTGGTTTTTTACATTTTGTATTTGGGCCAAAATATAATTTTGTTTTGGCTTTGGATAACGTGTTGCAGATTTACAAACAACTAAAAACGTATGTCTGGTTTTATTTTGTAAAAGAGTGTTACATTTGCTTATTTTTGACAGCTATTTTTAAATAACATTTTAGAAATAACATCGTTTGGTCATCTGCTTCTCAAATAAAATGAAGATTATTTAACTGATTCATATTTTTTGTCAGGTGCGGACATCCCTGTTCAGGAAACTACCGGACTTGGATTTTTTTTTTTTTACCTCTTACATTTACGTGCACCGATAGTATTTTTTCATTTGAGATATTTCCCACACGGATAGCTAAAGTTTCTTCTGTGTTAAAAAAAATGTACTCGACCTTGGCACTGTCCTCCGGCTCTGCTCCTTACGCGCACGACACCGGGAACTACATGCATCCGTCCGCGAGCTCGCCCGTCTACGTGCCCAGCACGCGCGTCCCGGCCATGCTGCAGACGCTGCCTTACCTGCCAACGTGCGAATCCACGCACCAGAGCCATCACGGCTGGCCGCAGACCGGGGCGGAGAGCGCCTCATTTACCCCGGGCAGCCCTCACCCGCCGCCGCCGGGCTTCTCCTACACGCACAGCCCCCCGGTGAGCAGCAGCACCGGCAGGGAGGCCGCCTACCAAAACCCGCTCGTGCTGAGTAATGGCGCACGCGCCGAGCAGTACGGTGGGGCTTTGGTGCGCTCGGTCGGTGGCTCCTACTCCAGCCCGTATGCGGCCTACATGAGCCCTGATGTTAGCGGCTCTTGGACTCCTGGTCACTTCGACGGCGGAATGATCGGTTTCCAGGGACGGCAAGGGGCTCTAACGGGACGGAGGTCGAGTTTAGGTGCGTATAAAACTTCAAGTTGGAACCAGAACCATACACACATAAATTTCTTCACGATTATTATATGATAGGGCACATTGTGCCATAAACCTTCAATTAATTCAGGGGCGAGAAAGTAGTTCTCCATCCAATCAACCGTGCCCTGAAAGATTCTTCATGGAAACAAAAATAGTTCTTCTATGGCATCCACTCTACCAAACATTTATTTCTGGGGGTTTCCCTGATGGGACGCTGTTACAAAAACAATTAATTAATGTACATTTCAGTTATGTGGAAGCATTTTTTGGGGTGGAAAAGAGGTCTCACAAAGATTATTCTATATTAGTTCAAAGGGCTTAAATACCCTCAGAATAAATTGTTGGTACTTGTAGGACATTGATATATCTGTATTAGAAGAAGCAACAAGAAATATATACATATATAGCTAAAAGTAGAACAGTTATAAGTACACTCTCAAAAATAAAAGTGGCAAACGTGATAATTTGGAGTGATGCCTCATTTTTTGCAGCTATAAAGAATTGGTCATGACATGAAATAACGAATTATTATAAGGCTGTTTAGTTTGGAATCTACAAATCATTAACGAATTATTGATATAATTCAGGAAGAACATTTATTTTGAAGTTGTGTTAATTTGTTTAGGTAAAGGCAAAATATAGTATAAGAAACAGCGCATGCAATATAGAAATAAGAGACTAAATAATACTTTTTGACGAAGAAAGCATATAACTAAATTTACAGCTGGAAGTTGTTTAACACCATTTACAAGGTGTTTAGTTTGCCTTAAAATACGCAGCGATCACAAAAGCATCACGCCTCACTCCCTCCTTATTTTACAGTCTGGACTAACTTTGCTTTCTTGTTTAAGCAGAGAAATAAACTTGCATCAAACTGCGGTCATAAAGGGGGGGTTTTTATCCATGTAGCACAAAGAAATCAAATACAAATACAAAAGTTAATTTATTCTATTAGCAGTTTCAATTTTCGTTTTCGTATTCGTATACAACGCCAAGTGACTTTTGTGAGACTTGAAATTATTTTCTCCTTTAAGCAAACAATGACTAGAATGATGATGTCTGATTTGATAATGTTTAAAGTAGCTTTTTATTGATTAAACAGTCATTTGCTTTATTCCGCTGATGATAAAGTGGATTGGCAAAAACAATCATTAACATCAAAGCTAAAATAGCTATTTTACCTAATAAACATCCTTTAACAGGCGATGCTGCAAATACACTTCGAATGCAAATGTAACCTGCTAAACATCGTGTGTGATTGAATAAAAAAGGCTCAATACGCAGACTTCTGACTGCTGCTAACAACTAAATGTAACTCTATTGTCACCTTGATCAGTCTTAACCAGACAATTAACACACCGTCGTCTGATGTATATAATTCACACTTGTGGATTTCCTAACTGATCTGTGTTTAATTTCTTTTAATACACATCTTATCGTGACGGGCTGCCGGCTTCATACATTTTCTAGTGATGTTATCTTTGCTCATAAACGTGCCTATAAACTGTCACGCACTGCACACCTCTATAAAAAGGTAGCCTAAAGGTTTATCTTTGTGATTAAGATATGTCTGTGAACTGTACAATTGCAAACAAAACCAAATGGTAACAGAAAATAGAATTTTATAGCAATGTGTTCCAGCAATTGCTATTTAATTTACAAATTGCTTTCTCCATTGTCGCACATAGCAGTAAAATGAGGTGCAGCAACAACAACAACAACAACAATAATAATAATAATAATAATAATAATAATAATAATAATAATAATAATAATAATAATTTGTTTTCTATAACTGCTTTATTTTGTCCTGTGAAATGTGGAATTTACGTGATTAATTAACGGAGGGCGTCGCGTGTCGGCTGCTTGATTGATTGTGGAGCGCTGGATCTGAAGGCAGATAAGAGCCCCATTGACATTCCGGAGTCTGAAGCTCGTGGCCGGTCAGACGCCCTCACAGACACCAGAGTGACCCCGATCGTCCCCACACTGACACACACACACACAGAAATATATTTATGTCACTCATCACCCGCTCGCGCCCTTCACGCCACCCCGCCGGTACCACGAGACGCGTTCATCAGGCGTCACCGCAACCACGGCCTCGTCGGCATCTTATTTGTTTAACCTCACGTTTCTGTTAAATTGGCATGATCTTAATCAATGGAACATCTATTGCTCCTTTACAATATGTTAAGATTTTGGACTTGATGTAATCTAAAACAATTTCATAGTGACAGTTATTTGTAATAAGACTTATTGTAAATATCAGCGAGGAAGCAGACACAATGTTAACATTATGATAGGTGTATAATAGGTTTAGTTTGAGAAAGACACATTCTGGTAGCTTTCATTATTTATTACGAGGATTAGCAATGAAGTGTTTAATCAGTCTTTCTTAATTAACTCATTAACTAAATAATTAACCAGCTCGCAAAAGTAAATCGCTGTTGTTCTCTTGGCAGACATGCTGGAGGAGCTGCCCGGTGAGGGTCGGGAGTGTGTGAACTGCGGCTCCATCTCCACCCCACTGTGGAGGCGGGACGGTACCGGGCATTACCTGTGTAACGCCTGCGGCCTTTACCACAAGATGAACGGAATCAACAGGCCTCTAATCAAACCCCAAAAACGCCTGGTAAGAACCTCCAGACTTCACCGACTCAAGTCCAAATTCATAAATTTAAAAATAAAAATGGCAGTGATGCCACATTAAATGTGATGGCACCCTTACTACTAAGTTTTTAGAAGAGCCACTTGTGAAATAAAATCCAAAACACAATTTTTTTTTCTAAAGAATCTTCCATGTCACAAGATACTAACAACTAAAAAGGTCAAAGATTTATTAAACAACCGTTGTATACCGTTGTATAACCGTTGTATAAGGTATAGATATTTGCAAATAAAACTGCCAATAGATGATTTAAGATGATCTATTTTTTTATTTTACTCTTTATTTCAAAGTAAAAATCTGAGTAACAAAATCTGAGTTATCACCACACATAACTATTCACCTAATTGCAGATGGTTTTTCCATGATTAATATCATTTAGACATGAACCATTTTGGGGCCTTTTTTGTAGAATGAAAGCACAAAAACCAAAATGGATTTTTTTTCTAAAAAGTCACGTTTAAGACATGTCACATCTTGATATTAAACTTTACACTTTGCTATACTGTGATTAGCAAAGAGTAACAGGGGGAATGAGTGCTCAGGGCCAATTTTAGGAGAAGGTCATTGAGAGAGGCCTTCACTGCTGTCTTCTTTCCCAAGAGCCAGAGCCCCCGCTCTCTCTTCTCCAGCTGCTGTAAATTAGCACACACACTTCACTTCTTTGTTTTTATTTGCCATTCGGTGACCTTGTCCTTGAGTCTCTCCGTTTTTAGAACATACTCAAAACTCAGAGTCACAGCTACCGTGTGCCTGATCTGAGAAATCTCATTGCCCATGGGCCCCCTTATGAAGTGAACACACACACACACACACAAACACACACACTCACACAAACATGATGTGTTCATGATGAGGATTTAGGCTTTACCTTGTCTGTTTTTTCCTGGTATTCAACATGTGAAAAATGTGTTTGGAACACATGTGGAAGAAAACCAAAGCCACACCACATATTTACAGTAGAATTTACATTCATGTGTGTGGTTACTCTTTAAACCTAAATAATGCAGCATCGCTGTGTCTAAAATGAGTGGGAAAGTGTTCGTGGTGAACATTTGTTTTTCCTAACAAACTGTGTGAACTACACACACACCCCATGCAACTCATATGCAGGATAACCCTAATTCCAAGAGATCATTTGGCAAAACACAGACTGTTATCACAAAAGTATGTCGGCATTAGGAAGCTGATGTGTTTTTGCAAAGGGAATTCTTTAGTTTTTCTGGGCTCATGTCCAAGTATTAGCCACTTGTAGGTCCCAGCTTCCAAAAGGTTTTTCTCTCCTTTTTCAAATCTCGTTCGTTTGTATGTCATTAGAGGTAGACACTGGAAAATTCAATGTATTTTTAGACTGATATTTGGTGGTTTTTATTAACCTCTCTCTCTCTCTCTCTCTCTCTCAGCAAACGACGTCTCGGCGAGCCGGACTGTGTTGCACAAACTGTCACACAAGCACCACTACACTGTGGAGGAGAAACGCTGAGGGCGAGCCGGTGTGTAACGCCTGTGGCCTCTACATGAAGCTCCATGGGGTTAGTGTAATAAAGACATTTTGTTCTCTTCTCTTAACTATATTTTGCATGGTGTTTCTCGATGCTCTAAGTCACTTGCTCCCTTTGGAGTTAACCACATTAGCACTGTTGTGAATTATTGGGTTAGTCATTGTCTTTTTGTGTTTTTAGGTCCCCAGGCCACTGGCAATGAAGAAAGAGAGCATCCAAACAAGAAAACGTAAACCAAAAATGCCCAAAACAAAAGGAACCTCAGGTGAGATGTCACTGTAATGTAGTTTATGACAATTGTAATTTATATACATTTTAACACACCTCATCCTCCAAATTTAACTGTATATATTACAGACTTTCAGAAACAGCTTCTGTTGACATGTACAATTTTGTAGGAAGAAGTAGCATTGCTGTAGGTTGTGGTAGTGTGTGTTGCGCTAGTTTTAGTGGTTTTAGACGAAATCAGAGGAGTCGTTACAGAAATAATTAACAATCAGTAAACTGTCAATGTGACATATTTGTCGATATGCAATAGACATCTCTATTTCAAACATTTTTGCACTACCCTTGCAAAAGCAGTGAAAATGAAAGTTGGGAGGATGAGGAGAATCATTCATTTTTGGAAGAAAGCAAAAATGAGTGATTGGGATGAGAGAAAGGGAGAGGCCGGCTGAGCGAACGTGTGGATAGAAATATGGGGTATGTGGAAACCTCAGGGCGGCGAAATGGAGAGAAAGAAAGTGAGAGTCCAGTAATGCTTCTGTTTTCATTGGCTTTGTTGCTCGACAGTTGAGCTGTATCTACATAGAGATTTCTGACCATCTGTGACCATCTGATTTATGCTGATTATCTGAAAGTCTAAGCGGTAGCAGCAGTAGCAGCAGTTTTGGCGATACCTGAAATTCACTTATTTTAATTTAGTTTCCCCCGCACCCCACATTCTTTTTCAGGCTCTTTGGTCACAGGCACTACCTCTCCCACCCCCAAACCCTCAGAGAATGCCTCAACGATGAAGAGTGAACCCAACATCACAGCCTCACCATATGCTGGTCAAACTATTGTGTCTGTCACTCAGGTACCTATTATTACTGATTTATAATCCATCTATAACATATTAATGACCTGTTAACACTTAATAATAACCATAATAACATGGTAGCGGTAACATGGGGTCTGGGGTAACTCTTCATGTGATGAAGGCAATATATTACTACATTTTGGTCAGAATTCGGCCTATGTGTGCCTTGGTTAAATCTTGGTTGGATGTTATATGCTTTGATGCAATTTTCTTGGAATAATTTGTTCTCCTAATTTGTCCACCTTTAGACTTCGACGCAGTTAAACAGCACAAGCTCAGGACATGTGGACATCAAATTTGAGGACTACGCTTTTGCCCCAACGTCTGTCGGCCAACAGAGCTCCTGGTGTGCCCTGTCCCAGGCATGATGCCGTGGCGACCTGCCTCTTCCATGAAAATCCCTCCTGTGCAATCCAGGAAAAAAGACTTTTAACGAGAACTACCTATCAGCCACCTCAACTATCCCAAAATATATTTCCTATGGACACTGGTCAGCAGAATCCTGTATGGACTGACTTCACATGTGTGCAGATTATATCCACTTCTTTTATTGCTCATTGAATATCTGTTTGTGATGTCATGCCTGTTCCCATTCACACAGCTTTTTGTGAGATAAGCAACAGATGACAACTCAGCGGATTGCAGAGGTCTTTGACCCCCGATCGGAAGGACGAAAAAACTCACTCTTTCTTTTTATAATATGCTTTTTAACCAATGATTAACTTTATAGATACATTATTTATGCTGAGATAAGAGCAGACCAGACATGGACCTATTCCCTTTTTTGTCTTGCAGGGAGTATGTTTTTATGGTCATAATGACTGAGACATTTGAACATGTTTTGCCTGGACGAGGCTTTTCACTTTTCCTCATTGCCTGTACTGATTCTAAAACACTGTTAATTTTACACCTACCCCCTATCCGAAGTGCAATGACTCACTTTTTACATCCCTATGAAAAGGAACACGACTGTTTTAATAATTGTAAGATTGTGTCTTTTTGTTTTGTCCAGATATAATAACCTTAATTTTATTTTGCTGCATTGCATTGCTATATAATGGAATTTTATTTTTTTTCCATTCAATATAAAGCTGTATCACAAATCTCAAGTGTCCCTGTTTTTGTTGAGGATATTTGATGCTCGTTAGAGTGAGCTAAATTAATAAATTAATTGCCTTATAACCTCTGTGCTCTTTAAATGCCCTTTAAGAGAAACTTCTGCAAACACAAAAAAATTAGAATATGGTAATGCTGCATATTGAGAATACTGATAATGCTGTTTACTATCATAACATCAGAGGTATTTTTTCTTTATAAGACCGAATCTGGGGTAGTTTCCAGATCTTTAAATGTATTTACACTGAATACAAACACAGATGTGATGACCTTTACATAAAACACCTTCCAAACATAATGGTACGGCATTTCATGTGGGTGTTGTTTTTTTTTTAAATTTCAGATAAACACTTTCATTCTTTTCTTCTTGAATTTTACCCTGATTGGTCCTCTGGACTTCCTCACAGCAACCCCCATCCTTTTTTGTCTCTCTCCTAATTCTCCCTTCGCTCTCCCTCCTGTCAACGTTCAAAGGTTGCGTTCCAGCTTGGCTTTATGGTGCTGAGGGTTCGGACCCAGGCTGGCACGCGTTAGCTCCGATCAGGGCGTGTCTGCACTCGGCCCACTTGCTTTACAGCCCTGTGGCGACAGAGAGACTGCCCACGCCCACCTTTATTGCTATTGGCCAAATTAGTCTCCCTTATCTGCTGCTGCCATGACTGCAGTTGCCACGGACGGGAGAGAGTGGGTAAAACCGGCTGTGGTTCATAACCGCCACATCTGACGCTTTAAAAGCCAAGCTCATCGACTGCGTTATCACCGAGCCGTTGTGTTACCCTCAAACACCTTCAGCGTGGTGTTATTGTGCTCCTGTTCCACGCATAATGTCCAAAACGTACGCTCGTAAGGGCTACTTTTATGACACCATTAACACGCGAGAAAAAAAACAGTTTCACAATGCATATAAGCTTTGTGGCACACAATCACACACTAATGCACCTGGCAAATTTCCAAAAATTCACTACAAGTTTGGCAAACTGTTTTGGCAAATCACCGACAAATACATTTGCCACTAGTGGAAATTTGTCATTGTTGACAGAACAGTGCCGCAAGTTTGCTACTGGTGGCTGACAATGGCAAACTTGTGGCAATATATTCTGGCAAAGTCCACTGTTCACCACTGATTAACCCCACGTTTGCCCAAAGGGCTGGATTATAAAGTGACAGGCCCCTGGGCACAAATGTTGGATTGAAATCTAATACTCAGACAAAATTGATGGAGAGACAAAATAATTAACAAACAAAAAAACAAATATTTACAATTTTGCAAATAAAAGCTATTTTGTAATAAAAGACATTTTTGGCTACTGAATATTTCCATTAAAGTTATTTCAAACTTTGATGAGTCTACTAAGAGTAGGTGTGTCCTACATTTTGACTGGAATTGTAGGTATTTATTATTTTACTCTTTACAGCAGTTACGCATTTAAGATGTTGTATATTTTTAACAAGAGTTTTTTATATTGTTATATGGTTTTGTGTCTTCACATATTTGTGGAATTTCTCTTTGGACCAATAAAGTTTCTGAACCCACCCTATACGATGTGTTTGTCCGACCTGCTAACGGCAGCTCTATTGTGCTAATGGACGCGTGCCTTCAAAGAGCTGGTGCTTGAGGTCAGCGTCGGGAGTGGTGCCGAAGTGCACGACCCTCATGACCATGTTTGTTTTCTATTGTCCTGCACTAAGTGTCAAGAATTAGGAGCTTGATGTAGTGAAGCCGGAGGAGTGTAAGACATTGTTTATCAGCCGGGTCTCTCAAATGTGTGTGTGTTGTAGTTTTTGAAGTTTTGTATGGTTTTCGGGAGCTTTCATTATTAGATCCATTTTTCATGTTCTGTATATTTTTATACAGATGTTACTGATAATTTCAGTATTTAGATGTATGTTAGGGCTTTTTATACACTAATGACTAATATAAACCATAAAGATTTTGAATATTACACACTTTCAGGAGCATAATTCATCCTCACGATCACACAGAATATGAACCATATTTAACAAGATAAAGGTCAGTGAAGTGTTTTGGCCATTCAGTAGTTTTATTGTTGTATTTTTACCACCCTGTCTCTCCATCTCTCTCTCTCTGTGCTTAGAGAGTGGTAGCCTTTCCTCAGTCTAAAGATTTTTCCCAAGGTTTCCACGAATGCGCCTCCAATTCATCCACTGAAAACAGGATATTGTGTTTTTAACATGAAGGTAGTGATTCTGATATGGAAGAAGTTATGTGGTGCTTCGGTGTGTGTGTTTGGGGTGGGGAGTGAGATGGGGGGGTGGAGTAGATGGCTACACAGGACATTTTTTTAACTAATTGAGACCTTAAATCAAAACTTCCATGTGTTGTCTTTGTGGCTATTTCCCCAGGGCACAATCCATCCTTATGGGTGACAGGGGACTTGGAGAAACGTCTCTCTCTCTCTTTTTTTCTGTGTGCTTTGTTAGTAGTGGAGGAAGTTGGTCCCACTGAAAGAGTGCACATTTTGGGTGAAGTTTCAGTCAGCTCATGACTGTGTAGCTGTGTATTTAATTGAAAAGTTGTAATTGTGGAGGAGGGAGTGAGGCCGAGTGGGCTGGGGTGAACTGGAGTGGACCAGACCCCGGACCTGAGAGATAAACATGGGCCTTATCACTAACCCCCCACTTTCAGCTTGAGGTACCACACACAGAAATATTGTGCTCACTGCGGCTGTACATGAATCTAAATGAGGTCACTAATGAAATCATAGCAGACACATTTCTGACGCCATGAGCCTTGCACCAGCACTGGACTCTGTTGACAGCAGAGAATGTGGAACATCCTAGTATGGTACAGAATTTAAGCAAATAAATGACAGATTCTGTGTGCATCTTCTAACACGTTGGATCTGGAATGCAGCTTTTACTATGATGAGATTTGTTTAAAGGCATTTCAGGTATGCCTGATTGTGAGAGAGGCAGAAAGAGAGGGAGAGAGAGGCAGAGAGACAGCCAAAGAGACAGAGTGACAATAAAGTGTGTGTGTGTGTGAGAGAGAGAGAGAGAGAGAGAGGGGCAGAGGTAAAGAGACAAGAGAGAAAGAGAGAGAGAGAACAAAACAGAGGAAAAGAGATAAGAGAAACAAGAATGAGAGACTTAACTAGAGGCAAAAAAGAGAGGACAAATGCAAGAGAAGGACAAGACAGAAAAAAAAACAAAAGAGAGAGAATCAAAGCAATAATAATCAGCAATAACAGCAAATGTCCGTAATTCACCATTGTAAAGTCTGTGCCGGTCAGCAGACTGAAATGTCCTTTCTACCCTGTAATGGTGCAAGAGCTTGAATAAATGTAAGCGGTAAGGCAGCAATAAGGCTGTCTCTTTCCTCTCACTTCTTCACTTTTTTGGCTTATCTTTACAAAAAACAGAAAAATGACCTCCAGAGGTCCCTGAGCAAACTTCACCCAGCGCTGCTGACTGTAAAGTCACACTGTAGCTAACAATCCCGGCATATAGGATATCATACTCGCATGATGAGTCATAGTCAGTGTGGATTCTTGGATTCATGGATTCGTGGACACATGGATTCTTCTCTAAGTTATATACCCGGACTGACATCACTAGTTCTAAAAGTGAATTTTTCGGCGTTTACTGCCTGTATTTATATTTTCAAAAAGGTGAAAGTTTTGTACCTTCTACAAATGGTTTAGAAAGCAATACAACGAAATGGTACAACATGGGCAGGAAGAGTGTGCATGCCAGCCCTTGTATGGCCTGGAACTTAAAGTAATAGCGAGTCAGATTTCAGTTGTAATTTTACTCCTAGTGTGCCTTTCACCTAGTATCACAAAGCAAAACACATCAACCCTTTGTCAAAAGTGGTAAAGTAAAACTCCTGTAAAGGGCAGGAGCACGAAACAGCAACCAGAAATAATGAAAGGACCCTAAGTGGAGAGTGAAATAGAAAAGGATGTACTGTGTAATGAATAACAAAGGTTTACAATTTAAACAATTTTATGTTTATATATAATCATAGTAAATAAATGTAAATGCCTTTGAGAAAACAATTATATATTTTGTCAGGAAATATAAGTTGGGTTGCTGTAAAGCTTACTGTATAATATATCTAATTAGAATCAATGTAGAATTCAATGTCACCTGTATTTCTCTGTTATTACACACACACACACACACACAAAGATTCAACATGTCAGACATCTCATTTGACCCTGCCACCACATCGGGTGACAGCCTTATTGGCCCCCCACTGCTTAAAACAACACAGCACACACACATTCCCTCGTACACACTCTCTCTCAGCTCACACTCGCATGTTGTGTTAGTAGCCCCAGGGGTTCTCCCCGGGGACTCCATTATATTTTGATTTGCTATTGTATTCCTAAATGCTACCCGGCACACACACACACAGACACAATTAGAGCCAAATGGTGAAGTTACAGAACTGTAAAAAATGGTAATGACTCCCTGTATGCATCACTGACTCCTCTAATTATGATATTAATAGTTCCTTAATGCCTGTCTACAGCATGTAGGACTTTGCGAGTGTAGTTGCTTTTAACTTGTGAGTAAAGTGTATAGGCTTTATATATTTTGATGCGTTGTATGTCTGTGTGTGTGATCTCTTAAGTGGGGCTGGGACTAAAAGCAAGTGTCCTTCTCCCTACAGATGCAACAACAACCATAAGATCAGCCTTGCCTGTTCAAAGGTCAAGGTGTGTCCAGGACAAAGGGCACAGTGCAACCAAACACCGTAAACCAAAGTGCATCCACATGCATCCACACACACACATTCTCACCCCCCACACACACACAATGGTTAAATCTCTGAGAGAAATAGGCTTTGATGTAATTCGTAGCTAATTATATATGTAACAAGAATTTCAGATCATAGTCTCTAACTCGACTGTATTCTATGCATCATAAAAGTTTATAATCTCTATATGAAGAGCCTTTTTATGTCTATTTTAAAATTTTAAACTTTTAAAATGTAAAATTTTAAAACTTAAAATGTCTAATTTTGCAGATCTTTTGGATGATTCACCATTTTTCAGTTTTCATGTATATTATTTATTGGAGACATATACACATACCCACATACATAACTGATTAGATCATATTTATGAATGCTGATCAGCCTCAAATTACAGGTCAGCATGTTTAAGTACATAATTTTAGGAAATATGTTCTGTAAAATCCCCCCAAAAAAACAAACTGTGGTATGTTACAGGTTAAGAAGTTAGACGTGAAACTTTCTTTTTAAATTACTGCCCTCTGACCTCACACTCCATTACACACACTCCTCAAGAGAGGCAGCGCAAGGACGTTGGAGGGAGTAAAACATTTACCCCTGATTGTGGACACAAGGTTTGGATCGATGCGGTATTGCCGAACAAGGTGTTCTGAATAATGGAAGGTTGTGTGTGACTTTGTGTGTGTTTCTGAGCTATACTGGTTTTGAGTCGATTTACGGATTCTACACCTGCAGACTGTGGACAGACCTACCTTTTGGGACAAAAAATGGTGCTCGCTATTTTTTATATTAAAAAGCATTTAAGAAAATAGGAAAATCTCATTAAGGGGGAAAACATTGGGTTACAGTCGTCATTATGACATTATGGTATGTCCTCAAAAGTAGTGAACTGTGTGTGTGTGTGTGTGTGTGTTCTTGTACTTGCTACTTAGTGAGAACCAAAATGAGTTTTTAACCAGCAGAGTGAGGACATTT
Organism: Distichodus sexfasciatus; assembly: GCA_032718565.1. Classification (NCBI taxonomy): domain Eukaryota; kingdom Metazoa; phylum Chordata; class Actinopteri; order Characiformes; family Distichodontidae; genus Distichodus; species Distichodus sexfasciatus. The sequence goes on along the minus strand of JAVGVS010000204.1, from coordinate 377,400 downwards.
TTGGGAAGTGAGGACTTTTTTAGTGGTCCTCACCTCTTTAAACTGCTTTACAAATACAAGTTTATTTGCAAAACTAAAAGTGTAGAAAGATTAGCTTTTGGTTACTGAGGTTATGGTTATGTTTAGGGTTAGGTGTAGTATTATTTAGATACAGTAATATAGAAGTCAGTGGAGGTCCTCACTACTATATAAGTACAAGGATGTGTGTGTGTGTGTGTGTGTGTGTGTGTGTGTGTGTGTGTGTGTGTGTGTGTGTGTGTGTGTGTGTGTGGCCTGGCTGTCAAAGCAACCTTCCTGTAGAGGCAATTAATGATGCATCACATGGATATAATTAGCAACACGGTGCGGCAAACTTAGGCTCATTCTTCACGATATTTTTCTCGGCGTGCAAAAGAACAACAAACATGGAGAAAGCGGAGGGGAAAATGCCAAAATAAGAAAGAAAACAGCATTGTGGACGACAGAACAGAGGCGCGCGAGAACGATGCCTTCCGCAGGCGGGAACTTGCTTGTTTCCTTACGGGGAAACGGAAGAGGAAAGAAAAAGAGAATCAGATGGAGATGGAAAAAATCGACAACAAAAATTACAATCATTTGCTCTCATAACTGCATCTCCTCCTCCTCCCTCGACCCCCTTTCTGCTGTCTCCACTTTTTCCGTGGCTGTAATTTACGAGCTCCACCATTCATTTGGCTCGCACCTTGTTAAACACCGTTAAAGCGCGGGTATATTACACACACACACACACACACACATTCAAGCACGCGCACAACCACACACACACACTTCTTCTACAACTACTATTTAGAAGTATCAAATATTTCCTTTTTATATTCACTTAATATTCATATTACAATGTAATACATACGATACAACATAATTTTACAATATACGTAACGTTAATATCGTTACGTTTGGAACTGTGTAACCTTAAATGTAATATTTTTATGGCAAATACCTTTTGTCCTTAAAGGGTTCAATACAAAAAATGTCACAAACAAGAAATTTAGATTTGTTAGATTAGTTTTTAAATAAATCGTATATAATATAACCTGTTATGTTCGTGGTGTTTTGTACATTGAAATAAGCCCCGCCCCCTCCCTTTTTCTGACTTCCAATGTAAAATGTCCAGGGTTCAGATTTTGTTTCTGGATGTATTGCATCATTCGGGTTCTATTCGTCTACTAATAATGAAACCTCCGCATTTGGTCGTACTAATATTTTTGCTAAAACGTTTTGAAACATATTTTAGGATCAACATACACGACGCACGCCGGTATTTATTACGTGCTGGCACGAGGGTCGCCGTGGGAACGGCCTCGCGCTTCCCACCCTCAGCTTGCTGAGGTGTAGGTGGATTGTGAAATGGAAAGAGAGGCTCGTTTTGACATTTTATCCTTCTTGTGAACTTTTTGGAGTCAGTATTTTGGATTGGGTGCTTTACATTGAAGAGGCCTCACTTTTTGTTTAGCTCACTGTGTGGTTTGTCACTTAAAATAGAGCTGAAAATGCGACCTATATAGGCGATCTTTGTGGAATTTGTCATGACTTTGCATGTTGAATTAATTGTCCATGTTTCTGTTTTGTGTATAGGCATAAAGATCTGTGTGTGTGTGTGTGTGTGTGTGTGTCCATCTGTCATCGGGGAGGCTTGGTGAGGAGACTCGGTGGAGCCCAGAACTCAGGGGTCAAGTCCAGGCTTTCTCAACTCCTCCACCCCCACATCCCTCCATCGCTGATCATTCTCCTCCTCTCTTCTCTGGAGAGATGGACGGAGTGCAGGAGGAGGACATGGCTGAGAGGACACGAGGACAGAGGTGTGGTGGAGGGTAGATGGATGGATACCGAGAGAGAGAGGGAGAGAAAGAAATGTAATTTTAACAATACACTACAACAACACCATGGCATTATTATCCAACCAGTATATATTAACTGAATTCCAATCATGCAGTTCTTAGCTTTACTGCCATTTCGTTACGTAGACCCAGCCGTGTGCAGGGGTTCTGATTGACGCCTGCTCTAATTGAGTGGTGTGGGAGGTGAGGGTGTGTGTGGAGCAGCAGGAGGCTCGACGTGGGGTGTGGAGTGATGTGGAGCAGGGCTCAGCTTCGGCTGCTCACCTCAGACCCCATCAGTGCTGGACTGCAGGCCGGCTCCAGGAGGTGTTACTCTACTGTCACCCCCCTATAGAGAGCAGGAGACAGCACGACCTGTCGCACACACACAAACAAACACTGTCTGCAACACTACAGACAGTTACTTCACTGCCAGTCTCTAATTAGATGTAGACTGTGTGTTATAGGGCTTCAAAGAGAAATTAATTTCATAGAAGACAGTTGTCTGGATTTTTGAAAACAATGGTAATATTAGGGTTGCAATAACTAATTGATTAAAATCAATTATTAAGATAACTGGCAACTAATTTAATAGTCGGTTAGTTAGGTTTACATTATTATACACATACATACAGTGGTTACCCTCTAATGTGGGGGCAGTAAGCTAACCAAAGTCTCAGTGGCTGTAAAGTACCGTTAGGCTGGATGCCGACCGCCACAAAAGAAGAATAAGAAGGAGATGAGAACCAGTGCCGTGTCTTGCCGTCACAAAAACAGAAGTAGACACGTAGAAACGCATGAATGACATTTTTCGCAATGTAAACACATACTGTGTGTTAGCGCGCACAACTCTCATAGGGAAGTCCAACATTCACTGCCTTGCCGTCACGTGCTGCGTTTGTTAGCGTGCACAACTCTCTCAGGGAAGTCATTCACTAAAGCGTTCCAGTTTACAATTAATCAGATTTTTTTTCCATTTTATAGTATTAGGGAGTAAAAAACAGTTTGGTTTATTTAAAAAAAATGCTGGAAATAGTTTTTCCCCCTTTTATTTGATTAATGATCGATTAATCGATTAACAAAATAAACGTTACTTGCAGCCCTAGGCAATATACACATCTTTCTGTCTTTGTAAGGTCTTTCCACTGACTCTTATAACTGCAGGAGGTAAATAATACTATAGCTAAGCCGAACCATAAGCCACCTATTCTTGTGACTCTTACATTTTTTTCTATGTAAGAGGACTGCTTCACACATACAAAAACAAACCAAATGTCCTCATTGTGTCCAAAATATTGGTTTCCTCTTTTCTTATGGAAACTTGGTCTCCACAAAGAGCAAACCACAGGGTTACTGCAGTGCAAGAGCTGCAGCAAGGCAGTGTAAGCTGTTTTTTGCATGCAATCACATTCCATTAGCAAAGTTTCAAGAGTAGGTCGAACTTTGACCCCGTCCTGGCCATCTGAACTTTAGCTCGCTCATTAATTTATAGACTCTGTACCATCTGATTGGTGCTTCACTTATGATGTCACCCCCGAAACAGCAGCACTAAATTATAATCACAGCCGTCGTAAAGACAAGAGTCTGTTTCACATGTGGAATTCCGCTCTCTCCCTTTTTCTCTCTCGCCCAAACTTTTATTCCTTTCCAGTCACCACGGATGTACTTATACAGACTATCTGTCTGTCTGTCTGTCTGTTTATCTGTCTCACCGTTCTCTCTCTCCATCACACTCTCTCTCCTATTTCTCTCTTTATACTGTATTCTTTGATTCGCCTTTTTTGTATTTTCTCTTTTCTCCAGCCTCCCTATTCTAACCTCCATCAGTCTTGTCTGTTCATCTATCAATCTGTCTAACTGTCTGTCTCATTATTCTCTCTCTCTCTTTCTCTCTCTCTCTCTCTCTGTCTCTTTCTCTCTCTCTCTCTCTCTTTTACACACACACACTCCATCTCTCCTGCTCAGTGTGCTTATGAGTGTGCACTCCGGATAACCCTCCTCGCTGACCCCTTACTGCTCTCTCTAGATAGATGCACCCTATTTATTTTACTGTAAGAACACAGGAGACACTGCAGAGAAAGAGAAAGAAAAAATATTCTGGTGGGTTAAGTCCAACTGTGTGTGTGTGTGTGTGTGTGTATGTGTGTGAGTGAGTAAGAAAGCCTCTCAGATTTATAGGGGTGACTCCAGACCCAGAAATCCAGGCTCGTGATTTTTAACTGTGATTTGTTTGATTAAGTGGGGGAGTAGAAAGAGAGTTGGAAGTATTTTAACATTGCATTGTGCCTCTCTCTCTCTCTCTCTCTCGCATATGAACACACCGTTACAATCCCCTTTCTAAACCATGTTGCTAATAACACACCAACCATTAGGGTCCTCCCGCTCACTCACACGCAGTTTCACAAAAATGAACACACTTACATTTTTACAAATTTTAATAATAACAAGACCAAAATGATATTTTCTCATCTGTTTAACCTCTCTCTCTCTCTCTCTGCAGATCTTTTCTGTAACATTGCTTGCTAAGTTTGATAAGTTTCTCTCTCCAGCCCCCAGACCTCATGACGCAGTGACAGAGACGAAGGCAGATTGCTGCATTCTTCTGTAAAACACACAGATAACACACACACACACACAATGGTATTTACGGTATAAACGGGCTCCTCGTTCTACAACAGGGAAAACACTGAAACATCTTTAGGCTTTAGATCACCAGCTATCTGACTGCATGACGAGTGGGACACACATACTTTTAGGTGCTTTAATATTTGAAGGTTTATTCAGACTATTATTTTATCTCTGGTATTGAATCAGATTGAAGAAGGGAGGAAGAGGAGACAAGAATAAAAGAGGACAGGACGGCAGGGAAGAAAAGTGAAAAACAGAAGAGAGGAGGGGGGAGAGGAGTGGCGTGTGTAATGCTGGTCAATTCTGATTGATGAGAAATTGTTGAGTTAAAGTAATTTAATGACAAATAAAAATAGCTATATATATAAATTTTATATATTTATTTATTTATTTATTTATTTCACACTGGTATGCTTATATGTCCATTAATGTGAATTGATGTGAACAGTGAATTTTTACTATATTTCAATAAATACCTTTCACTGCATATTGATCACAATTCTCTTAGTCTTAAGCTCACGTGAGCATTAATGGTGGATTACAAGTTTATTTAGTCACGTAACTTGGAGAGCTTCTAAATTCCAAAGGTTTGGATTGGAGGAAAAAATTATTTTTGATTCTTTAGATTAACTCCCAGCCCCAGGAGCGTGTAGGAATGGAGAACAGCAGCAGATAGCAGTTGGTGTTGTAATGAGCGAATGAAGGAGAGAGATTCCTTTGATGATTATAAGTGGGAGTTCTCATGATGATGTCAAGTGTGGTGGGTGGAGTTTCAGAGTAGTGTGTGTGTGTGTGTGTGTTTTGAAGCATTACAGTTCCTTAACACTGTGTCTCATTGTGCTGTGCTCTATAGACAAAGGTTAAGTAAATGTTTAGGGGAAGATAAAGCCATTCATACTGACATCATGCAGTCTCCAGTGACCAGGCCTCACCAGCAGCCTAGATACATCACACACACACACACACACACACACACACACACACACACACACACACTGAGTAATTTGTTTGTAAATCTTTTATCTGTTTATATAGATTTTTTAAAGTAAGGCCAGGTAGGGCCTTGATCTGAGGAATTCTTGTGTGTGCATGTGTATGTTCTCCTCTCGTTGCGCATTTCCACTAGGATGTGAGCACATCTAACATGCATGTTGTATGTGTTACAGTAAGTGTGTGTGCTGTAGTTGTAGGTTGTGTGAGGGCGTTTGGGAGGGTAACGGGTTTGCTTAGCGTGCCTTTTCCAGTTGCTATCTGCACCAGCAAGACTGAATGTCTGGCCAGGACTCACTCTCTCACACACATACACACACACACACACACACACACTCCCTCACACACCCCTATTTGCTTTAATGTGCTTTACTCCTTTTTCCACTTTCAAAACAAGCTATGTCCCACAGTACACCGATAAGCCAAAAGGAGATTGTGTGGACTTGTGTGTGTGTGTGTGTGTTTGTGTGTGTATCTCTCTCTGTACCACACTTCTAGATGGTGCTTATTTATCACATTCTATTTAGGATGATTCACTGATCTTTTATATGTGTAAATCATAAACAAAACTGTTAATTAATTAAATATGCTGATTTTGTTCTGTCTGGATTAAAGATCAATCATATCCTAACCTAAACCCACGACATAGAACTCTATAAACACTTCATTTTTATCTTTACCCAATTTCCTCCATCTAACAAAACCCTTCTGCATGACTTACTGTGGAGAGAAAAACACATTTTTCATCCTACTCATCTACCAACTCTGGCTTACCTCTGCCTTGCACATCCTTCAAATTACGACTCACCGCATTACAAACAGGCAGGCTGGGGCCTTCGATGAAGTGTTGCTACAGACGTTCTCTGCCGTGAAAGCTGACAGAAAAGTGATTTTTCCATACACAGACATTTTTGTTTTCATCCCAAGTCAAGCAATTGGTGACTTATGATGTAAAGAAGTTAAGCAGCTGTACAGGTGGTAGCTTAGTGTAGCTAGCAAACTAATAAAAGCAGTGTCTTTTACAGGTGGATGATTGGCCAAAATTATTGTAAATCTTTAGATTATTTGTTATAACGTACATGCAACTAGCATTTTTATGGAAAGGTTTATAGCTCTGCTTCCATTAATTTCTTGTTGGTCTAAGCCAGTTAAGGTCATGATCATGATGGTGTCCATTTTATTTTAGATGGTTGACATCTAAAAATCTTATCAGATTCTTAGTCGCGTTTTTCACGTAGTCAGATGGACAAAAAGTTACATCACTATCACTATGGAGTGGTGGTCTAGTGGTTAGGATACTACTTGGCTGGACCAAGAGGTTGTGGATTCTAATTCTACCTCAACACTTCATCGTTAAGTCCTGAGCAAGACCCTTAACCCCATGTTGCTCTCAGGGAAACTGTCCTTGAAATTAGGAAATGGACATCCATTTTTAAGCTTCTCCTAAATGACATAAATGTAAATTACAAACACAATGTTTACCGAATGTTGTAGTGCCTTCATTGTTTTGGAGATAAATGCCCACTTGAGGGCACAGTTTGCACATAACATCCACCCACAAATGGTTACAGTTAGTCCTCTTTTACGCCACAGTGTGTGTGAAGCGGAACCAAAATCAAATCAACATTCTCCTGATTCACGCAAAGGTCTCCAAACCTTAGCGTGGCGGCCAGCTTTAATGAACATGTATCACAGAAGTAAATAGAATCTGCCTTCATGAGATGTAAGTAATCATTTTCAGGAAGATAGATAAAAGAAGGTATGATATTTGTTTAATTGATAACTGATCTTGATGGAATGCAGAAAATGGATGGAGACTGTAAGTTGGATTCCTAAAGCTTAATACAATTTGGCTAAAGCTGTTCAGAAAAATACAACTAGAAACTAGGTAGAAAATGATCTTGTGCTGTAGGATGATGATGTGGACCCAAAAGTAATTTGTTGTATTTCAAAAATGAATGAATGTGCTCTTCCTCAAGTACAGGAGAATAAAAAAATAGAACTGACACCTTAACTTAAATCATTTTCTTTGGCTGGTTACAAATTCAAGCCCATTTTATTCTATGCTCGTATTTTTTTAACCCACATTTATATAATGATCGCAAGCCCTGAGGCAAACAAGCTTGTCTCATCTGTCCTCATCAGATTAATATGGGGATTCATTCATGAACTTGGAAATTAGAGAGCTGAGCCTTCTGCATCACCTCAACACACACACACACACACACACACAGCAACAGCGATGTAGAAACACTAAAAGACCTGATCTCTCCTCCACAGCTTCCCTACGCCTCAACCTCTCTTCCTCTCCTCCCTCTCTCCTCTCTCCTTCTCCTCCTTCTCTCTCTCTCCTGCTGCTTGAACTTTATCAGTGGTCCTGCTCAGTGTCCTGTCATGTCTTGATGTGATTTATGTCAAGGGCTGTGAAACTTACTTATCTACTCCCATCCACACACACACACACACACACACACACACACACACACATTTACACTCAGGGGGCCTGACTCCCTGTGTCCATGGCTCAGCCAGCCTGGCTCCTCGTCTCACAGACCAGGTCAATGTGTGTGTCTGTGTGTGTGTGTGTGTGAAACTCTTAGCAATGTGCTGGTATAAATTCCCAGGAGGAAATAAAATTATACACCCAGGAGTCATCTTATCATTAAAAAAGAAAGTTTTTATTATCAAGAACACTTTCCTCCTCACTTCTCCTCTCTGCTGCTTCCTTCTTCTCTCCGCTTCATCTGTCCCATCTTTCTCCTCCGTCTCCGCTCTTCTCCTTCCGCGTTTTCTCTTCTGTTTTCTCCTTTTCCTCTGCTTCCTCTCATCTCTCCTCTCCTCCTCTCTTCCATCCCTCTGTTCCTCTGGCCTCCCCTCTCTCTTCCTCTTCGTCTTTGCTCTCGCCCACTCTCGATCTCCAAATTTTTCCAATGCTAACTTCTCCTTTCCTCTTCTCTCTTCTCCCCTTCTCGCCTCCAATTTTTTGCCTTCACTTTTTCTCCTCTCAACCCCCATCTTCTCTTCTCCTCTCCTTTCCAATCTTCTCCTCCTCTGCTTTTCTCCTTTCTTCTCCTCCTCCTCCTTCTCTCTTCCCACCTTTCTTCTCTCACTTCTGCTCCTTTTGTACTGTACTCTTCTCTCTTCCTTTTTTCGCCTCCTTGCTTTGCTTCCCTTACTTCACTTTTTCATTTTCTTCTCTCTGCTTTCATCTTCTCTTCTCTTTTCTCTTCTTCCTTTGTCTTGTCTTGTCTTCCCTTCTCTACTCTTCTCCCTTGCATTTTTCGCCTCCCCTCTCTTGTCGTCCCTTCACTTTTCCATTTTTCTTCTCTCTGCTATCATCTTCTCTTCTCTTCTCTTCTCTACGTTCCTCCTCTCCACTCTTCACCCCCTGCTTTTATCTCCTCTCTTCTTCTTTATGCTCTCTAACCTCTATCCTCTTTTCCTTCTCTCCTCTCCTTCTTCTCCCGTCATAAATCCTTATACGTCATTGTGTAGCGTTCACCTTCTCTCTTGCTCCCCTGATGTACAGAGAAGTTTACCCTCGACTTTCTCTCAACTCTCAAACTGCCTGTGGGAAAGAAATGCTGGGAGTCCTATTGTCAGCAGCTCTATATGTCTGTTTTCACTCCTTATGGAGCTTAATACAGTCATTCAGAGCCGAGCTGCTCCCATTAAATAACATTATTTCCTCTCCCTCTGCTCTGAAATACTTTCATCCAAATGTCCGCGGATTATGCGGTTTATGTTATTTGTGAGGTGCATGTGTGATTTGTGTGTGTGTGTGTCTGCGAGTGTGTGTGTGTGTGTGTCTGTGTGTGTGTGTGTCGGAGGGGTCGTCCATGTTTCTCATCTGGGCAGCTCTTAGCTCAGGCCCTTTGATGTGCTTTTAGAATGGCCGGAGAGCTCTCTGCTTTCTTTCTTGTTTGACAATTGTTTATTAGTTTTGAAACGGCCTCAGTGGACAACGGAACTCTCTCCGGGGCGGTGAGCGCTAACCGCGAGGGCGACTCACGGCCTGATTCGGGCTCTCCTCCCTGCGTGAGAGCGCAAAGAAGCGAAGATCTTCATATGAAAATCTTTGAAAAGATTAAGCTCCGTATGAACAGTCATGATTGGAAGGTAATGAGGAATGGCTGAGAGTAGATGCAAAATGGAGAAGAAGAAAGAAAACGGAGAGAAGATGGAAGGATAGAAGAGTGAGAGAGTGATAGACCACCCAGGTGTTTAAAGGCTCATTGTGAAAGATTTATAACGGTGGATTTGTAATGAGGTCTTGTGAGAGCATCGTAATAGTGTCGCATTAGTGCTGTATGGAGCATTGTGTAAGTGTTGTATAAATGATGCATGTCTGAAGGAGGCATTTTGATGTAAAAACCTCACCATGTGGACGAACAGATCTGCAAAGTGCATAGTCTTTAAAAATCTCTCAGTTGAATGTTAATGTTTTTTTATTTTCCAGAGAATCATCAACAAAGTGTCATATGTCATTCATAATCCCTGTATTAAATTAATCTTTTACACTAAATTGCCTCTTTTTGTTTACTTTAAGTTAGAAACATGAACAGCATGATAAGTTTCTGTTTCCACTATATATTTTTTGATTATTTCTCTCTCTGCAGAAATTGGATGTACTGTATATGGTCTTATTTTTATCTGAAATTTGTCAAAGTTTTATGAGTTCTCTCCAAGTTTGGGCAGTACAAATTATTGTGTTATATCTTAATGTCTACTTTAGAGTAAGTGCATTTTATTATTTACTCAGAAAGCTCATTAATTTTGACATTTTGATGCTACACTATATTAAGAGAGATATAATTTGTGCATATAAACCTCGTAAAAAAAATAAATAAGTGATGACTGAATAAAAGAAGAACTGGTTGTTATTTTGATGAATGTTGTGGATGGAAACTGTAACACGTTTTCCACAGCTCAGTACAATTTAGAATGGTAAAACTGTGAAGAAATATTAAACTGATAAGAGGTATGTGACATTGTGAATCCAAAAGTTATTTTATTCAAAAAACAAATGAATGGTCATTTTCTCAAAGGGAGGATAAACATTTTAATGTAGAATCTCAGTGTTTACTCAGCATTGCAAAAGCACAGAAACTGAATGATGAAATAAATGGTGGGTTGGTGGCTGAGAGAGAGAGAGAGAGTGGTGAGTTTCTCTCAATCTAACACAGTAAGCAAATAATAAATTATAACATAAATAAGCAGCTACACTATATTGCCAAGTATGTTCGCTCACCTGCCTTTACACACATATAGACTAAAGTGACATCGATTTCTTAATCCATGGGGTATATCTGTGGTGTCGGCCCTCTCTGGGCAAGCTCTCCTACAGGAGTTTTAGGAGTGTGTTTATAGAATTTTTGGCCCACATTCTTTAGAAGCATTTGTGACTCTGCAGCAAAACCAGTCGCTTGTCGCATCGCAGGTTTCGAGAAAACGACCGTTTATGTTGCGTGGGGTAAAATTTGGGATTTTTGTTTTTAGTGTTTTGAAACAGTGGAAGGTCTATACTGTACTGTTGTGAATAAATTTGGCTGAAAAACTTACCCTTTCCATCCTAAAAACGTGACTTTCTTGGTGAGAATTCAATTCCAGCAGAGATATTAAAGTTTCTGTTTGACCGCTCTCTTCAATATTTCACGCTAAATCCACTGAACAATAAGCGTGAAATCTTCTCCGGGAATCCCATCAGGCTAAGCGTAATTCGCGAGCGTAGCGCGACGCATCAAGCATCTGTGAGTGCTTTCGGCCCGATAAGGAAAATCGCTTCAAAACAGATTTCTCCGTTTTCTCACTTAGCGTAAGCAGGAAAGCGACTCCTTTAGATGTTGATATCTCAGTCATATGCTGTCCCCATTCATTTTGATATAGGTATCGTTTTGAAGCTTGATTTATGCCTTTCATGAAAACATAATAACTTAATTTGAAAAATTGGCGACAAGCGACTGGTTTTGCCGTGCAGGGTCATTTGTGAGTCAACCACTGATGTTGAATGAGAAGGCCTGGCTTGCAATTCCCTCTACTTCATCAGCGGTGTTCTATCAGACTGAGCCAAGTCCAGTTCTTCCACGCCAGGCACAACCATTCATTGGAACAGGAAGGGGCCATCCCCAAACTGTTCCACAAAGTTGGGAGCATGAAATTGTCCAAATCTCGCCTGGGTGTGAGAAGTTATACACCTGTAGCCATGGAAGTGATTGGAACACCTGAATTTAATATTTCGATGGGTGAGTGAATACTTTTGGCAATATAGTGTATATCTTAAAGCTATATAGAGGTAAGCTTGTTCCTGAGCGTTCAGTGATTGTGTTATCATCAGTGTGTACACTATGTAATTGTATAATCGTAACCATATAGTCACATTAGGTCAGGTTAGATTTATTAACAAGCAGCCTGGAACAACCTCTTTCATATATGTTTCCACGTTTTTATAATACAGAGGTAATCAGCAATATTTGAAAGTATCAAGTGAGATGAATTTACTTTTTGCTTTTGGATCATCAACAACACATCATCCATTACCATAGATCACATTTGTGACTCTCACGGCGGAAACCAGTAGCTATACATGAATTTTTAAAGTGAGTTGTATGTTTGTTTTTTCATGAAAAGGGCATAAATCAACCGCTAGCTTGATACCTATATATGGAATGAATGGGGCGACACATGACTGAGATATCAACATTCAAAGTCGGGTTTTCTCCTGTCACGCATGAAGTGAAAGCGGAGAAATCTGCCTTTGAAATTGACTATCGCCGTAGCACTCACAGACGCTTGGTGCGGTTCGCGGCTACGTTTGTATTTACGCTAGCCTACGCTGCATTCACAGCCACACGGATAGCCTACCTGCGTTAGGTTAACTGAACTCGGGAGACGAAGATGGATTCCGGAGAAATATCTTCACGCTAGTCAACCAGTGAATTTACGTAAATATTGAGTAGAAGCCCGGTCAAAACAAGAAACTTTTAACATTCTGCTGAATTGAATTCACTCACCTCAAGAAAGTCATGTTTTAGGATGGAAAGGAAGTTTTTCAATATTAAATTTATACCCCAACAGTACAATTATAGACCTTCCACTGTTTCAAAACACTAAAAACAAAAAATCCAAAAAATTTTACCCCACGCAACATAAACGCTCGTTTTTCTCGGAAACCTCCGTTGCGACAAGCGACTGGTTTTGCCGTGCAGAGTCACATTTATGCCTTATAAGTTATATATTTTTTCGTAGTTTTTCAGTGTACTGAGCTACAGGGATACAGGAATGGACCACATATTTATGAATGTTCCATAATATTAAATATATTACAATCATAAAAACATTTTGACACTAGTAATGTCAGGGATCTGGTGAGGATTTGACGAGAATACACGCTAACAAACCTACAGCGGCCGGGTTAGGCGGCCGTAGGGATGCTCGCGATTCGGACAGTGATCTGGTTAGGATATGAACCGAACGCCAACTTTCACAATTTGCCAGTGATCTGGTTAGGATGTAGCGAATTGCTACTCGTAAGCCGTTAGCCCTTGTAGCGTGGTGGTTAGGCCAAACGCGGCTGAGAGCGCGAGTAGGTAGGATGGCCATGCGAGTTGATCTAAGAACTCTCTTACACAAAGAGTTAGGACTACCACAAATAATCCTACTTCTAGCAACACACACTGTAACAAAGAGATGAACCAAAATACTGGAGTACTCACAGTAAGCCGAAATAAATCGGAAAGGGTCAGGTCGACTCAATGGCAGAGCGATTCGCTGCGAGGAAATGACTCCTTAAATACCCTTCGAACCGCGACCGGCCGCGTCCCAATCCAGCTACCGGCCGCAGAGCGGAGTGCGCGTGACAAGTAAGGCGTGGTGGCCTAGTGGTAGACTAAGAGGTTGTGGAATTAAGTCAAGCTCTGTCCTCCGTCCTACTGCGAGCACTACCACCATTAAACCCCTGAGCAAGAACCTCAACTCCAAGTTGCCCCGTGTAATTGGGAAATGTAAGTATCTAAGCAATGTTGAATAAACAAATTAATCACTATTGACATTATTTAGTCATTTTCTCGCATTATTAACTCATGTATATTGGATTTGCAGCGGTTCTTAGAGTCTCTGATTTGGTTCTCCAGAGTCTCCGTTTTCAAGCGTCCATTTTCATTTCTCCATTTTAGGTTCATGCCTTGAGAGGCATCAAGTGTAACGTTATGCTGATTTTACATGATTTTACATCCCAGCTCTTGGTACGGCCGTTAAAGTGTGGCGCGTGTTGTTGAGAGCCAAGAGCAGTATGTGATAAACTGCATTTCATGCTCTTTTCAGATTAATACTGCACACACTTTCCCTCTTTTCCCTCCATGCATCACTTGGATCTCCACACTTCTCTCTCTGTCAGAGACAGAGAGTTACTCAGAGTTCAGTGCATTCATCTTCTCCTAAATAAAGACAGACTCCTTGTGAATAGACTTCTAATCGTCTGCAACCTTCGAATCCATCGTTCTTCTCTCTCTCTTTTCTCTCTCCACACAATCTGTCCTGTCCGTCCTTCTTCATTTCTCCAGGCTTATCGCAGGGGGAGAGAGGGTAAAAAAACAAAACGTGCCTCGTCTTATAGGCCGGTGTGGTGTAATTGGCTAATTGCTTTATTTTACCACTGAGGTTCTGTTTTGTGTCGAGCAGGCAGGAGATCACAAACACGTAGGAACGTCTCTAACTGTCAAGGCTGACCAAGTCGGGATTGGCTGGAGCTCGAGTCGAAGCCATGTGCTATTGGCTGAGCTGAGGATGAATGTCCCTGCTGACAGCCAATGGGGGCAGGCGGAGGTGAGCTGTGTGAGGTACAGGCCACCACATTCTTCAGCACTAATCAAGTCTTATGAGCTTTCACTGACACTACGTGAGTGTGGTGTGTGTGTGTGTGGTAGGATAATGCTATAGAGATTATATAGGGGTTAACTCAATATTTTTAGTTGATATTCAAGCTAGCTGTCAGGTCATCAATATTGCACACACGTGCACACTCCAACACGACTGCTAAAACATGAAACATTTCCATACTAGTAAAAGGGTTCGTACTGATTTATTTTCTCTCTGTTGTGCACTACAAACAACCGTTAAACTCGATGCACTGCATAGGGACACCTCTTCCTGTCTCTGTGCAAGACCTGTAGTGAACTCTGCCTAGGACCTACAGGGCCTTGTCTGGTGCACTACCTAGGGAAAAGGGAGCCATTTCAAACACAACGTATATATTTGCATTAGCAAAGTTCCAGGGTCAAAGGTCAAATTGTGATCTCTACAAGTCCTTCATCTTCCACTCCAGCAGCAGCTTGGGAATTGCCAGATAAAGGATGCCAACCAACGTCCCAACTCTCTCTCTCTCTCTCTCTCTCTCTCTCTCTCTTCGGGTTATTTATGACTGTTTATGGCTTATTTATGGATATGGGTGGAGACAGAGCCTACTCTGTTCTAAGTTTAGAATGTCTCTCATATTACCATCCTTTTTTATCTGCATTCATTCCAGATGAACATTAGTAAACGGTCCTATTTTTGTATTTTTGCAGGACTCTTGTTAGTCAGAGCTCACATTTTTAGACTCTTCATTTCGTACTGCAGATGTGTGGAGGCATTATTGTTTGGGGGTTGTTTTGAGTGTGTATACACTCCCATGCAGCATTTATGAATGAACATTTTTTACATGATTTTTTTAAAAGGAAGAACAAAATGTGTGAACATTTAACAGCACTCTTTCATTGCATCCCTGTTTGTGTAAAACATTAAGTAACTGATCTTTCCTCAATTCTACAGTTGCATAATATTATAGTTTTCAAGCACTTTATTATTGTTCATATTAGTTTGAATGTTTTTACAAATTTAGTTTCTGTAAAATATAGACGTAATACAATAACATTTGGACAAACATTGGTTATATCTGAAGGCTTTTTGCCTCTTGGAGTCCAGTGCTTTGCCACCCAAACGGTAATTCATTATTGTAAGGATGAATCATTTGGTAGTTTAACAACGCACTGTGAATCTCACAGACTTTTTTAGGAACTTTCTCGGAAACATTCCAAAGAAAAATTTTGGTGTTGGTGAGTGAGGCCTAATATTTGTAAACTCAGGGTCAGAAATGCTTTCTGGGTGACATTTGTTCTGTTTTTACAAACGTTCCATCTGTGCCGCTAGACTTCCCGTGTCGACAAGAAGATCACCTTCCCAAGCCCCTTTGGATATGTGTTTTGTTTTGAGTGTGTAATTACTCATATATCAATAAACTTAGGTGCACCCATGTATTCTGCAGGTTTTGGTTCTGTTTTTACACACCACTTCCTGTCCATGCCCCCAAGACTTCCTGTGTTGCTTCCTTAACATGACACCCACCAGGTTCTCAAACGATATGAAATAAGTTGTGTTTGTGTGTTTATGTGTGTTCTCCCAGCACGCTCCCATGTGTTTGCTTGCGTTCATTAATTCTGGGCATTTTTGGTTCTGTTTTTCCAAACGTCCTGTCCGTGCCACAAAGAATTCTCTTGTCACTCCTTGATATGACCCATTGGGACATGTTGTGTTGTGTGTGTATATGTGACTCTGCACGGTGAAACCAGTCGCTTGTCGCAACGGAGGTTTCCGAGAAAAACGAGCGTTTATGTTGCGTGGGGTAAAATTTAGGATTTTTTGTTTTTAGTGTTTTGAAACAGTGGAAGGTCTATACTGTACTGTTGTCAATAAATTTGGCTGAAAAACCTACCCTTTCCATCCTAAAAACGTGACTTTCTTGAGGTGAGGAATTCAATTCCAGCAGAATGTTAAAAGTTTGTGTTTTGACCGCTCTACTTCAATATTTACGGTAAATCCACTGATTGACTAGCGTGAAGATATTTCTGCGAAATCCGTCTTCGTCTCCCGAGTTCAGTTAACCTAACACAGGTAGGCTATCCGTGTGGCTGTGAATGCAGCGTAGGCTACCGTAAATGCAAACGTAGCCACGACCGCACCAAGCGTCTGTGAGTGCTACGGCGATAGTCAACTTCAAAGGCAGATTTCTCCGTTTCTCACTTGGCGTGACAGGAGAAACCCGACTCCTTTGAATGTTGATATCTCAGTCACATGTCGTCCGATTCATTCCATATAGGTATCGTTTTGAAGCTTGATTTATGCCCTTTCATGAAAACATAATAACTAAATTTTGAAAATTTGCGACAAGCGACTGGTTTTGACGTGGAGGGTCACATACGTGTGTTATTCTACACACTGTGTCCACCTGCTATGTTCTCTATATGCCTTGTGTAGGAGTTTTGAGTTGTCCAGTGTTTGCCTACAGGGTGGTGCTATTATTAATTTCAGCCACTTCAGCCAGGGACTTCTCAGTGCAGACAGAGGTTAGGGTACCACCGCACTGCAAGCTGGGCAAACATTCATTATACAGACGTGTGCACACGCACACACACAGTCTCAAGCACAGACTGTGCCACTTAGACTGGAGAGCAAACAGAAACCGTCTAGATAATGGTGAATGCACATGACCTGAAATATACCAGTTTCTCCTGCCCTCCTCCTCCTCCATCTTGGACAGCTTCAACCTACCAAGTGCTCAGAGTGCTTTGTATAAAGGATTAAGATGTGGGATTACAAAGGAAATAAACACCGACTCAAGTATCACAGCACGTATTTCCGTCATTAGAATCGAAGGAATGGCTGTTTAATTTCTGCGTTGGGAGTAAAACAGAGTTCATGTGAGGAGAAGCAGACATTTCCACTCGCTACCGATCTGTTGATAGTCGTTTGCGTGCCTGTGTGGTGTCCCCTGCTTAGCTGAGGCGGTGGGTGGCCTTGGCCTGAGTTGGGACTTGGACCGACTGACTGCTCCATCATGGCTGTTTCTGGCCACACTGAGCTCACTTCAATCGCTTACACTCGCCACACCGGAACCAAGATAGTCAGGAGTGGTTCAATTTATAAACGGTTGTGTTAAGGCCGCATCAAGACGTAGCGATGTTAGAGTCAGGCTTCAGGTGTTCATTGTTGGTGCTTGAATAACAATGGCGTGATTTCAGTTTGTGAAATGTACACAAACTACATTTCACAAACGTAGTTACCTTGGTTTCTGATAGCTGGGTCTGAAGTGAGCACTTGAGGTTTTACCTGTAGTAGTGTATGTGCAAGTGCATGCGTACCATGTTTTTTATGCATTGTTGGGACCTTTTTGTCCTCTAAAATTACTTTTTTTATGCCTTTGTGTGCACATTTTAGAGGTCCCCAAGAGGAAAAATAACTTTATAGAAGATTTGCATGTTTTATTTGAGAAACTAAAAGAGGTAAAAGACATGCATTTGGTTACTGAGCTTAAGGTTAGGGTTAGGACTAGGATTAGCTCTAGAATAATATACATCTAGTCATTCTGGGAGTCTATGCAATGTCCCCACAAAGGTAGTTGTACAAGTTTGTGCGTGCGTGCCTCTGTTCCCATACATACTCTGCTGTGAGTTGTCAGTGGAACTCACAGGTGTAAAATTGGATCAGCTTCAAGTGAACTCCACAATGCCCTCTAGTGTCACAGTATATGACCTGTATGTTCAGGGGGTTTTTTTTGTATAGCTTAGCTTTTGAAGCTTAAAAGCGTAGCTTCTAAAAAGGATTAAAGGTTATAATATGCAGCCACACCGCTGCTACATTAAGATCCTGACCTACCCTCACTACGTACTTGATAAGGAATCCACAACCCGTATCTCCCTGGTTCTTTAACGACAACAAAAAAATTTAGGCACCGTTTAGGAGAACAATTTGTTCTGTTACACACGTTATTATGTAAAATCAGTCATGCTCTCTCTGTCTTATTCACTACCTGTCAGAGTATTATAATCAGTGGTAAATACAAAATCAAAGACCCAAACTTATGTAAAAGCAAAAAGAAAATGTACTTATGTTATGTGTCAATCGGAATACAATCTGAATTGTATTAGTATCAGCATTAAAGTATTAAAGTACTTAAAGATTAAAAGTATTTTTGCAGATTTACTGAAGGTTAGTCATTTAGGACAAAAGTCAGATTCTACACTTTAGGGGCTTTAATGTACTTGTTTTTTAAATATCTAAATTGTCATCGATTCCAAAAATAATAATAATTCGGCCAAAATTATGGCACAAATCTCCATAATATATAAAGAATATATAAAGTAGCACCATCAGTTACATAACAGTCAGCAGGTGGCGACATTGCAGTATCAGTATCAGTATCAGTCTGCAAAAATAAAAGCAGGGTTAAACAGTAACAAGTAAGCACTGCTGTCAGTAAATGCTGGGAACGTTAATGCATCAACGCGTGCAATTAATCTGAAAACTGTAATGTGTAGTGTGTGTTTTTTATATGACCAAGTTTACCCCAAATTTCCACCTCTACCTCCAGCGCTGATCATGTTCTACTTAACACATGACTGTAAACATGCAATAAGGAGAGATTTTTCTGCGCATTTTGGGGATAAAGAAGTTGCTAATAGTGATAGTTCTCAAACCAACTACATGACTCAAAATACTAC
Source organism: Distichodus sexfasciatus (assembly GCA_032718565.1). NCBI lineage: Eukaryota > Metazoa > Chordata > Actinopteri > Characiformes > Distichodontidae > Distichodus > Distichodus sexfasciatus. The sequence goes on along the minus strand of JAVGVS010000204.1, from coordinate 358,418 downwards.
TTAAGTAGAGCCACTAAGTGCCTTACTCCACGGATTATTCCACCATAACAACCCTATAAATACACTGCCAAGTAGTGAAAAACTGGCCTATGATGAAGGGCTTGTGGAGTGTAGTTTCTGTGCACCAATAAGGTGAAGTTTCAAAGCAGGAGTTTGTAATAAAGTGGTCGGTTATTGTGTAAATATAACTTTAACTATAATGTTCAACAGTCTTTGAAGGAGTCCTCTGGTGGAACACGAAATAGTTCAGCAGGGAAACTTTGAAGACATTGAGGAGGTGTGAGATTACAGTGGGGAGTAATTATATCTAAATAATGGCACAATAATTAATGTGAATAGCATAAGCAAACTGAAGGAAGGAAGCCTAAAATATGACAAGAGCATCTGACGAACAGCGTTCTTCACCCCTTTACTGCTCTGACTAAATTATGGTTAGAATGAGGGATTGTTAAAACTCTCTCTTTCTCCCTCTCTCTCGCTCACTCGCTCTCTCTGCTCCACTCATGCTCTCTTTCTCTACTTCTGACATCTTAAAGTTGCGTAAACATTTGCACAGCAGTATTTTTTAACAGAGCTTCTCCGTGTCTAGTAAATCTGCCTCGCCCTTTGATGTCTTATCGCTTTCAGGCCGCTGCTTATAGTGTCAGAGGGATCTTATGGAATCCAGGTCCCTTGTATGTGTAGGTGTGAGAAGTCAGCATCATATATCAACGCTCCCATAACAATAAACTATATCATTTCCTTAAGAATCACAGAATGATGCTATTTTTTCTTACTGAGACAACATTATCGTGGATGGTAAGTGTAATAGCTGACAGGGAGCACCAGCCTTCAGCACCTCTTCATGTTTTCTTGATGTTTCTCCTTGGTGCTAGTTACGTCTCTCTTTCTTAAAGGGTGATTAAATTGAATGGCCTGTTAGCTCCAACTAAAGGTGCGTTTAATTCCCTTTCTGTCATTTCCTTCTCACTGGTAAATAAAAAAATATTGAAATTAAAAAAGCAAAATTGTAAAAGGTCCAGTCAGTTATTTAGTAGAGAATTGTTTTTGTTTTGTTTTTTTTTTTATATTTATGAATTGCCAGGAATTATTAAACAAAATTTAATATCATAGTAAATAATTCCTAGTCATGTTTCATGGACATCCTGTGCACTGAACCTAATATTATTGAGTTTTAAAATCTGTACTTAAAACCACAATTTCTACATTTATTGTGAACCTATTGCCACTTACTAGTGAATTACAGTTGGTAGCGTAACAGGTCGCCAGTTCAAATCCCGGTCCAGTAAAGGTACCACTGAGGTACTCATGAGCAAGGTACCGTAGCCAAGCACTGCTCCTTGGGTGCTGTCCACCAGCTGCCCACTGCTTCTTCACGGATGGCTCAAATGCAGAGGTCACAATTTCTCAGAGCACATCTCAATCTAAATAACTACATTTACAGCATTTAGCAACTTACATTTCATAATTACTGGGACAGCCTCGCTAGAGTAACTGGGAATTAAGGGTCTTGGGCTCCTGACCCTTGTAAAAGATCCACTTTGTGTGGCCAAGCAGGCGGCTTCTGGGCAGTAGCCATGTTGGAATTTTACATGCATATTTTAAAAGAAAGATTTGTCTTTTGTCATTGACGCTATGTAGACAAAGGTCCTGGCGCAAAGCTCACACACACACACACACCTCTGGTGTCTCCCTGATACGATTGTCACACGCCACCTCTGTGTTTGCCTTCAGTTTTGACTCTGTACTCTGAGTGAGCAGACATGGCTTTGCAACGTGTGGTTTCGCTTTGTTGAGCAGAGAAATATGAGAGTAACAGTGTTGCATGTGGCAGTGTGTGTCCATGGTGAAGGAAAATCTCAGATCTAAGGCTTGAAATGCAACCTTCTGAAGGTTTTGCATGTAGTGCACACACTAAGAATTAAGGGGCAGTAGGAGCTGGACTCAAGCATACGTATTTGTTATACTATTATATTTGCAGTTACTATTATACTTGCAATGAATATTAAAAGTACTCGGAACATAATATTTAGAACAAGTATAATGTAACAGATTGCTGCATTTTTGTTCTTTCATTTCTCCTCCCCTCTACCTTCCTTATTCTATTGTGGATTAATAAGAGAAAACTACACAGACTCAGTGCTGTGTGTGTGTGTGTGTGTGTGTGCGCACATTTTCCGAAAGAAACCATTTTGGGGATTCTACACCTGCATATCACAACAAAATATGTTTTGCAGTAGCAGTCTGATTTTTGCTACAACATCTCTTGTATTAAAAATGGAATTAAGGAAACTAAAACAGCAGCAACATTTAATTTTAATTACTGATGATATGGTTAGGGCTTTGGTTTGTGGCCAGGCTTAGAGTTTTTTATATATGGTAATCATTATGTCTACGGAATGTCCCTAAAAGTGTAGGACGTTGTGTTATATTATTTTTTCTAATATTGATGGTCTGATCATTACCTTGAAATTTCACCTCAAACTTCAAAAAACACTGAGTAAGCCTCCTTTGTAATCCCTTCACAGAAAACCACATGCATACACACACACAGGCACACACACCTGGTCACTTGGTCTTTAATGCAGGGCATAAATGTGTGATATTCTGCCATCTACTGGAAAACGTTAGACATGAACGAAACGACACGAAAGACATGAGTCAACAACACATCCAAAATTATCCTGCAGTATATGAAACTATCACTTTTTTTAAATATTGTTTTTTTACATTGCAATTTGGAGTCACTGTGGATCTTCTACTTTGTCAAACTAGTTTTTTGCTTCCATTTTCACCAAGGTGGACTCCATCTTCGACTCCATCTTGCTGCTGCCAAGAGCACACTGTGACGCAATGTATGTAGGCCTCTTGAGTACTGTAGCCTGTCAGATGCAGCTTCTGCCAGTTCAACAACATTCGGAAACGCCTGGTGATTGAAAATACCCTTACTAAAAAGTAGTTTATTCAAGTGTACTACGAGTATACTTATTATATACTAAAACTGAGGCAGTAGACTTAAAGTTTACTTTTTATATACTATATTTTATATGCTTAAGAATAGTATAGTGAAGTATACTTGACTTGTACTGATAAGTATAATGACCTTATAAAGTATACTTAAAGTATAATTTTATAAACTTAAAAATGTTCCAATTTAGTCCGAAGAAGTATTAAATTAGTATACTTTCTAGTACACTACAAGGTACATGGTACATGGTCCGTAGTATACTTGCTATACTTGCTATACTCAAGCATACTTAATAAAATGAACTTCAAGTATACTACTTTTTGCGAAGGGTACCCACCTTTTTTCTTTTGTAATGATGTACACTTGCTACTGATTAGCTACTGAAAAAGTAGTAAAGTTAGTAGTTGGGCCACTGCAGGGCAGCTGAGTAAAACTTTTAACTCCAAGTTATTCAGCGGTGACTGTTCATGTTAGCAAGGAAATATAAGTTGCTCTAAAAGTGTGACTTCTCAATTCTGCTTATGTAAATGAGTCTCCCATGATACTGTCAATAGATACTGACCAGGAGTAAGTCTTCCTGTTTCGGATGATACTCCCACCCTGACATCAGGACGTAACAAGATGGCCGATTGGAATAGATGTGATAGAAGTGAATTAAGCGTAGTTGCATCACTCTGGTGGGTGAAAGTACAATTTTGGCGGGCTTGCAATATTCTACTTCACGTGACTAGAGCCAACAGGCTGGTCAGAGCCGGTCCAGCCGGCTCCACGGAACCAGGAAACCTACCACCAGATGACAAAAATACCACGTTACAAAAATGTCTGTCATGTGGCATGTCCAAATCTATGAGTCAGAGTGTTACCCTTACAGATCAACTGAAAACAGAGCGAAAATAATTCAAACTTTTTTTCATGTACTCAATTGAAAGCTACTGTTGGTTTGATGCTGGTAAAGCTTGTCAAGGGTTCAAAACACGGTTTAAATTTGTTTGCTAAAGGAGTTTAAAACCAAATCCAATTTTACACCTTAGGCTTGTCACAAAAGGAAAAAATGGCTTTGGGGCTAGTGAATAGGTAAAACCAGATTACTGGGCCAAAAGTTTTACGCCTATGAAATTTTGCCTTTCAAACTCTTATAAGCGCCAAAATGAGTGTGTAAAATATCAACACAATGTTAATTTGATTTAATTCAGATTTCTTCCCAAGTTGTTATGCAAACATTCTTTTTTATGCTAATTAGAGACATTTACGCACATTTGCATGAGCATCGGTCTCATTTGGTTAGGTAGAATCTATGTGGAAAATTCCAAGAAATTCCCCATATTGCAAATATTTTCCATATGCAGAATATCTCTCACACTGAGTTGCATCAGTTGCTATATAGAATGAGGAATTCCCTTTTTTTCACCTTCTCATCCCAGTCTGGGAGGCCAGACGAGAGTGGAATAAAGCGGCTTTGTGTGTTTGAGGTTCTCTATATCCTTTTTTTCTGCTTCTCGCTGTGCGTATCTGGTCGGGCAGGTTTAGTGGGATTTCAGCAAGACCGGTTTTTCTAGGTGAAACTGGTGTTTGTATGTTCAGGCAGGGTACTGCACCAACCTGTTCTCCTTTGCCAGTGAAGTGGGTGGAGGGGTGGGTGGGTGTGAAGGGCGGAGGAGAAGAGGAGAGCAGGACAAAAGAAAGACTTCTCCAAAGCGTTCCTGTTCTCACACTCGTTCTGTTTTCCTCCAAGTTCTTCTGATTTCGCTGTTAAACGGGACCCGTTAAGGCCCGGGAGGACCAGCACCTTAACGACGGTAACAGAGATCCCGTGTCTGATTGGTGGAGAGGTTGGTGTCTGCTGAGGTCTGCACATAGGGTGGCAGAGGGTGAGATGGGCATTCGTTTTGTTGGTGGTGGGCCAGAAAGTTTGGCATGTGGTGCTAATCTGCCTCAAGGCTACCAGATAGATGTCATTATCAATGTAGGAATAATGAAGGACAGTGTATGATTTATAGCCGTGTGTACGTGCGTGTGTTTTCAGCTTGTAAAGATAGGAGGTAAAAGGGCATCAGCAGAATCTTAAATCGTAATTGCTCACATGTATTATAATGGAAAACTTTAGACATTAGTACAAATGAATGACCTGCTTCTTAATGGATTTTGCAAATGTTTATTCAACAATATCTGCATGTAACAACTACATTGACGTAAGTGAAATGTAGTGAGTACACACAAAACCACCACTGGCACATTACACGTGGGTGTGTGTGCATATACGCCTGCACAAGCATGCGTGTGTGTGTGTGTGAAATAAGTTTCAGAGACTCTGAGAGGCAGGTTCCCTCTTGCTCCTGCGCTGTAACATGGGACATTTAGCTGACATATCCCAACACGTCTGAGGGATTTGGGAGGGCTTATTTCTCCAAATGAATTAAAGAGCAGCACGGGGGGGGAAACGTCATATCCTTCTCTCTTTATGGAGCAGAACCACAGAGCCAAGGTTTTAAAGGGAAGAGTTTTTTTGGTAAATATTACAGTACAGTACAGTACAGTACAGTACCACTTTAAAAGTACAGAAAAAACATTCACACGTTACACATTCTACTAAGACTATTTATAAAGGGTTATACTAAGAATTTTAAGCCTTAAAACTTTTAAGCAGAGCCATTTTAAAACAGGGCGTATAAAGGACATACTACTCAAAATCTTTAAATAATTAAAGGTGCTGGTGACTCAGTGTTCTGAGTAACAAAGGTATTGTGTTTGTGGCCATAAAATCCAAATTCCACACCTCCCACCCACCACCTGGACCCCTGTGTGATGCCCTTAAGTTGGAAAGTTGCTCTGGATAAGAACGTCTTGTAAATTCTCTATGTAGTTAAAGTCAAGCGTTGTGCATGACTCAGAAATCAAAAGGGGCAAATTCTAGGGAAAGGTCTCTTGAAGTGCAGTAAGTAGATTATCCGTTTATTTACCTTGCTGACAGAAGATGAGTGTAGATCAAGGTGACGTCAGGATGGGACACACCCTGCCAAGAACCCGCAAAACTACTGTATAACGCATGACCCGTTCACACAATTGTTTATGCAAAATATATATCGTTACTCATCCACCTCAAATGTTTTATCTATGTGTACTGAGAGCCAATTAACACTGGACTTCCTTTCCACTACCAGAGTCTGACTCCTGCTTGTGTTTTTACATTTTTCTATTTAAAAAAACATATTCAGTCTCTTCAATGACATAATTACTGAAGTCGGATTGGTTGTGTTGGTGGTGGGAAGACACTGTCCTGGGTCTAACCTTCCATAAGGATGTCTAAAACAGTAATTACCTGGTAAACTCTCTCCCTTTCAGCTTATTTGGATTTCACAGCATGACGATCAGCAGAGCAGGATCTGTCTGATCAGGCCGTTGGGAGGAGGGGGGTGTTTATTTAGAAATCTGATCTGATTAATCCTGAAATTTCCCAATCACCTTGTCCTGTGTCCCAAATGTAAGATGTCTTGCTTCAAACAAGATTTCCGTTCTCAGACATGACATGACAAACATACTAAACATATGTTCTACTGCTCTGTTTGCCTCAATGTTTTATGTGCATTCTGCACCAATGTCACTCTTCCTCTTTCTCATGCCTCTCTCTCTCTCTCTCTCTCTCTCTCTCTGTATATATAAAGATATGCCTGCAGCGCTGTGGTAGAACCAGTCTGACCAGGAGAAGTTATAATTGTCTCCAATATCTATTCTCTGAAGTTTGCTTTGCTATCAACTAACTAGGAGACTTTTAGCCTCATTGCTACAGTGCTGCTCTGCACTACCGTTACATGTTACATGCATTGTAGCTATGCATACTCTTCATGACTCTTATTTCACTCATATTGGCTCAAGTCCTGGCTAAGTCCTGGCTAAGGTACTTGTGAGCAATGTACCGTCTCCAGGCACTGTTCCCCAGGCACTGCCAAAGCTTACCACTTCTCGTTCACAGATGAGTTAAATGCAGAGATTACATTTCGTGGTGGTGCACTGTGTGCTGGGCCCTGGTGTGTTTACAATGACAAATTATCTCTCACGTAAATTATCTTAAATCTATATATTAACATGCAGTAATCTTCAACAAAAAGTTGGCTAAAAGTATGTTAAATAAATAAAAAGTGAGTGAGAGATTGAGTAATTATTTTTCATTTTGAACACATTACAACACAGCACACAGTGCACCACAATGAAATGTGACCACTGCATTCGACCCATCCATGTAGGAGCAGTGGGCAGCTGACATGGGCAGCTGCTTGGGGATGGTACCTTGCTCACGAGTACCTCAGTGGTCAGGGACTCAAACCAGTGACCTTCCGAACACAGGGCCAACGCCCTAACCATTACGCCATCAACTGCCTCAAAATAGTACTTTTTGAATTTAATTATGAACATGATGTTCACAAACTTCCATTACATCTAAGTGAACACTGGCCTCAGAGCACCGTGCTGAACTGTGAAAGCAGTATTTGGACACCAAATGTGTCTTAGCTGATTGACAGCCAAGAAGTTTGAAAGAAATTTGCATAAATTTGAGTTCTCCACTAACTGCTCCTTTAGAGTGTGGATCAGAAAGTATGTTGCCATGGAAGAAGGCCCCCGTGGATTGTGACTTAACGTTAATTCAAGTTGCAATAAAAGCCCTCATCAGATGTCATTCATTGCCATTAGCATATTTTATCCAGAGTCCCTTTACCTCTGTATGTAAACAACCCAACACACACACACACACACACACACACACATGCACACACACTCACACACAATGTCATGCCTGCAGTGCTGTGGTAGAACCAGTTTGAGCAGGAGAAGTAATAATTGTTTCCAATATCTCCTCTGTGAAGTTTGCTGTGCCATTAGGAAACAAGTGCCTCATTGCTGAAATGCTGTCCTGCAATGTAAACAAAGAATGGAAGTGTATGAACTGCAAAGAGCGCCACATGCTTGCTAACTTTCGAAGTTCCATGTTTTGAAGCTTGCATGAATTTCTAGCAAACGTTACCTTTGGAGCCTTAGCATGGGGTTCAGAGAGTCAAACGAAGAGGCAAAAACACCAGCAAAATATTAACACCCCCCCCCACTCTCTCTCTCTCTAGGAGGATGGCTGTTGAAAGCTTTGCTGATCTGCTTCACAGGTTAAAGGAGTTCCATGATCAGGAAGTGGAAGGTGAACTCCCTCCCTAGTGCACACTTTCAAGTACAGACATGAATGTGACTCACATATTTGATTGAGGCTCATTCTCAGAAGCACAGAGTTTTCCTTCATTCAAGTTGTCCATGAAATATTTTAAATATATAATTGTTAGTTTTTCTGTCATTTTTATAGCGCACAAAATGATCTGAAAAAGGCTCAGAAACGTGTTTATTCATTGGACTCCTGTTCGTATATTTAAGCTCCTGTTCTTGTGTCCTTATCTCTCATCCAATAGGATGGCAAGAAAAAGTACTGGAACTGACCAATAAGAAGAACTGGTGAGTTTGTCTCTCTCTTTAGAGCATCAACAACAACAACACTTGACGCTGTCAACTTGAACCTCGAAAATAAATTTGATTACCAAGAGGGGTCTTTGAGGAGAAGAAGGATTTAGGTGATGTTAAACAAGTCCAGAAGTATCTCTAAGCCATGTACAAAGGTTTTCTGTTTTTCTGTCATGCCAGATTGCATTTAAGGGCTTCAAAGCTTTGACTACCCCTATAAAGAGGGTCTTGGTGATGTGCGTTAGCTGAAGTTTGTGTGACTTGTGTTGCAGTGATGCAAAAAGATTGGAGGAGTTGTACAACAGAAACCAGCAATTAAGAGAGCAACAGAAGATGCTCACAGAGAACATCAAACAGCTGGAGAATATGTATGTGTATGTCTGTATCAACATGTACATGCATGTGAAAGTAGGATCACCGTGTTCAGAAGTGTGACGTGAAGCTGTGTGTGTATGTGTGTGTGTCCAGGTTGCGGGCAGGTCTGTGTGATAGATGTACAGTCACTCAGGAAGTAGCTAAAAAAAGGCAACAGGAGTATGAGAGCTCACAACTTCAAAGCCTTCAGCACATCTCGTTAATGTGTACGTTACACACACACACACACACACACACCTGTTGATAGCTATGTGCTACCAGAAATGTCATTCACAAAGCTTTTTGTAACACTTCTTCAGGCAAGAACTGGTTTTATCTGCAACACGTTGGACTAACGTCGTTTGCCAGCATGTTTCGACATGAAATCATATATTGTTGAAATGAGCTGGAAATGATCTCCAAAATACCTGGTTAAAAAAAAGTAGCCCAGGAAACCAGTACGATCAAGTTATCAGCTGACCCATAATTACCCTTTTTTTTTTTTGTCGTCAGCTTAAGCTGTGATTTTAAAGCCCATCAAGCTAGTTTTTGATGCCCAAACTGGCACATGCTGACCATTTGCTTATCTTGTTACTTGTGAGATTTTATCTGTAATGTAGACCGTCAGAGTCTATAAATGACTTCCCTCACATGTTCACCAACTTCCCACTGCTGTCTTCCTCATGCTGTAGCGAGTGAGATCAGCACCCTGATCAAAGAGAATGACAGACTGAAAGAAGAGGTCAAGAGTCTACGTGGACGAATAGAGTGAGTCGAGTCAAAGTCAAAGTCAAAGTAAACCTCATCGTCATCTCTGCTATATACTGTGCAGGTATACAGAGAGACGAGACGACGTGGCTCCAGTTTTTACAGTGCAACAGAAACAGGGAACAAGGAACAAATAGGCAGTGTTGGGCTTACTTCTTCCAAAAAGTAACTGAGTTAGTAACTGAGTTACAGCATTATAAAAGTAACTAGTTACCAGGAAAAGTAACTTATGCATTACATTTTGAAAAAAAGATGATCAAATATGTCAAAAATGTGGATCCCCCTCCCCCCTTTGATGGAAATTTAGCTGTATGTTCAATTATTTGTAATAACATTGACTATTAAATATGTGTAATTAATGAAATACTTAAAATAAATAAAAGTCTAAATATAAATAAAATAATACATTTTTAACAGAAAACATTGTACACAAATCTACACTACTCTAATATCGCTGTGGGACAATGTGAGACAAGACACCTATCAAATTTAATATATCATTGTAGATTTGGTCATTACTATGTATATAATAGTAGAATGATAAAACACAGTAGATGTTTTTTTATATTTTACTCTACCTTACTGAAAAATGACTTTTTTTAAGGGCATATAGAATAACAATATATAAATAGAATACAAAATGTACATTTTAAACTAGAAATGGAGTATTAAATATAAACTTTAAACTAGAACTAGAAATAGATGTAAAAAGAGAGACAATTTAGTATTTAGGCAGTGGCCATTTTGGAAAGACTTGGGACCTCTTGTCATACACAGTTTGTGTTAGCTCTCCACTAGTCAAAGTAAAAGTAAACTTTATTGTCATCTCTACTATATACAAGTATATAGAGAGACAAGTCGATGTGGCTCCAGTTTTTACAGTGCAAAGAACAGATAAGGCACACAAAAATCAATCTATTAAAAATAGCAGTGTCTAAGCTAACTTTGTGAGAGCTTCAATATATGTGCAAATATTGTAACAGCAGTCAAATGGAGAAAACTACAACCAGTAATATGTACTAGTCTTTCATCACTTTTGGTGGAGGCGGCCTAGTGAAATACAATTGTACAACTGTCAAAAGTGAAATACAAGTGTGTCAGGTGATTAGTGGGGAATCCAGCCTTTCTTACTTACAGTGATTTAATCTTGTTCTAGATTAAAATTTAATCAGCCATTTTGGGTCATGAGTCATTTTAGTCCTCTGGCTTAATGTCAGCTTATAACAAACAATCATTTTAAATATCCCACGTGAATATTGTTTTTTTATGCTTTTTACGTGTTTGGTTCTGAACCTTTCAGGAAACAGAATGGTCACTCCGAGGAAGCAGTAACTCCAGAGGTCAAGCCCTCACCCAGTCCCGGAGCCGCCGCTCTGACGCTGGTGACCTCGGTTTTAAAGCAGGTCCAGCTGCCAACAGGGGGCACCACCTCTCTTACAAGCACATTGAAGAATGAGAGCGAACCCAGTCAAACCACAGATAACCTGATAGAGAGGCAGACCCCAGGTACTTCCTCTTTCTCATCAGATATGAGATATGCAGTTTAACCTCAACCCAGCCTCACATCACCTGTTTTCCCCTTTTTCCTCCCAAAATATACAGAAAAACGAGTTGAGCACAAGTTGCAAGCGTGGAGTGGAACACATCAGCTTGTAAGAGTTCAGTCTGTTTTCACATGCATTTGATGCATACTGTTTATTACATTTTTATTCTTATACTTTATTTAATCTGACTCTTTATTTCATCTCACAACTATGCATTTTTCCTGCAAGGAGCTTCCTCGTGTCACCACAAATCCAGTAGCATGGAAAGAGAGGAGGTGAGTTGCAGAGACTGTGGAAATCAAAGCAAAAAGAGCTGTGAAATGGCATGAAATAATACAGCTCCCACAAAACACTGAATGGTTAAATCAATCTGTATTTAAAAACAGCTTTAAAAACATGATTTCTGGCATTTAAACATGTTAGTATCACTATTAGTGACCAATAAGGCCATTAATATCCCACCAGGAATATTTCTATGGTCAAAATCTGATTTTGTGTTTTAATGTGACTTGAGTCCAGTCCTCATATTGTGTAGTTTATTGTTCTATGTTCACAATTGCTTGATGGGTTTACTCAAATATCTACTTGCTAGCTACGCAGAGCAAAACAAAAGTTTTCGCCTGCTGAAACAGTGCTTATACGACCACAAACCTGGCGTGCTGAACAATCGATATCTACAAATAGAGTTGTTAACTTTGTGCCATCTAATTACCTAATTATGTTATTTTCTTGCAATTCAACCAGCTACATGGAAATGTGTAACAATGTCTAGTGGTGTATTATGCCAGTGCTAGGTAGGGTACAAGCTAATTTCAGCCCAAGTAAAGGACAGCTGGCAACCCTAGCCACAAAGCAAACTAGTTTGCTAGCAGTGCATGCTAATTTGCTAGATACTAAAATAGTGACTAGTTAGCCGGAAGACTGTACTATTGATATTCTGTAATATTCCAGTTAGCTGAGCTATCAAAGCTTGCACTCTTTCTTTTGATGACTAACTGAACTACTGTAACTGGTTTAGTCGTAGCCTTGTGGTAAAGTACGGACCTACGACTAAGAGGTTGTGGGATTGAGGGATCTACAATCCCTGAGCAAGACCTTTAACCCCAAGATGCTCCAAAGCAAATTGTCCCTGTAATTACAAAGTGGAAGTTGCTCTGGAAAAGAAATTTTGATAAATGCTGCAAATCTTCTGTGTAATGGAGTAGTGTTACAGACTTTTTTTAAATCTGATACAGCAGTAGTGAATTCATGTATTATAAAATGCCCAGCGTTCTGAGTGACTTTCTAATTGTTTAAATTCTCCCTCCACAGAGCAACTAGCGTGGATTCTGCAGAACTTCTTTCTTCTTCTCTACCCTCCCCTCTCTTCTCCCACCTTCGTCAACTGAAAAGCAACCCCTTTTTTCCGTCCGTCACCTCTGAGGAGCGTCACACCTCAGCTTCCGTGCCCTTGCGTCCCCATCCTATTAAGACTGCGCCGGCAACCCTCCCTTGGCCCCCCGCTGAGCACCCAGATTGGGTTCCGACCATAACAGGAACCAGCAGGACCAACAGGGGCATCTTGGGCCAGACCAATAGTCTTGCCATTCTACGTTTCCCTGGCTTGGTTCCACTGACCTCAGGCCATGAGTCTCACCAACAAACTGAAAGCTCCAGTCGTTTGAAATTCTGGACAGAACGACCGACCTCCTTGCATCGAAGGAGCGTCTCTGAGCTGGGGGATGGAAAAGAGAGGAAATCCACAGTTTCAGTCATATCACCGCCCTGCTGGAAGAAAGTGGCAGCGCAGACTGAAAGGATCTTCGGGGAGAATCTGAGGGAGGGTGAAGTGGAGGCACCTCTAGATCTGTCCAATGGAGGAGGAGGCGGAGGAGGCAATAAAGACAAAGAAACAGAACCAGTACGCAACCAGTCTCAGTGTGACACAGCGTTGTCGTCTTCATCTTCGTCCCCTGCGGCACCCTTATCTTCTCCGCCTTCTTCTCATTGTGTCTCCAGCCCACAGAGTGATGTACAGGTACTAAGACAATAAGATTTCTTATCAAGTGGTGTGTGGTATACATTACTGATGATATGCTCAAGCTCTTGATCCAGAAGAAACTTTTGCTTTCTGATTTAAAAACCTGTATAGACCATTTGAGAATTTAAGACGTTCCATGATAGTTACTTGCTGGTAATCAAGCTGGTCAAGTTTGTTAAATTCACATTTGTAACATAAAAAGAAAATGTTTGTTAAGAAACGTTTTCTACATTGAGGGTGGTGGTGGCCTAGTGGTACTCTCCTATGGGCTAAGAGGTCAAATTCTGCTCTACCTCCAGCACTACCACCTTTGGCTCCTGAGCAAGGCCCCTTACCCCATGTTGCTCCAGGGAGACTGTCCCTGAAAACAGGGAATGCACATCACTCCGGATTAAAGTGTTTGTAAACTACATTGACTGCGTAGCAAATATATTATTGATCAGTCATCTGTAATTTAGAAGAATTTGTTTTCAGAGTGGACAGAACAACTTTGTAAAGTGAACTTTTTCAGAGCTGGTGTGAATGTATTATACTGTAATTCCAGTTTATTTAGGTTTTAAATTGTTTAGGTAGTGACAAGGAAAAAAATGAGGCCAGCCTAGGTAAATCCTCAGTACTAGGGCAAAAATTATGACCCACACAAACACTGAAATCGTTTTTCTATTATTTGTTGGGAGAAACTGTACACATTTAGCCCCTCACCAAGATCTTTGAGTAAACGGCAGACGTGTTGTAGAATAATATGTCATATTTACTCTCTGCTTGTAAGCATCTGGCAATAGCTAATCTGAATATACATGCACACAACACACTTCTGAAGTATATGTTTCTATATGTGGTAACTTAAGGGGTTGTGGGGAGCTGTGGTTGTGATTTGAACGTGGGATGTAGAGTGTTTGCATGAGAGTTGGGTTATATGAGGTGTGTGTGTGTATGAGTGTGTTCATGCAGTAGATTATGATCTTTTAAGAGTCTCATGTAACTTTCAACAGAAGGAGGAAATCTTGGAAAGACGGAAAGAGGAGGGAGAAGATGAGAAAGAGAAGAATGGGAATGCAGAAGTATCAGAGAAGCCAAAAGTCCCGACTCTGAGCATTTCACTCCGTCCAGGTAGAAATCGTCCCTCTTCTAGTTTGAAGTGGCCATTATTTTATTCACCTGCCAATTTGTTATATTTGTTTCTGTTCATCCCCATAGTAGTGGTCTTGGAGTCTCTTCAAAGTGAAGGACAGGTAAATTTTGTTTATTACTAATCGTAGATTATATGCAACATCTCTGTTTAAGAAAGATATAGACGATCAGGATTCAGCAGGGGCTCCTTCCTAAAATATCAAACAAATCAGAAGATCAGACTCATCATAAACCCTGCTGGACACCCGAATTCCCTAATCAGAATGAATGAACCTCTCTCTTATCCTCAGTAGTAATAAACATTTTTTACTTTTTAGAAGGAGCAAGAATTGGAACAGGAGGAAGGTGAGGAGGACCACCATGGGACAGCAAGGAAGAGAACTGCAGACGACACAGAGGGTATGAGAACACTTGATTCTTTTGTCCAATACACATCAGTTAATCAATCTTTTGAGTATTTCACTCATTCATCTTGTCATGTCCAGTTTATTAGTCTGTCAGCTTGTTTATATGTAACTTTTCTTCCCCTTTGTTCAGATTTTCCAGGTTTAACTCTTTCACATCGCCTGAAAGAGAAAAGAATAAAGATGACAGTGGGTTTAATCAAGACGACGCAAGGGTCCAACCATGGAGACTCAGAAGAAGGCTAAAACTAGGCTGATCAGAGGTCTCTCTCTCTCTCACTCTCCCTCTTAATCATATTATATGTAGAATATGTAGGCTTTCATGTAAACACTGGTGTTTCAGCGTCTATGAGAGCTGCAGTCAAAGCAGAGGTTCTCAAACATTTTCTGTTTTGCCAACCTCGTTTTTGTCTCTTTTGTCACAAAATTGCTTAAACCCAAGAGCAAGACAGGCGTTGCCATTTTTTGTTGACTTTGGCTTTGAGTGACTACCTTTGTCGGATTTATTTGTCTCAGAAAGGTTGCCATTTTTTTCTTTTCCCCCCTATCAAAAATCTGTCCAACTTTTACTTCATCTTTGTTTTATCTGTCAGAAAGACCAAAAAAAATAACCCAAGGGCAATGTTTGCTATTGTTCCTACTTGAAACATGTAAGTTCTACTTTGGTCCCGCTACACATTTCAACTTATTTCCAATCTGGGATTGTTGTGCTTGTACACCTTGCTTGTACTGGTTCATATCTTCAGAACTGAATTAAGTCTTCATTGCATAAATTGAACAAGGTGCCTATCTGCATAAAAAAGTTCAACATGTATGCTCTGAGATAATTTATTCTTACACATATTTATTTGAGGCTGGCCTATCTTCTCTGTCTTCTGCCTTTTTAATCCAGATAAAACATTATCACCCATTATCTGTAAACCGTACAGACGGGTGCGTGCAAACAGTCGGTTTCTGAAATATTCATACCAGCACCAAAAAGTTACTTAAATAAATTTTCTCCCCATTCTCATGCTTGCTTTGAGCTGCAGCAATTCCTTATGAACTTTTCCAAATTCCAAAATGTGTAAATTTTCTGCTACGTGATTTTCTGATTAGATACTTACTTTAAGGTGTCCAGTGTGTGTGTGTTTGTGCATGTTTGTGAGTGTAGTCCTCCCATGCCTCATTAAGTTTTATCAACACCTTCAACGTTAGGCAGTTGGTAATGTAATGGTTAAGACATTGGCCCCATGATTGGAAGGTCACTGGTTCAAGTCCCGGACCTGTAAAGGTGTCACTAAAGTCCCCCAAAGCAAGGTACCGTCCTCAAGCACTGCCCCAAGGTGCTGCTGAAAAGCTACTCCTTCATGGATGGGTCAAATGCTGAGGTCAAATTTCGTTGTGTGCTGTGCTGTGTTGTGTGCACAATGATATTCACTCATTAAAGAATTCACTCAATGTGCCTATTTTCACCCTAAATTTTTTCTTTTTCCATTTAATAAGGTTCTCCTTGTTAAAAATGTGCGTTAAATTACATTTAACTTATTTGCCAAACTGTCTTCCTACAGATTCTGAAGACTGTACTCATGAACGACAAGCTACTGTGATACCGAACAAAACAGGCTCACTCCTTATCTGCAGCACCATTAGTTAAAAGCACAAGTGACAAGCAGTGAGACAACATACAGGAACGAGAAAAAGACACAAACTAACACTATTATTATCACTTAAAAGTTGTGAAGGCAACACTTTAA
This sequence comes from Distichodus sexfasciatus, assembly GCA_032718565.1. Lineage (NCBI taxonomy): Eukaryota > Metazoa > Chordata > Actinopteri > Characiformes > Distichodontidae > Distichodus > Distichodus sexfasciatus. The sequence continues at coordinate 342,003 of JAVGVS010000204.1, read as the reverse complement.
CCAGGGCTTTTTTTTGAAGACCTGATGCTAGGCCTCCTACTCCTATTTTACCTGCACTATTGCTTGTTGTCGGCTCCGAACATTTCCCAGCTTGTTTCATCAGGAAGTGAGTGACCTTCCTGTGCCATGGTGGTGACTAAACTTAACATGTTACCAGACACTGTATTTCCCGCTCTCTCTATTTCTCTCTCTTTTTCTCTCTCTCTCTCAGTTTCTCTCCCCTCTCTCGCCCACTGACCTTCTCTTTTTCTCTTCCTCTTTTTAAAAACACACTGACTTCTTTAAACCTTCACCACTCAGCCTCCACAAAAAAGTTTCCATTATTTTCACTTCTGAGCTAAATTTAAATTTCTCTGTCACAAAAGTAGATACTGTCAACGTGCCAGCGTGACAATCTTAAGGTCTCCCTTTTATCAAATGGCAAAACAGAAAGACCCTCCTCTTCCTCTTTTTGGTTCTTGACATAGCAGAGAACATATTTTGTAAGAGTACATTTTCCACTGGCAGCATCTGTGGTCAACTGTGTAAACAACAACTAATTTCATTCAGTTTTTATGATGAGTCACAACTACACTTCTTTAATCAACTGTAACTCATTTTTATTGCCTAATTTATCACTGCTCATGTGTCTTAAAGTTAATTCATTAACTACATATTTTGTAAAATGTTTCTCTTAAATGCATTAAGAGCAGTAGCACTACATGAAGAGAAGAGATTCCAAATATTTCAATACATAATATTTTTACTTTTGATGTTACAGTACAAACTAAGGACTAAAGTAGAAAGTTGGGAATAGATGAGGACACATTTTATTCAGTTCCAGCTTTAAGCTAATTCAGGTTATTCCACCTTTACCAAGTGGAGTGATGGTGGCACTGGAGTTAACAGACATGCTTAAACCCCATAACCCCCAACTCTCCTCATATTATAGCCAAATTATAAACAAAAACAAATTATAAACAAAAACAAAAACTGCTAATATCGTACAGTGGTCAGAAACTGAAATGAAACCCTGATTTCAAACAAATCTTACATGGCTATAAAAGAGTTATAATCCCTAACAATTTACCACTTCTAGATGATTGTTGGATTTTAAAGTTTTCTTTGGGTGGAGCAGTTCACAACATTAACTGAGAATGGTGTTGCTTCATGTGTGTGTGATTTTATCAGTAACATCTGACAAGAGTTAGAGACCACTTTGAGATCTCTACTAAAAGTGAAGTTGAAACGCTAGAGTCATTTGCTCAATAGAAAGACATCTTATTTGCTCTCATTTTCATTTAGTGAGAAATACAAATACACCAACAAGATCTCCTTTTCCCTTTTATTACTTTTTTGTGGGTTTCTTAAAGCACTTTTAGAGTACATCTGAAAAGCCTTGATGATGTGAGACTGGAGGACAAAATCTATCAATGTTGTAATAAAGTTGTGTAAATGAGTTCTGATTGGTGTGTTTTTTAGCAGTGACTCACGCGGCTTCATTGTCGCAGGTCAGTATGTAGCCACGTGAACACACTTCCTCTGGTGTACATCCGGGAAATGAGATTTCATTATGGGAAAGACTCTAGCAATATGTAGAATAGTCATTTCGCAATATGACCATTGATGATACAACCTACAGGATTATCTTCATGCATAATGTGTTCGTCCTAGTGTAGTGAAATAGATGACTGCTGTAAAAGGGAGAGTCAGGTTCAGACACAGAGGTTGTGCTTACTTTCACTTTAAGAATATCAGACCATTTTAGACATTTTCGTTAATAATGCTGAATATTTGGCTGAATATTTTATTATCAGATAAATGATCAGATCAATTCACTTGGTCACCAGAAAAAAAAAGTTATAAGTTGAAGAAAATTGCAAAAAAATAATAATCACAAAACACTTCATTTCAGACATACAGTATAGTGTATTGGAGGCCAAATTGCAGTTTGCAAGTAGGTGTGTGACAAATAATTAAATGTGTGGTTAATCATTAAGTCTAGAACTCTAACTGATTTGACAATATTTCCATATTGTGGTCCTTTGGCCATGGCCATGTGAGAAACAGGAAGACAAAGAGTGATCTCTCCCTAATCACTCTTTCTCTCTTCATCCGGCTGTGGACAGATGGACGGATTTTAAGCGCAGGGAACTATGACGACATCCGGCCTCCCATTTTTCTTTCTTGCCGCCCATCCTTTCATATTCTCTCTCTCTCTCTCTCTCTCTCTCTCCCTCTCCCTGTGTGTGTGTCTGTGTGTGTGTGTGTATGTGTGAAGGAAGTTGGTGTTTAATCCTGGCATTTTATAAGGGATTATAGGATCACTGATTATATGGCCTCATGTAACTGTGACCCTTACTCGGTGTGTGTGTGTGTGTGTGTGTGTGTATGTGTGTGTGAATGCATTAATAGTATATAACTAGGTTTTTGTCTGTGTTTGTCTACAAGATAATGAACATTATTACTCTTATAACTCAGTAATAATAATAATAATAATAATAATAATAATAATAATAATAATTATATGTATAATTTTTATTGTTATTTGTTATTTATTATTAATATTATGTGTAATATTAACCAATACTACTACTACTTTTATACCAGATATAATAAGTGGATGGTGACCTGCTCTTGCGCGCTGTTGCGTGATGTGAGAAGCCGAGCGCGCTCACGATCTGTCTCATCGGCGGCGCGCTTCACTTCCTCTAGAGCAGGCAGCTCGCCTGAAACCGCACCGCGCGTGGAGAACCGGCTGCTGGATGCTGGAGCATCGTCTGGTGTGAAGAGTGTGTATTGCTCTCGCGATACACGCACACATCACCTACCCACCTCACTGCTTCTCTGGATTAAATTACTTGGTTTAAAGCTGAACCGGTAAGAACTTTTTCTATTTCTCACATCATCCTCCAGCCTGTAGTTAGTTAGAAAAAGAGCTCAAGCGCATTCCACTCCTGTCAACTAGCAGCTTCTTTGTTGAACTACAGCACATCAGTGCGTTATTATGGAAGGAAAATAAACACTTTAGTGACGCTTTGTTGTTGCTGGCGAAAAAAAAAATGCCTTTAAACTTGTTTAAACTAAAGTTTTTTCTAAACTTATTTTAAAGTGTCCAAAACTCGAAAAAATAGTACTTACATTTTTTTATGTATTATTAGACCATTAATACTTAACACAATACAAACGGATTTCTTGAATTAATTACCCAAATTGCTAAATTTCTCATGATCGTTTTATTTGCTAGGATTTTTTTATGACCATGTTATTTTTTCATATTTTACTTCAGTTCATTTTATGGGAAATAAACATCTGTAATTGTTAGATTGAATACCAGAATCAGAATATTCTACACCAAAATGTTTTAGGGTAGAATATTCTGTTTATGATATTCAATTTAAAGACTACGGTTGTTTCTGAATTGGAATATTATACACCAAAATGTTTAAAATTACTTCATAATATCTACTTTTATGTTCAGACATACAGTAAGTAGACCATGTCGGTTTAATTGAGTCCCTTCAACTCTGTAGGTGTTAATTCCACATATTAATTGTGCTGACACTGACTAAGACCATCAAACAACCGTAACGCCTTGAGTGTGCTACTCTTGAGTTATATTTTACCCTATTCTTTGCTATTATGCAATTTTACCACCTGAACCTGCTGCCACGCATTTGCCCCAAGCGCTTTGCAGAAGTCACCATCTTTGGTGTTCAGGGTTAATCTTCCTGCAATGATGAGGGACGTTTGATAAGGTCAGACTCACTGAAGTGTTTTACATGCATAATATGATATTTGCACATTGTAGAGAGGCGTTAGAGAAGACAAGGCCAGGTTAAGGGCAAGTGGGCCTTACTACAATAGTTACTCCATGGCTTTGAGTGACAAAGCCATGACTTATGTATATACACTGCTGAAAAGGTACTTTAGGTATTACTTTGGTTTACAGACGTTTCAAAATGCCGGCATTAAACAAACACAGAATCTCTGTTGATGAGACTTGGACTAGTCTCCGAGTCGCCATGTTACGGCTATGCCAGTTCCCTACAGGAGATTCAAACCACCTCATTTGCTCCTAATTATTGCAAAGGCTGTGGCATGCAAATGATCCAATAATGTCATGTGTTGGGCTAGATGCCTCCTCCACGGCTACTGTAACATCTCAATGACAAAGCCACAGCCTCAGGGGCATCAAACAACCTGTTTGCATCTCAACCCATTTGAGAAGGTCTTCGACCTGGTCCGACTGGTGTTTGCTCCAGAGAACAAGACACATTTCTGAATCACTAGAAAACAACACTGTTACAGTTAACTCTAGCAAATCCTGATTTGAAAAAAATAAATCCCATGTCCGTTATACCTTATCTCCTGCAAAACTTGAAGAGGGAAGACAACAGCAACTGTGCGGCCAAACAGATCAAACCTCACTTCAAGCTTGAAAGGTTTGCAAAAGTTTAAAAAGGTAATTAAAATGAAAGTCAATGATTACAAAAGAGTCTGGTGCAGTGGTGACCGATGACAGTAAAAGAGGAACGGGTCAAAGCAGAATGAGGAAGCAAGTGTATGGTTTGCTTTTACTCCACATCAGCGTCTCTGAGAAAAACTTCACAGTTCTCTCTACAAACGTCTGTGAAGAGTCTTTTCTGGTCAGCTGTATTCTTCCCTCTTCTTGTTACTTTTTTTAAGACAGTCGACATAAGATCATCTCATCTCAGTCACATCACAGTTTATAAAAAAGCTGAACCGTGTTTTGATGAGCAATAGATTGAGTTTATTTTTTCATCTCTATGCACAATCACTAGGCCAGCCCACGTCCAGACAGGTACTTCCCTTCAATCGTAATGCAGTTTCCATTCGAGAAAGCTACACAGATTTGTCTAACGAAAGTGATCACTTTTGCGTTACTAATTTTTGCTAAATATAGATTGATTTTATTTTTTCATCTCTACGCACAATCATTAGGCCAGCCCACGTCCAGACAGGTACTTCCCTTCTTTCATAATGCAGTTTCCATTCAAGAAAGCTACGCAGATTTGTCTAACAAAAGTGATCACTTTTGCGTTACTAATTTTGCTAAAGGCTTTGCGCCCAGGCAATGTGGCTTTACATTATTCTCTCCTTTTTGAAAACGACACTACTTTGCCAGGGATAAGGGCTGTCCCTACGTGAAGTTCTTAGGGGAAGTGATGGGAGGGTTTTTTTTTCCTCTTCCTGGTCCTTTTATTCAGCAATAAAATTTTGCTAGGAGCTTCTGGGTGGCTGGAGGCACTGCGAAAATGGAAACGAGTCATGATCGGATGTGTTATTTTGAGACTTTTTGGTTTACACCAATAAAGGATATTATATATTAGCAAATTGAAATATCAGCTTCATTTGTCATTATATGCTTTACCTTTACTAAATTATTCTCTAAATTTCTGAATTTATTATATTCACTGATCCTTATTTATTTTTGTTAACATTAGAAGTAAAATTATTCTTCTGGTTTGGTGTAATAAATAATTTAAATAAAATAAATGACTGGTATATTCATACCGTTGAATTTGACTGGATTAATGTACAGTCTTAGGCTTTATGACTGTAATGTAAAAGTGATAGAGTCTAGAAATATGGAAAATAAGTCTAGGAAAATGAGAAACTCTTGTACGCTTTTTTTAAGCATGGGTGTAATATTATTAAAGCATATTTAACAATTTTAGCGTCTGCTAAATGCCATAAATGTAAATGTAAATATCACTTCGCACTTTGTCGACACAGACATCATAAAGCATGTGATCTGCTAAATACACACATACATACACAAACACACACAGAAGCAGAAAAAGGGTCAGGCAGCGCTTGTTTCGCAGTGGGTCGGTTTGTGGTCTCTTGTTTATGTGGGACAGAGGGGTTGTTATACAGTCCACCTAAATACAGCAAGTTTTTTTAAGTGTTGCATATTTATTGCTTTGCCACGAATGTAAATTTGCATACATCAATGTAGATAAGCATGCAAACGTGACAATAATACAGTTTCTGGTGATGCTATACATATTCTGATGTTTGACAGTGGGGTTACATACTTGCAGAAGAGGTCAAAGAGGTCATTCAGTAGCCAGTAAAAGATGACTTGGTTTGAAAAACAAATGATGCTTAAGTCACAATCTCGATTAAATGCATTCACATTGACATTAAGATATCATATTATTGGTCTTGTTTCTGTTAATTTTATAAATCAGGCTGAACGCCAAAGATATCTAGAAAGATTTTAGGAGTTAATCGTATGACAAATATAAGGCATGTTGAGTAGTGTGTGAGTTCATAGAGTTCCATCTATGATTTTTGGTCCTCCCAGCAGTCTGTGACTCAAGTTCTTGATTGCAGAAGAGTGCACTACTAAAGTTTTAGTTCTAGTTTCATATTCTGGGAAGAAGACTGTGTGGCATAAATGAACAGCATAAATTAAAAACATTTGTTTTCTATGCTGGGGAAAAAGGAATGAGGGCCAACAAGGACATTAACTGAATTTAAGTTAATGATTTTTTGTCATTGTGAACATAACACATCACAGCACACAGTGCACCACAAACAAATGTGACCTTTGCATTTGACCCTTCCGTGAAGGAGCTGGGGTCAGCTTTTTTTTAGCAGCGTCCGGCAGGCAGTGCTCGAAGGTGGTACCTTAATCACGAGTACGTCAGTGGTACATTTACTGGTCCGGGACTTGAACTTTCGATCACGCAGCAAACTCCCTAACTGTTCCGCTGCCAACTTCCCTTAAGGTGGTTAATGATTCTGGACGGAGTCTAAAAACACGGCTGTAATTAGTTTGTCAGCATGAAATGAACCAAATCAGTGGTTTTTTGACGCATTAATATTTTTCCCCACTGCATTTTACAGACACACAGAACTAGAACTAGAACTGACTGATTTGTATCAGCTTTAAACATCACTTCCCCATCAACCACAGTTTCCAGTAAGCTGCTTCTACACGTGTGAGTGATAGAGCGAGCAAGATAAACCACTTGTGTGTGTGTGTTTGTGTGTGTGAGAGAGAGAGAGGTAGAGGGGGAGCTAGAGATGAGGGCAAACCAACACTCAAAACAAGACAGCTTGTTTAGCAACATTTCTGCTTTTGCTTTTTGAGCCTGGTTTCTGTAGCAAGCAAATCTCACAGAAAATCAGGTCGTTCTCATAAGAAATGTAATCTTTAATTTAGTCTCCTCCATGAGGTCATCTCATTTGTAGAAGGTTGAATTTTAGCTGTTTTGGCTTTTAAAAAGAGACCCAGCATAAGCAGACACAGGTTGACCTGCTGTTTTCCATCCGCTGACAGGTAGAATATACACAGAGGATGTGGCGGTGAAAATGAATATTCTAACAGTTTTGTAGAGCAACTTTAGTGAGTACTTCAATGCCTAGTCATAGTGCGTCTGTAAAGCCTGTATCTCCTGATCTGATGGTTTTTTTGATTAATTTCATTTGATAACGTGACTCTGTGACTCTGCCACATTCCCTGAAAAGCTGCAGACAGTCAGAGTCACAAAAATCCAGTGTTAGATTATGAATTCTAGCCAGTTGAAGATCTGCTTAAACCAGTCAATTGCAGAATGTAGATCATGAAACGCCCCAGTATATGAGCAGCTAAGGCTCAGGCCATTTCCTGTTAAAACCACAATTTATAACATCTATTTTAAACACACGGTGCTAACTCCTCCTAGCCATAGCTTTAAGATGCTCTTGCTTTAACTTCACTAAAATTCCTGGTAAACTTTTCTATGCACAAGTTATAACTTTTTAAACTCAATTATAATTCAACACGATTGGGCAGTAATAGAATACTATATTGAATCATTTCTGCTAATGAACACTAACACTGTCATTTGTCCAGTCAATAAGGAAGGACATGTGGTTCCATTTAACGGGATGAAAAAAGTGCTTTAAAGGCACTTAACTAATTGGCATGCTAATAGAATATGGGAAAGGCATTACAGCCTTGAAGAAGGAAGGGGGTGGTGGGAGAGGTCTCACAAAACATAACCATAATCATAATTTCTTTTGATTTCACTATGAGATCGTTTGTAGAAATACATAACAGCGTGAACCTTTTTTTTTTCTTATGAAATCAGCTAGTTGACATCCTGATAGACTTCTACACACTTTGACTTCATAACATCCTGAGAAATGTTTCTTGTGTACTCTGTGGGGTCTTTTTTGTAGGTGTTACCATGGGCTGTGTGGGCACCAAACCAGAACACGATACAGGCGGCAAAGCCATGGGCAACGATGACACAGGAAACCGCAGTCAGACGGCGCACTATGTCAAAGACCCTACGACGGGAAGCAAGGCAGTAAGTGGACTTCTGGATAAATACTTATAGAAAAGGAGAAGTACTTTGTAGAGACTTTCTTTGGATTTTAGTATTTCTAAGGGTTGATGATTTCCTATCAGCAAAGCACTATTTTTGCAAAGTTGCCGGAATTTGATTTTTTTTTTTTTTTGACCATTCAGCAATTTATGGACATACTTCCTCCTTAAGAATGGAAGAGAAAACAACATTAATAAAAGTGCCATCACAGTTAATGGAGCTAAGTTGGCCAGTGAATACAAGATAATGGGAAGCAGGGGTAACGTTAACAGGTCCTCTTTCTGAGCCATGACAATCCAGGTCAATGTTTTTGGGCACAATGTCCCTTTAACATCAGCAGAATACTTTTGATGTTACTTTCTTTTCCATGTACCATTTACTCAGTAAATGACATGGTAGAAACATCCAGCTGCAGCAAGTACTAAACATGGGCAGAGGTTTGTGTAAATTCTTTGAAACAGCTGAATTCATATCACACTTAATGTTGAGCTCAGCTTAGTAGGAGTCATGTGCCTCTAATATGGTCGTGTGTTCTAATAATGAAAGAAAACATTTGTAGTAGGACTTGTTTTTAGCTTTGGTGAATGAAGCTGTGTATTTAGCTAGCCGTTATTAGCCACCAGAAACTTGAGGGTGTATTAGTATAGTATAGTATAGTATAGTATAGTATAGTATAGTATAGTATAGTATAGTATAGTATAAGTGGCGGTCTGAAGATGCAGTGAAGTCAATATCTAATAACCAGTTTACTCGCCGCTGAATGGAATCATTTCTTACTCACTTTTTGACTAGAAGACCATTGGAACGCTAACCCATGTTTGTAACATTGATTATGCTTCTGCTACATGGTTTCCGCTGTTCTTGTTCCACAAGTGAATTTATGGAAATACAGTTAGCCGACCATTGAAATAAAATGTGAATTGAAGTCGCTAGATTTTTTCCACCTTACACATATAGGATCTCATTGTTTACGTGATACGTTCTTTGCTGCTGTTTTGATATCTAGGCCTGGGGCGTTGCCATCCGATTTTGCCGGGGCAGCCCAGGGTCTAGGCCTAATTACTGTATCAGTGGTTTGTTAGTCCTCAAAAGTATGATAGAATTCAGGTTTTTTGGTCAGTACCTGATTTGTGCAGTTGTATTTCCTGGGCACTCTACTGACCTACAGCTATGCAAGTGGTACACATTTAAATACAATGAACATGCTGTAAAAAAAGAACTAATATTCTGTTACCATCGTAGTGGCAATGCGCTACACTTTATTTAACTTCCTTTGACTTGTACGTCTGTGTATGACTTATCACAATCAGTTTAGCATTAGTTGTTATTTTTGTAATACACAAATGTATGTAAAAAAATTGTTAAGTGCAGAAAATGACTTGGAGTTGGGGGCTTTGTTCTTGCTGTGGTTCTACCTGAAAAAGGAGAAGAATTAGTGTATTTTAAATCTTGTAACAATTACATTGCTGTAATAACAAGTTGTATTGGTCTGTATTTGAAATTGTAGATGTTTGTTTGTATCTTTGGTCTTGTGTACTCACGAGCGGGTGTTGGCTATGCGGCTGTTGAGCTTTAGTGAAGTTAACAGTGTCTGACTGCATGTGACAGCTCTGGAGACACATTTCATATGAAACCACTTCTCCATGATGTATATAAAGACTAGACTGAGTTGACTTCTTCAGTTCTTCTCCTTTTTAATTGTCTCTAGTTAGGAAGACTGACTTTTGCAGGTAATGTCTATGTAAGCAACTTAAGTGCGCACCTATTTTATGGTTTAAAAACACCTGAAACATGAGATGAACCACACTAGTTATAGACAGTTGGAGCCTATCACAATTGCATGTTTTTAATGCTCAAAAATGTATTGGCTACATGTCAGTAACCAGGTATTTGTCAGAGAAAGCAACAAGTGTTGCTGGAATCTGGCACACAGGCTACAGTTGAATGAGAATTCATTAGTAATTAGATATAACAGTAATATTAACATAATAATACTATCTTGAAGAACAGTATTTACATGTGTGTTTACACGTTGCAATATATCACTTTACCTTTTTTTCTTTTTAATGTACACTATTTTTAGTTATCAATGTTACAAATAGTAGATATGGCATCATGATGATATGACATTAAAATATTGTATCAAATATTACATTAAAATGTATTGCAAAAATGCTTATCATGCACTTCTTTTGGTTCAGCCAAAATTAAATTACACATTTTCATACACTGGAAAAATGTTGGATAAAAAACACACCTTTATCAAAAAAACTAAAACAAAAAACAAGTTATGAAAATTTCTCTTTCTTCCCACAGAGCAGAAACAACTCCAACCCTCCTCCATCAGGCACAGATAGTAGGTGGCTTTTCTCACTAATTAAAGTGATGGGGCAAACCAAAATGATTGGCATTTCCACTAGTCATCACAGGAAACTCTTATTAGTTCTCTCGCAAAAATCCTACACGAAACCGCCTTAATGGCACCGTGACTCACCCACACAAAAAAATAATTTCTGAGAATTTTGTTTGGTAACAAACATATAATTTAAGGCTTAGGGTCATTTCCAAGCTTTTCTTCGGAAATAACACTTTGCAGGATTGTGACACACCCAAACTACAAAATGTTATGGGTGTTCTTAGACAGAAAGTGAGATTTCATTTAAAATGACACTTTCAATTCCTAACAGAAACTATAATCTTCACGAGCGCTCAAGTAAATATAGACTTGCGCTAATATGCAGTTTGGCAAACCCTTTGAAACATTTGAAATTTGAAAAATACATTTGAAAAGAATTTTTTGTAACTTCTCGCCAAAGGGGAAGTCACTGCTATCATCGATGTTTGCGCTGTTGAGCTATTAATAAAATAATTTCCTTCACTGATCATATTCAGAACGGATACACACACTCATAGGCACAAACATGCACAACCTTCATTTTTCAGCGTTCTGCATTAAGTTCAGTTCCTGTTTGTCACTTGGTATTTATAGCATTTTCACACAACTCTTAGAACGGGCCATTTTGGGTGTTTAACTGCCTTTTCCTACAGTTGAATGATTCTGGCAGTTAAATTGAAGTAGCGCCAACTAAAATGACCTGTATGACTTTTAGGCGTAGAGAACATTGCTATAGCAGTGTACGACTATGAGGCCTTGCACGATGGAGACCTGGGCTTCAAGAAAGGCGATAAGCTCAAAATTCTTCAAGAGTGAGTCTACCTCAATTAAACGCACATACACACAGCAAAAGCTGGTACACTGACCCAGAATATGATGCATTCTTCTGGAATGATTTTTGCGGCAGGTCGGGAGAATGGTGGAGGGCAAAGGCTCTGAGCACTGGCGAGGAAGGCTACATCCCCAGTAACTACGTAGCTAAAGACACGCTTCAAACTGAGGAGTGAGTACGCAACAAAACAGTACATACCCTGTCATATTTTAGTAACATTTTCACATACAGAGGCGTTTCTCAGCTTTGGTCACGGCGGAATGTTCTCAGCTTTCCCTGAAGGTAGCACATCTGATTCGACTGATTAGCTAATCAGCAATGTGGCAACTGCGGCATGAGTGTTGGGGAAGCTGCTTTTGAAAGGAAGCTACAAGCTACTTATGATTAAAAGGAGCTAAGCTACAGTTTTAATATAGTGGCTAGCTACATTACAAGCCACAGACAAAAAGTAGCAAGCTACATCAAAGCCATTTCTTCCAGTAACTCTTCATATTTGTGCTCTCGAACACAGCCTTAAAGCGAATTCTTTCATAAATGTGAATATAATCTTAAAGGTAATCTGAAAATCAACCTTTTTTAACAATGTACTGTCAAATCACAATAAGGTTTCAATTATTTTTTCAGCTTCCTTAAGTTATACTCAAATAAATTCAGATGCAGTTGGTAGTGTAATGCTTAGGCTGGGCATACACTGTGCGATTTTTCCGGACTCCTGTACCCGGAACTGTAAAGTCGAGTCTTCGGTGCCTTTATCCACACTACACGCTGTGTCGCCATGTTTGTACTCTGTACTCGAGTAGGCTCGTGGCTCTGCTTCAACAGTACGATACCCTCACAAGGGGCGACCAGAATTTCAAACAAGATTTTCATCCTACCGTACGACTTCTGATCGGGAGCTGGTCGTAAGGGGTTAATGGTATACTACTAGGGCTGGGTATCATTGCTGATTTCCTGAATCGATTCGATTCCGAATTCACAAGGTCATGATCCGATTCAATTCTCGATTCGATTCGATATTTACAAATTAGGCCAGATGGTGATTTGAGCGGAGCAGCTTCAGCCATGGCTCTATTTGGTTTGGGTTTCGCCGGTCTCGCGTTTTTATAGCTCTCCTTGCGCGGTCGCGAGAAGTAGTGCATAGCTGCAGGAAAAGATGGATCCGCGAATTTTTGAATTGATATCGTATTTTTCCAAGAAGAATCGATATTGATCGGTGAATCGATTTTTTGAACCCAGCCCTATATACTACACAATGCACGACACATGATTAAATCGCTGAAAATCGCACAGTGTAAGTCCAGCTTAAGAGAGTTGGCCCCATGATCAAAGGGTTGCTGACTCAAGTTCTGGACCAATAAAGGTACCACAGAGGTACTCATGACTAAGGTACTGTCCCCAAGCGCTGCTTCCCAGGCACTGCCAAAAAACTGGATGGGTCAAATGCAGAGTTCACATTTGGTTGTGGTGCACAGTGTGATAAGCTGTGGTGTGTTCACAATGATACTCAGTAAAATTCACTAAAATACACAAGTTATGTACATTTCTACATGAGTATGCGCAGCAGATGTTACTTCTGCGTATTCAGTGCCTATCAGAAACGGTAGTTAAAAATATCTATGACTATTTGTATATACGTATGTAATATATATCACTGAAAAAGCTACAGCATTTTAAAAGTAGCTTTGCAACTGGAAGCCATTGCTAATTTTAGTTTTTAGCTATTTCCCAACACTGGAAGCATGCTTGTGCAAGAAATACCAAAAGCATGCAAGAACTAGGGTTGAAAAACACTGCCGCCACACTGGACATTCAGGAAGACATAGAGACGTAGACAAAAGACGTAATGGTTTCACAGACGGCCTAGTGAACCCAAAAGTTTGTGAGTTAAAGTCTGGCTCTTTCCTACCCTCAGAACTACCTCTGTAGGGCCCCTGAGCAAGACGCCCAAGCCTCTAACTGTAATTAGGAACTCATTTCACTCCAATATAAGAGGGTCTGCTAACATGCCACAAATGTGGCAAATCAACCGTGTGGTCGATCAAAAGTGAGAAGGTCCACTGTCACTTTCAGGTGGTTCTTTAAAGGAGTAAGCAGGAAGGATGCAGAACGACAGCTGATGGCCCCCGGAAATAAAACTGGCTCTTTCATGATCCGAGACAGTGAGACCACTAAGGGTGAGTTATCAGTTCGTTCTCATACGTCCTTGAGTATTTAAACTTAATTGAGATGTGACTTTCAGAGATTTAGACTTTGAGCATTATCTAGAGTTGTGCTCAAACAGCTTGTCTTACTTAACTTTACTTACTTACTTGGGTTTAGCAGCTTGATAAAGCAGGTAGCTCCCTCCTGAACAAGGGCGTACCTTTGGGTTAAACATTGCAGGGGTTAAAATCTCTGCTTATTTATTTATTTATTTATTTACACACTGAATCATTTACCTTTACTCCTAACTCTAGGAGTAGATTATAGACCTAGAAATCTAATTATTTATCTCAAATGTGTCTATGAGTCCAATGGATGGAAATCAGTCGTAGCAACAGAGATCTTTAATCCCTGAAAATTACAGCATCCAACTGTGGATATTGGTGGGTAATTCAGATAAAAGCACCAAATACATGTTTTAAATGTCTCTGTGTAAAAGAAATTAACTGTTTGTACACTGACTTTCTATCCTGGGAGTCCAACTTGGCGTGATGGATATGACAAACTGCTACATGCTTCTGCCTCTGTTGTCGGGAGTGAAATGTAATAAAAAAAAATTATAAATTAAAGATAAAAAATGGTGACGTATAAATATTGGAGGTTACATGAGTTAACGTTAACCTTACTGTTAGAAACCATTAATGTTCTGAACAAGCCCTCAGCAGCTAGCTAACAGTGTTAGCACGACAGGACAGCTGATTGAGTAACAACAAATCATCTAGTCAACTAGTCAGCAAATCATCATCTGACTCAACAATACGTCCATTTACCTCCTTTCGGGCAAGATTTTTTAACCACGTTTACCAACATTACCAGTGCTACTTTTTGCTGGCAAATAAAATAAAGGAAAATCGAAAGAAAAGTTATCTATGTTATCTATCATATTTTTTATCCGATGTAATGATTCAAGATTCTTTATTTTCTTTATTATACAGGTACAACATGCAGTGAAATGTATCCTGATTCACTCTTTTGACTGTGCAATTTAGGCAAAAATAAATAAATAAAATGAAGATGCAATATACAAACTCAACAACTTAAAATAAGGAGATAAGGGAATAAAATAAAGATAAATAAACTATTTCCTATATTACAATAAGTTTAACCTAAGTACAAAAATCTGCAGACAGATAACAGGTGCAATGAGAATGAAGAGTGAAATGCTACACAGTAGCTTTTTAACAGACAGAGAAGGAGCATGTAATATTTTGGACAGTGAAATATGGCAGAAGTATAAATGATCATAACAATATGGAGTTAAGAGGCAGTACGGAATGACAAATTAAGACATGTCCTTGTTTAAAAAACGGACGGCCTGAGGATAGAAACTCCTCCCGAGTCTCTCTGTTTTGGCCATGATGGCAATAATGATATGATTATTGGGGGAGTTATATTGGCTGGATCAGATTTTTGTGTGAATCCTGTGCAAATTACGCCTATGCTCCTGAAATGACGTCATCTACACCTCTGACACACAGGAAGCTACTCGTTGTCTGTCAGAGACAGCGACCATCAGTCTGGTGACACGGTTAAGCATTACAAGATCCGCACGCTGGACAACGGTGGCTTCTACATCTCACCGAGGATTACATTCAACACGCTGCAGGAGCTCGTCGCACATTATAAGAGTACGAGCACACACACAAACGCAGACGCTGTTGCTTGATAAAGCATTTTAAGGAGCATTTTATATTTGCTGGTTAATGCTGGTCAAATGAAGTGTTTTTCATAGTACGGTGTAGTATGCACTGCAAAAAATGCCTTTTTAAAAATAAGAAAAAATGTACTATTTTTGGGAAAAAAATACTTATTTCAAGCAAAATTATCTGCCATTGCAGCAAGAAAACTGCACTTGCTAAGATTTCTTAAAACAAGAAAAAAATACTCAAAGACTAAGCATACACAACTTAAATTAAGCAGAATATACTGTTTTTTTTTCTCTAATTCTCTTGAAACAAGTAAAAATATACTTACAGTCTACCTGTTAACACAACTCCTTTACCAATGTAGGTTGTTTTAAGAAAAAACTGCTCACAATTAGTTGTATTACCTAGGTAGGATAACTCAAGATAAATTTTCTTGAAACAAGTCAAATAATCTAAACAATATTCAGTCTTACCAAGAAAATAAATCCAAAAAATGGTGTAACAAGATTAAAATGCGGAATTCAAGTCAATTACACTTGTACAGATTTTTATTTTTTGCAGTGTAGTAGGTTAATGGGGGTGTTGAAGTACTGTATGTTGCCCTTGTCTAATATTAGCCGTTACCCTTACCTTCAACCAAATGTTTATTTTAGATCTGGAAGTTTGTGTGAGTATGAATTGAGATTTGTGTTTTAACGCTTGAACAAAGATTAGATTTCGTCTGCAGAAACATTCTTGCTTGGACATGTGTGTTTTGGACCAGCAGTGATATTGACACAAAAACCCAACCAAGTCTTTTAATCAGTATAAGAATATGAACACATAAGAGAGCATATATTGAGAAGTCATGTAACTTAATCTGGGAAAAGATGACTAAAAAATATGAAAGGTAAACATAGCATCTAGACGCTCTTAGAAAGGTAAACATTTTAGAATTACAGGACAAACAAACAAAAAAAAAGAGTAATCCTAAAATGCAAATTGCAGGCAGAAAAATTCAAATTAATAGACAAATCCTGAACAAAAAAAGATCAAACGGAAAGAACGCTTGCAACAGACACACACAGTATTTCCTTAGGGGTTTAAGTTCTAGAATTAATGACACTAGTAGAACTTCAAAATCCTGTCCCAGGCTCTGGCCTCTTACACTTACTTACTAATATAGTACTTTCACTCATTACATAGTGTATTTTTGGTATTATAAAATTTGACCTAAAATGAACACACGGCAGATATGCTTGTACAGTGGACTTCTGCTTAAACATGTTTCGATCTGGACATCCACAGAACAGGGAGACGGACTGTGTCAGTCTCTGACTAATCCATGCATCAGCGCCAAACCCCAGAAGCCGTGGGAGAAAGATGCGTGGGAAATTCCACGAGAGTCCCTCAAACTGGATAAACGACTTGGAGCTGGACAGTTTGGAGAGGTCTGGATGGGTAAGAATAATACTTTAATCCCCCTAAAAAGCATCTTAAGTTTCTGTCCTAAAAAAGTGAAATGCTACAGTATTTTGAGCCACACGGCTTCCCGTGATAACAGGATTTGGTTTGGAAGCAGTTGTTAAGTGTTAGCAATTAGAGTTCTGCCTCATGTTAGCTTGGTGTATATACAAAGTGATAACCAATGGGAATATTGAACTGTAGCGAAGGTCAAAGCTTCAGTTTGGCTTCTGGTTTTTCAGCCACATACAACAAGCACACCAAGGTAGCTGTGAAGACGATGAAGCCGGGCAGTATGTCCGTAGAGGCCTTCCTGATGGAAGCAAACCTCATGAAAAGCCTTCAACACGACAAGCTGGTCCGTCTCAATGCTGTCGTGACCAAAGAGGAGCCCATCTACATCATCACAGAGTTTATGGAGAAAGGTGTGTTTATGTGTATGGGTTTAAATCATAATGATACAATATTATATTGATTCAGTGCGCATCATGACATTTTTATTCCTGAGGTTAACCAGGCATTTCAATGAAAAAATCTACCATTTTAATAAAAATATTAGATATAAAGTCACCTAACAATATGTAGGATGTCAGATCAGTGTTCTGATTTTGGATTGATGCTACAGCATCGATGCTCGTTGATCTTTGGATTGGAATATTGATGTAGATTGATGTATCATAACACCCTATTTGATTGTGGCAGCATATGACTTTATATATTTTAAGTCCAAGATTCATTAAATGTAAAGCAATTTTGTGAACAAGTGTTTATGTGTGGACGCTTCACAGGTAGTCTCCTAGACTTCCTTAAGAGTGACGAAGGCAATCGTGTCCAGCTGCCCAAGCTGATAGATTTCTCGGCACAAGTGAGTTTGCCATGAGTTTGTCTTCTGTTTTCAAGCGTGAAACGGCATGTGCTCATTTACCTTTGATGTACAAAGCAGGTCTGTCCCGTTGTCGGAATTTTAATAGTCAAATCAGCTCCTAACCGAAGCCTCTGCGTGTACCGGCGTGCTGTTGCAGGACAGTCACTAATCTGGTGGAAGGTTTATTCAGTGTTTATCCGGAACTCCATATTAAATGGGTGGGGCCCATAACACCATAACCGCCCTGGACGAATATATCTGATTTTGTGTGAAGCCTATTCAGTGACTAAATGTCCAACGAACCTTCAAGAAGAACTACCTAAACAATTCTTGGATTTAATAGGCTACAGTATTAACAGGCCATTTAATAGTATACCATGCAAAACAGACACTCGGGTGAAAATGTTAGCACACTCCATGAAAAGTCCTTTTTAACATAGGTAAACATATCGACAACAACACTGCGAGGTTAAAGTCATATAACTTAACAAATAAACAGAATAAATGCCTTTTTGAAACTATTAGTAAAATTTAATTAAATGAAAAGCAATTTCAAAAATGTATAATTATTAGACACAGCAATAGAGGACATCTTTTACAAAAACTCCAAAGACAGTGTTTGTGAAAAAGAACCACATACCAGCAGTGAAGTACGGGGGTGGAAATGTCATGGCTTGAGGCTAATTTGATGCAGCAGAGCCAAACCAACTTATTAAAGGATCCACTATGAATTCTTCATTATATCAGAGGGTGCTTGAACACATAGGCTTAATTGTGACAGTCTTTATGGGTGTGTAAAAGGATTAGTTACTTCCTAACTCAGTTTATAATATCCTTATCATTATAACACAAAACAAAATCATTTCTCTAGCTTCTGTCACATGACCCAACTCAACAAAATCACTTAAAAGAGTTTCACTACAAACTACGTTGCCATCTTTGTACAAGAAGACCACCTTTTCACTGCAATCCACATAAATTTGACTGACAACATGTTTTTCGGTTGATAAGTTGGCCAAAGCTTAAAACGCTCTCTCTGTCTTCTGCCTGTCTTGTAATCAGATTGCCGAGGGCATGGCCTACATTGAACAGAGGAACTACATCCACAGAGATCTTCGGGCCGCCAACATCCTGGTTAACAAGAGTCTTGTGTGTAAAATTGCCGACTTTGGCTTGGCCCGTATAATAGAGGACAATGAATACACTGCCAGAGAGGGTGAGACAAATTATAGCGTTCATATAATATTTGTTCAAAACATCCATATTATAATTAATGACCATGACACTATGGATTTCCTTTACCAAAAGAGGGCAGTATATATTTCAAATCTGTATTCTTCTATGTTAAGGTGCCAAGTTCCCCATCAAGTGGACTGCACCGGAAGCCATTAACTATGGCTCTTTTACCATCAAGTCAGACGTGTGGTCATTTGGCATCCTGCTAACGGAGATCATCAGCTACGGCCGCACACCGTACCCAGGTCAGATCTGCTCCTGGTCCTAATGGACAGAGGCCTTAATATTAGCTTTTATTTTTAATCTTACAGATGCACTGAGATCCACTGACCTGGATGGACCTTTAATGCAATGTGTTTCTCCGTGGCTGTGTGTTGATGTAATCTAGGCATGACCAACCCAGAAGTGATCCGCTCTCTGGAGAGAGGTTACCGAATGCAACGCTTGGACTCCTGTCCACAGGAGCTTTACGACATCATGCTGGAATGCTGGAAGAACAAACCTGAAGACAGGCCAACCTTTGAGTACCTTCAGAGCGTACTGGAGGACTTCTACACAGCTACAGAAAGCCAGTACCAACAGCAGCCCTAAATTTCACACGCACACACAATGGAAAATGTTAATGCTGGGTGCATTAAACCAGTGGACTCCTATCCATATGACAGGTTAAATGCACAGTGGTCTTTTGCCTTTTACTCTGCGGCACAGAATTGTACAGTTATAATTTATGTATCAAGCAGTGGTTCTAAACCTTTAAAAATTGTTTACTGTGCTTTATTTTTCTTCTGTGAAATGTAGAATGTATAACTTTCAACTACTGAATTCTAGTCTCATTTTAAAGGAGAATTCTAAACAGAAATAATCAGTTTTTTGTATCATTTACGTGTTCTACATTCCAGGGTTTAGATGATAAGGAAAGTTTCTCATATTTTCTTAGTAAAAGGGAATCCAAAAACACTATTTACATCAATTAAATCAATTTTTACAATGAGGCTGTGACATCAAATGAAAAGCAAATGACAAACTATTTTATACCAAATGATCCTAATTTTATTAATAAAAAATTCTAATACAAAATTGTCTGTTTCTGAGTAGAATTCTCCTTTACAATGCCCAAGTGGCATGAATATTGTGAATATCAGTTTTAAATTGGATTACTGTTCATATATACAAGTTAATTTTCTAAAACCTCAACCTATATTAGGTTTAAAACTAGTGTATTTTTTGTTTGCAAAAATACATTGTTTTAATTTCTTTCTATTAAATCTGCTTGTCAGCATTTGGTGAAACTAGCTATGAAAATCATTTTTGCTTTGAGAAGAAAACAATTTCAAGGTTTGGTAAATTCAGGAACTGTTCTGCTTTGGCGAAGCTCTTTGAATTCACGCTTCGGAAAAATTAAATTAACATTTTTTTATCATACATTTTATCACCTTATATTCGCTTCCTTTAGTGTCATTTTATGATATTCTCTGATTTTAATTGATTTCTGATAAATTGTGGAATGTCTGTGCAATAATAAGGGATTCAGGTCACCTCCAATGTCATTCATTCATTCTTTAATTCAGTTTTATTTATTTCAGTGCCCTGATACCCTGTTACTCTGAGAATCTATGTTGTTTGGATGTCAGTTATACTGTATTTTGCATTAGTTTGTGTTTATTATGTATTTCATTCAAAGTAGGCTTGTGAACCATGATGCTACTCTGTCAAATGTTTTCTGAGTTATTAAACGTATGTATAATTGAAGCTTCATGTTTTTTTTACCATAACTTGTCTATAACTAAATAAAAGGAAACATATACTTCCCAAGTTTTTAGTTAATTCAGACAGAAACAAGACCTGCAGTAAATGGAAAGATTTCTCAGCATTAGGTCAACCAATACTACGGAAGGGGATTAGGGCCACTTAATAAAAATTTGTTTTTTTTTTAAAAAGGGTCATAGCTTATTCTGAGAATAAAGTCAGAATCCTGACTTCAATCTCACAATTCTGACTTTAATCTCACAATTCTGACTTTTTTCTCAAGATTACTCTCAAAAGAAAAAAGTCAGAATTGTGAGATTAAAGTCAGAATTGTGAGATTAAAGTCAGAATTGTGAGGGAAAAAAAAAAGTCAGAATTGTGAGATTAAAGTCATAATTGTAAGATTAAAGTCAGAATTGTGAGATTAAAGTCATAATTGTAAGATTAAAGTCAGAATTGTGAGATTAAAGTCAGAATTGTGAGATTAAAGTCATAATTGTTAGATTAAAGTCAGAATTCTGACTTCATTCTCAGAATAAACTATGACCCTTTTTTGTTTTTAGTGGCCCTAATCCTCTTCCGTACAATACCGTCTCCACTGGACTGCAGAAAATTATATATAAACGACCTTTAATAACTGCATGAACATTAAGTTGTTGCCTGATATTACTACAGCAGATGCATTTTGTGTCTTCAAGCTGTGAAGCCATATCATCACAGACTTCCAAGTAGCCCACACCCTCAATTCATATAGACGATCTCTTGGTACACAAAATGTCTGTCTTCCACAGTACAAACTGTAAAACCCCATCATGTTGTTGAGCTGATTTCTGGTAGTATTTGCTCCACTGGATCTCTAGTTCAGCATCAGTCGGTCGGTAGTATCGATACGGACTGGAAGTTCGACTCGATAGTTGTGTTGGCTGACCAAAGAAACTGAACTCAAGAGGGAAACAGCTCAAGACCGAAACAAAGAGTCCAGATGAACTAGGTGTGGGAACACACTTATAGTTACATTTTACATTTTTTTTATTGAAACACTCACACATTCTGTTCACGCCTGACATTAGCATCTTTCACGAGTTTTTGGGCCGCGGTTTTAACAGTGTGAACACTTCTTCACATTAAAATTCCACGTGTATGTGCGGCCATGTATTTACCGCATTGTGGGGACCTTTTGTCCCCTAAAATCACTTTTATCTGTTTTTTTTGGGCTTTGTGGGGACATTTGAGAGGTCCACTAAAAGAGGTAAAAGATGTGCTTTTGGTTACTGAGGTTAAGGTTAGGGTTAGGATTAGGTGTAGGTGTAAAATTATGTACTTTAGTCATTATGGGAGCCTATGGAAGGACCTCACAAAGATAGTAATACAAGACAGTGTGTGTGTGTGTATGTGAGAGAGAGAGAGAGATTTTAATTCGCAGCGCCACCTGGCGTCTCTGCTGGCAGCGTCTTAATCATTCTGAATCCAATTATTCATTATTATTTAGACATAAATTACATTTACAAGATAGTTTAAGAAG
The DNA here is from genome assembly GCA_032718565.1 of Distichodus sexfasciatus. Classification (NCBI taxonomy): domain Eukaryota; kingdom Metazoa; phylum Chordata; class Actinopteri; order Characiformes; family Distichodontidae; genus Distichodus; species Distichodus sexfasciatus. The sequence continues at coordinate 319,786 of JAVGVS010000204.1, read as the reverse complement.
GACTGCATTATTGGTCATTAACAATGCAGACTCAGGGTCCAAATACACACAGACAATACAAACATAACACTTTTTTCTCAAAAATAAATAAATAAATAAATAAAATCCTATAAAAGACACACATACCAGTACCTTCACATAGGTGACTGGTACCTTACAACACTATAACAGGGATTAATCAGCAGCCTAATGATGTTATTCTGGGAAACATTTAAACGGCATATGAAATTATACATTAGTCGTCTTAGTAGAGCCTTTGAAGTGCTAACCCCTGCATTACAAAACAGAGAACTTGCACTACACCCCCTTGGTTGCCTGAGTAAAATTCTCAAGCAGTCATTATAAGCAACCTGTAGCTTCTGCATGCTTGCAGTATACAGTGCAGTACAATAAGCTATAAAGAGCTTGATTTTCACCTCATCTGAACACATATCGATTTTTCTTATCAGAGTATTAGCTTGGGCATATAACATGCGACACTGCCTGTAAATATCATCATCACCATCATCATCATCATCATCAGAGCTCTGATCAGTAATATAGTGACCCAAATACTTTGTTTTCTTGCAGACATTCAACACATGTCCTGACATAAAAATCAGGACAACAAAGACCTTTGTCATCTTTCGTTCGACATATCAAGACAACACTCTTTTTTGGATTAAATTACGCATCATATTTCATTCCATACTCAGAACATATATTCAATAACTGTTGAAAGCACTGCTGGGAGACAGAATGGCCAAATCATCAGCATACATTAGGTGATTTACAAGGTGTCACCAATCATACACCCTGTTTTACATCTGCTTAATTTAATGGACAATTCATCCATATTTTTAAAAGTTTATAATGATTAACTCTGTCAAATGCCTTAGTGGCATCAATAAAGCCAATTAAAACAGAAGAATTCTGCCTCATGTACATATGTGTTGACTCCTTCAGAGCATAAATACACAAATCCGCACCAAGCTTTGCTTTAAAGCCAAACTGATTATGAGTAGTTCCCAAATAAACACTAAGACGGTCCAGCAAAATCTTCTCCAAAACCTTAGACAGGACACTGGCTAAGGCTATTGGCCTATAATTATTCACACTTCCAACCTTGCCAGCTTTGTCCTTAATAACAGGCACTAGGGTGACAAACATCATAGAGTCAGGCAGCAGCCCATGAATCATACAGCTAGAAAAACAAATGGCAAGTATTGCCACAGCCCTACGGCTAGCCAACTTAAGGTGTTCTGCCGATATATGATCTGGGCCACTTGCTTTATTTCCAGCTAACTGTTTTACTGCATGATGTACGCCACTAAAGGTAATAAATATATCCCTGCTGGAAACACTCCCCACTTTATAAGGATCCCTCTTAACACAGTTAAACAAAGCAGAATAATGTTGTCTCCACAGCTCTGCTGTATTTTCACCCCCAGAAACACCCTCTATGGCACAAGGAAGTGATGCACTGGTCCTGTTCAATGCTCTCACCTCCTTCCAAAACCCAATAACATTATTACATAAAAGCTCATCAGCCATAGCATCTGCTCTCATGACCTGCTCACGTTTATCAACATAACGAATAGTCAAAGTCAAAGTAAACTTTATTGTCATCTCTTCTATATACTGTACAGATACACAGAGAGACGAGAAGATGTGGCTCCAGTTTACACAGTGCAACAAGAAATAGAGAGAACAAAGAACAGATAGGGCACATGGAATAAACAATATATAAATAGGACACAAAATATACATTTTAAGCTAGAAGTGGAAACTGACTGACAATTTTCAATATGAAAGATTTCGATATCCAGTCTATTAATAGAAGTTTAATCTTAAAAAGTCTGACTGAAATTTAAGTTTGTATAGATATTATAGCAGCATTTTTGGAGAACCATTCTGTGCAATACTTTTCAATAATGTGTGCGGATATAGTTAGTTAAAAAGTGACTAGTGATACATACAAATAGTAGAAGCAGTGCAGAAATTGTGCAAATATTATGGCAATGTTGTAGCATATAGTAATACTGTACAGTTTGTAAGTATAGACATTTTTATATCTATTTATAGCATATATATATATTATATATATATATATATATATATATATATATATATATATATATATATATATATACACATATATATATATATATACATACACACATATATATATATATATATATATATATATATATATATATATATATATATATATATATATATATTAATCTTAAAATCTGAAATATTCTGGATATGAATTATTCACATCCCACATTCATTGTATTACCCAAACACACAATGGGATTTTTAAATTGTGGTGTTGCTTATGGGTACATGGAATACATTTACAACAGTATTTACGTGGAAAATGTGTTCTTAAAAAGTAGTGGTGGAGTCGTTATCGGCGTTAACGTGAAGACTCTTATCGGGCGATAAAAAAATATCAGCAATCTATTCACAAAGTTGTGTTGTGAGCTGGGTGTACACTACACAAGCTATGATGACCTTCACCTTGATATTTTAGCGCGGATGTATCTATAGAGTCTGGCTGCAGACTTGCGCTCTCAGACACCTGCACTTCCGCAAATTAATCTCTTATAGTGGGATCTGTTGTATTAAGATTTTTATATTGTATGTTTATAAAACTATTGTCGAACATCCAATAATAAAAATTGTTAATACAGTAGTTGTAAATTACGACGGCGTTTTAGTGCCACCTTTAAAAAAATCTAAGATTACGAGATTAAACTCGTAATATTTTGAGAATAAACTCGAAACTACGAGAATAAAGTCGAAAGCTTACGAGAATAAAGTCGAAATGTTACGAGAATAAAGTCAAAATATTACGAGTAAAAAAACCTCGAAATATTTCGAGAAAAATCACAGAATTGCGAGAAACTATGGATGTGGAGGATCTATCAAATTATATCAAACTACATTTACAAATGTGTATGCATATAAAGAGATTTTAATAAACCTTACCTTTGACGGTTGATGTTTGCAAGGTCTTCCGTAGAGCTAACTCACTGGCGCAGACGACGTGCTTGTACAGAACATATCTTAAACATTCATGTAAAAATTCCACTTTATTTTCGTAATTCTGACTTTATTTCTCAAAATACTACAATTTTAATCTCGTATTACTACGAGTTTATTCTCGAAATATTTCGACTTTTTTTCTCGTAACATTTCGACTTTATTCTCATAAGATTTCGACTTTATTCTCGTAACATTTCCCATTCCCGTTCTCAAAGACTTACTTTTAGTCATTATTTGGGTAGCACACATATTCTGAATGCCTTCGGCAGAATTCAAATGAGCCATTTTAATCTAGATTAATTCCAAGATTACAGTGAGATTAATCTAGATTTTGAAAAAATAATCTATGCCCACCACTACTTAAAAGTCAACTTTTGGGGGTTTCTGGCAATGTTGTCTTACCTGAGATTTGTTTTTAGGTAAGAGCGGAAATTACCAAGCCTAAAGAGCACTCATACACACAATGCATTTTTGAGCAAAACATAAGCTTTTTGGGGTTGCTGAAATTCTATAATTGTATAATACAGTATTATACTGTTCAAATGTAGGCATTCGTCATGGTACGAACGAACAGGCGAGCCGTTGAAGAATATGAGGAATCCGGCGTAGATTTAAGAATAAAAGATATTGGTGGACGAGGGCTTTTGTTACGGTGTCATTTTTACAGTCCTTCTACACAGTTGCATCCGACAGAAGGGTTGACTCGAGCTGTCTCACCTGTTTCGCGCTCCTCCACCGAGTCTCACTTCCTGTGACGTCCCGAATGACACGTGTATTCAAGATGGCGGCCGCAATGGTGAGTTTGAATGCTAACTCCGTCCTTTTATCCGAAAATATAATCACTGGGTCGACATTGGGATTGGTGGCGTGTCACGGCTCCGGTTTCTCGCGAGCCCGACTACCCAACGGGTTTAAGTCGCGGGCTCGGCGTTGTGTGTAGTTTAACGTTAGCTGGTTAGCGAGCGTTTATTAGCCAACAGGCTACAGGTTCGGGTTAGCGGCGTCGCGAGCTAACCGGGCTAACTGTGTTCCATTTGCCAGCTAGTTTAGAATGTTTGGACGTGGCATGTTTCGTGAACTTAAGTAATTAGTCGTGTGCGCGTCTTGACGGTGATAATGCCATTAGCTGTTAGTGGGGAAACAGACGCTGTCTCTTGGTCTCGTTTTGTTTATTTATCTCGCGTCGCTTTCTTGGCATTTCTAAAACGCCCCGGACCTCAGTAGCTCGAGTTGTTGAGGGTGACGAGCAGACGAGCAGGACGGGGAGATGTGAAAGACTTTAAAGCCGACGATTCCCGTGTCCACATCCCTAAGGCGATCGTCTTCAGGAGCACTCCACCCAAATACGCTAATGTGGCTTTTAGCTTTGATGCTGCGTTCAAGACGATGTTGAACGCACCTTCTGACTTCTGAACAGCGCTCGTTTACATCACATTGGCCGTAGTAGTTTCTTCCCACTTTGTTACTGTATTTGCACGTAACATAGGCAAGTTATTGCAGCTGCTTACAGAAGTTAAGCAAAACCTTGTGCTATGACAGCAAAAAAAAAACCTAAAAACCCTAACGTTCTGCTTTCCGAACAGAAACCTTTCAATGACTGTGGTCTCTGATAAATGATTAAAGCTGTAAGTGTGTCTTGCATGACCTCTGAAGTAAACGATTTTTTTCTTGGTTTGAATCACATCAATAGCCGACGTTGTCAATAAATCTCTTAAAAACATGTTTAAATATCATTTATTACAGACATATCAGTAATGCTGCAACTTCCGTAGCATATTGAGAAAGCAAACCGGTTAGATACCATAGAAACAATTGATAAGTACTTGTTAAAAGTGTTGCTGGGATTGTTGCTTGTTGGTCAGATAAGGCTACTGTCCATCTGTGTGAAAAACCAACACAACCAAATCTGTTCGAATAGTCTGAGTTGGATCTTTTTCTGGTTTCTGTAGTGTTTTGAATGCAGCATAATGCCACCTAAGTGTCTTGTTTCTTACTTATTGCCTAAATCACCCCAAAAATATTTCAGTTTAACTTGCTTTGGAATGAATCAGTTAATTTCTGTGCGTTAAAAAGTATTAGAGTATTAGAGACAACCAGTGCTGATATTACATGAGTTAGTTTGCTGGGAAAAACAGTATTCATGTGAAACATTTTTGCGACTTTGTAAGTTTTGCGTGTTTTATAAGTTTTTATATTAATTTGTTGCCGCTGACATGTTTGTAAAGCAAAGTGAAACTCAGACTTCTGGAAATTTGGTACCATTTGCAATTTCTCTCTGTTGTTATGATTATTTTCATTGTCGTCTTCTCTTCCTGATATGAACTCTTGTGTGTGTAGGAGTCGTGGGTCTTTTTGCTGCTCTCCATCCTGCCTTTGGTCAAGTCCTTCTATGTGCCTGGTGTAGCACCTATTGATTTCAAACAGAACGACCCTGTTGAGATCAAGGTTTGTCTCACTGCCTTTTAATATTTTCAGGAACACATCACAGGCTTCAGCTTTGAATAACTAGCTGACGTTTATGGTTGCTTTTCATAAGCTTTCCTAGGCCTGTTCTTTACATTTAGTCACCTTGCCACTTTGTCATGTGCAGGCAGTAAAGCTGACCAGTTCTAGGACTCAGTTGCCCTATGAGTACTACTCATTGCCCTTCTGTCAACCTGCCAGTGTTGTGTACAAGGCAGAGAACCTGGGTGAGTTGCTAAAATCCACTGACATTATCCTGCGTATAGCTGTCTCCATTTCCTCTAATGAGTTTGATTTTTTCTTCCCTTTGCTGCGTTAATAATGATGCTGGTGACCAGGTGAGGTCCTGCGAGGTGACCGTATAGTCAACACGCCATACCAGATGCAGATGAACCAAGACAAGAAGTGTGAGCTTGTGTGCGGAAAGCCGGACCAGCCCACAAAACTCAGCGTGGCTGAAAGCAAACTGTTTGCGGAGCGCATTCAGGAGGAGTACTACGTCCACCTGTGAGCTTTCCGACTGAGCACGTCCACCAAATATTTGTTCAGAGTGTAGCACACTTATAATACTTTAAAATATATGCCAAATGAAGCATTATTCATGTTCAACCCTAGGCCATGTTGATTCCTTAAAATTAAACACGGTCTTTGTTTTCCTTTATTTCCCTTAACTTTTGTTCAAAGGTCAATCCCTGGACTTTCGTTTAAACACAACCCATTATGGGTAAAATATTCACAGTTGAATGGTTTTGTGCATTAGCGTCATTACAATACACATGATGGAATTAAATATATAAATCCTAGCAAATCAGACTGAAATTAAAACTTTTTCACATTTTTGCTCATGCCCGTCCACCGTCTGTTATTTTCTTTGTCTTACACGGTGTTGGTGTCCACCTTATCATTCCTTAATGTGCAGCATTCAGGTGTTGAAAGTAAATCTCTAACTGGATCGTTTCTTGTAAACAGTATTGCGGACAACCTCCCAGTGGCCACCAGGCTGGAGTTTTACCCAAACAAAGAAAGTGGAACAGAGGAGGAACAGAAGTCAGATGTGGTGAAGGATGTCCAGTTTGAACATGGCTACCGACTGGGCTTCTCAGACAACAACAAGGTGAGCCAGACTTCATATTTAGTGCGTAATCTCAGCCTTGCTGCCTGTAGACTCAAGGTTGGTTCACCAAATATTTGTTTAGAATAATAGTGTTGGAAGTCTTAAGTTTAACGCATTTGCCAAATGAATCCTCCCTCATGTTTTGTTCTGAAATCAGACATTTCCTTTTCTCTTTATTTCACATTAGTTTTCCATTAAGCTTAAACACAGGCTGTCCAGTAGGGAGTCAGTATGACACAATTAGTAATAAATTCTGGCAATCAGAAGCCTTTGCACTATTTTACATTAATAGAACCTAAACAAATGCTCTTATTGTTTACATTAGGCTTAAAAGAATGCAACCGACTTGAAGTTGATTTATGTTTGTTGGACCACAATATGAATCATACTGTGAAATGTGTACACACATAATTACTGTTAATATTTGAACCCCACAGTTCTATTTGCACAACCACCTGTCCTTCATCTTGTACTACCACAAAGAGAAGGTGGAGGAAGAGGAGGAGCACACTTACCGCGTCGTACGCTTTGAGGTGGTGCCACAGAGCGTCAAGCTGCAAGGTAACATTTGCTCACCACGCCTTTACATTTTAATTAAAGACAGTTTATTACCAATGCACTTAATGGCTTTTGTCATGCCAGTGCTATGAGCTGTGATTGTGAAACCGAGCCAGGTTTCATGGACTTGAATCCGCTGATCTCCTGCTTTTAACTGAACCTTATAAATGTCTCCTTTCTACTGCTGACTAGTTAAAGTTGAGGCAAATGTTTGTTCTGTCTCTGCATCAATACAGAGACGGGCGTTGCTTGTAAGCAGGCACATCAGAGATCTGCATATGTTCTTTAACGTATTGTGAGGAAGATCTGAAGGGGGCAGTGCTAAAGCGGAGTAGATTAACTTTAACTACACACAAACCTTGCATCACATTACTCCAAAGCATGAACTTCGACCCGGAAATCAATTTTTTGAGCCAATCTGTATTTGGAGCCCTGCTTATCTGCGTCCCTGGGATGTTTTGCCCAGAATGCGTTTCTTTGCTGTGCTAAACAGAGGCACCGTCACAGATCTTTCCAGAAGTATAGTTGGGCTTTAGAAGTCCTCCTTTTAATGCACGCTCTCTCTCTCGCTCTCTCTCTCCCCCCCCCCCTTTTTTTTCTGTCTCTCGCTTTATCCCCCTTTCTTTTCCTGTTCCTCCGTCCCTTCTTTTTCCTCTCTCTACCCCTTTTTTCCTCTCTCTCTGTCTCCATCCTCCCTCCCTTTTTCTTTCTCTCAGACCTGAAGGCTGAGAAGAGTGGTGTGTGCTCACTACCTGAAGCCAGTGGTTCTGCCCCACAGGAGATTGACCCGTCCAAAGAGAACAGTGTGCTTTTTACCTACTCTGTGCACTGGGAGGTGAGAAATCATCATCATCATCGTCATCCCTCTTTTTGTTTTTGACAGCTTATTTCTTAATCCTCCCACCTCTTGCCTAATCCATCTCTTTGTCCCTGCTCTGATGATGTGCAGGAAAGTCAGGTGAAATGGGCTTCTCGCTGGGACACGTACCTCACCATGAGCGATGTTCAGATCCACTGGTTCTCTATAGTCAACTCTGTTGTGGTGGTCTTCTTCTTATCAGGTACAGACCACGTGTGTGTCTGTGTTCACAATATAATGGTCAGCGGAGCAAAATATGAAAGTGAACAGAAGGGAAAAAACTTTACTGTGTTTGTACAGATTCAGAATCTGTTTTGGAAATTGGCATCAACCAAAGTTACACAACGAGAATTTAATAAGCTCACATGGATGCTATTTACCTTTTTACAAAACAGATATACAGTACTGTGCAAAAGTTTTAGGCAGGAGTGAAAAAATGCTGTAAACAAAGAATGCTTTCAGAAATATAAATAATGATTGTTTATTTTTATCAATTTACTAAATGCAAAGTGAGCGAACAAAAGAAAAATCTAAATCAAATCAATATTTGGTGTTACTACCTTTTGCCTTCAAACCAGCATCAATTCTTATAGGTACACTTGCTCAAAATCAGGGATTTTGTAGGATTATAGTCATTGTATTATTTTGTAGTCATTATATTATTTTGTAGGATTATAGGATTATAGATCTGTGGTCAGTTCTCCAAGATGTTTGGAACAACCTACCAGCCGAGTTCCTTCAAAAACTGTGTGCAAGTGTACCTAGAAGAATTGATGCTGTTTTGAAGGCAAAGGGTGGTCACACCAAATATTGATTTGATTTAGATTTCTCTTTTGTTCATTCACTGCATTTTGTTGATTGATGAAAATAAATGATTAACACTTCCATTTTTGAAAGCATTCTTTGTTGACAGCATTTTTTCACACCTGCCTAAAACTTGTGCACAGTACTGTAGATGACAGAAAATGGTTGATTTCAGCCATGTTCTCCACGACACCGGGTTTTGTATAGGAGTCAGGGCATAGTCATTTTAGAGGAATCTCTTTCCAGGGTGCAGCCACTGACACAAACAGGCGCATCAATCTTAGTTTGCTACGCAGATGACTACTTGTTGAGGCTGGTTTTGGTTCCAATCTCAGCCAGCTTTGAGTTTTCCTATTTATGCAGTTGTGTGGCTCTGTGTGTAATTAATTAATGAAGGTGCCCATGTTTGTAGGCATTCTGAGTATGATCATCATCAGGACGTTGAGGAAGGACATCGCCAACTACAACAAGGAGGATGACATTGTAAGAGAATTCTTTCTACTGGGTGCATTTAAAATACCAGGTCATGAGGACTTTTTGTGAAGAAAAGTGTTTTTTGGTCTGATTATTTCTGCACATTCTCCTGCACATCGTGTTCCTGTGCAGCCATTGCCCTATGAGGGATTGTGGATGGTGTGTATCCTATAGTGAAGTAGTAGTTTTGTCACACCCCTAGATGCTGTTGGTTTTTCCTTCAGTTCACCAGTGTTAGAATGTAACGTGTGTGCCAAATATGTTGTTACGTATAAGCAGTTTGTTTTGGTGGTTGGTGCTAAGACATTTTATAAAATGTGTAGAATAATATAAAGTGATTATATACTTAACTAATATATTTAATGGGAAATATTGTCCGATGCCGATGTCCAGTATTTTTTATGTCTGCTGAGGCAGATACACGAGGGAGGAGTCGAGTGAAAGCGCAGGCAGGGTTTTGGGGCGTGAAGACAATTTGCATGCACAAAAAATACTGTCATAGTTCTGACATTTCTAATACAGGGCCAAGTCAAGCGAGCGAGGGCAGAGCATTTCGAGCGTAGTGCACAACATTTTAAGAAAAAACGTTTACCAGGACGTGCGTGACACTCCATGCGCACTGCCTAGTAGGGCTGGGTTCAAAAAAATCGATTCACCGATCAATATCGATTCTCATTAGAAAAATACGATAACGATTCAAAAATTCGCGGATCGATCTTTTCCTGCGGCTATGTATGCACTACTTCTCGCGACCGCGCAAGGAGAGCTATAAAAACGTGAGACCGGCGAAACCGAAACCAAATAGAGCCATGGCTGAAGCTGCTCCGCTCAAGTCACCGTCTGGCCTAAATTTACTGTATAACCAAGCAAAACTAGTATTGACGCAAAGAAATCTCTAAATAAGTCGATATCGAATCGAGAGTTGAATCGGATCAGGACCTTATGAATCAGAATCGAATCGATTCAGGAAATCAGCAACGATACCAAGCCCTAGTACCTAGTGCGTGGAGAGCCGTTAAGCTACAACCCCAACGGTTTCCTGAGATGCATACTACCGCATAGAAAACAGATAGGCACCTTACCTACCGTACTATTAAGTGCTGTAGTATGCCGCTCGGGACACAGCCCATGTGCGAGCTCACATTCGCTATGTGAGGCAAACACCCTAATTAAATTCGGACGATTCCAGTATGATTCCGATATTATCGTGCATCCCTTAAATGTGTAATATTTTCAAATATCACAAAAAGTTAACTCTCTAACTCTTGTCAATTTATATGATATTTTAATTTACTTGCACAGTCTTAGGGGTGCACCGGGCTTGTATTTGTACATGTGTTTTGCAAATGAATCTTGTGTGTGTGTGTGTCTCAGGAGGACACCATGGAGGAGTCTGGCTGGAAGAATGTTCATGGAGACGTCTTCCGTCCTCCCCAGTATCCCATGATCCTCAGCTCTCTGTTGGGGTCGGGCATCCAGCTGTTCTGCATGATCTTAATAGTGATCTGTGAGTAGAGATTCACTTTCATTTAAAACATCATTCCCAGGATTCACGGAACAAAAGGAAAATGATTAACCCAGACTTGCTTTGCGCCTGTGTGTTTAAAGTTGTGGCCATGCTGGGCATGTTGTCTCCATCGAGTCGCGGAGCTCTCATGACCACCGCTTGCTTCCTCTTCATGTTTATGGGGTAAGATGGGTTTCTGTGTCTGCTTGTATGTTTATATAAGCGCCTGCTTGTCTAGAACTCTCTGTTTTAACAGTTGACACTCGTTTTGCGTGCAGTGTGTTTGGAGGGTTCTTTGCTGGAAGACTGTACCGCACTCTGAAAGGTCACAGGTGGAAGAAAGGAGCTTTCTGTGTGAGTAGATGCAAAATGACGTTTTCAGGTGCATACTTTGGAGTGTTAATGCCCTGATTTAACACTCATCAGCTTTGGATAACTTTATCTTGCAAACATTGATTACTTTATCTTGAAGATGGGTGTACAGTAATCCCCCAGTTATACGCGGATCAGGACTCGCGGATCCAGTCATACGCGGATTTTTCACGAGAACCGAACTCCTCGTTTTACGCGGAAATCTCCGCAACAGTATAGAACCTGCAAATATTCTCCACTTTTTTTTTTTTTTTTGCTTTTTTGGTGACAATATATTTTTTACGCATTTTATTTCTAAATTATTAAGAAAAATATAATGTACTAATTTTGTAACATAAATATGAACGTAAATTCTGTATAAATGTTTTTGTACTGTCGCGAGAACACAAAGAAAACTCTTTAGGCATAGTTAAATATGCTGTACTGGGACTTGCATCGGACAGCCGTTTTTTTTTTAAAGCACTGATTGCCTGTCCGCCTCCCCTGACTCATCTTGAGAGATTCTTGTTTGTCGTTTCGTTAACGTTTTTTTACATTTCTACTTTAGCATGTTTCAGAGAATTCCATATTTTTAATTTAAACCTAATTATTGTTTATAATGTTTGCGTCTCTGCCGAGAAAGACAGGCCGACGGCCGCCGTGCATCAGACAGCCGTTTTTTTTTCCCAGAGATACAGATTGCCAGTCCGTCCCTGACTCATCTTGAGTGTTTTTTAAACCCCAGTAGTTTTATTACTGTACTGTAAATTAAATTAAAAGAGGCGGTTAAGCTTAGTCGCCGCCCAGTGTCTGTGTCTCTACAATAAGACACGCCGCTGATGAACAGTAAATTATTGAACTGTAAAAAATATTGGTCATTACACCTATATTTTACTGTATTTTTTTTACTAAGAACTACACTAACTTATTACTGTATTTACCTGTTTATACCAAAGAAAGTGCCCTTGCATGAATTACGGTACACACCTGTACGGACATACCTAATATTTTCGTTAAGAGTAATGTATTAAACTGAGTTTAAAATGAAATTAAAGTGTTCTGGGAGCAGATTTGGGGGCATATTTAGGGTTTACACTATAAAAATAGGCATTTTTAGGCTTTTTTTTAAACCAAAACACAATAACGCGTGTTCTTGGAACGTAACCCCCGCGAATAACGAGGGATTACTGTAGTCCCTATTTGTCTGCTATTTAGCCAGAGGCATTAATGGTGTTAGGGAATGTCTTGAAAAATGTCTAAGTCTAATGTAGGTGCTTTCACACCTACAGGCTTTAGTCCGCTTCAATCGAACTCGAGTTCGTTTCCCTTCTTAGTGCGGTTCGTTTGGTCTGTTGTGAGCACGGTAATCGCACTCAGGTGCGGACCAAAACAAGACCCCCAAAAAGAGGTGGTCTCGATCTGAATCAGTTAGCGAACTCTGGGGCGGTCCTCCTGGTGAGAAAGCATACCGAACCAAAACAGGACCAAAGGCTGCGACTCACGTGATATACACACCTGTTGGATCTTCGGGAAAAATTTCGCCTGATGAGCATATCACTGTTCCTCCTTATTAATGCGTGCCACCTCCTGTATTTTCGCGAAATGCGCCTTTGGCAAATACAGTGCGTTAATACGCTGTTTTCCAGCCGTAAGCGCGCTTGATTTTCAAACACAGTAGTTCGTCTGAAGTGGTGAACGCACGAGATGTAGAAAGTAATCACCAGGGTGACAACCAGTCCACGTAGGTTCTCCATCTTGAAACTAGTCAACACGGAATCTTCTTGCCGTATTTACATTTTTGTTCACGCGGCAAACACATCTGGCCAATAAGCGGAGAGGACGTCCACGCGTGATTTAAAGTGACACATTTTGGTACGCTTGGATTTTTTTCCCGTGTGAAAACAAACCAAACCAAGGAGAAAATGCTAGAAGTTTACAAAATTATCAACTGATTCGGTCCAGAGCAAGCGTGCTAAGGCGTGAAAACACCCTTAAGTGTTGTGGGATTTTTTTCATCACGATCTGTGTTTTAATTTAGTGCATTCAGTCTATTTATTCGCGTATGTTTGTGTTTCATCCTTGCAGACTGCCACACTGTACCCTGCAGTAGTGTTTGGGATCTGTTTCGTGCTGAACTGTTTTATCTGGGGAGAACATTCCTCTGGAGCTGTGAGTATCTCTGCACTTCAACTCTTCAAGGGATAAAAGTGAGAGAAGAGAAACCATTTTAGTCACTAACTGAGGCCCCCGGTACTGACCCAACTGTTGTCCTGATCACATACTAGCTGCCCATGTTCTTACGTTTGTTGTTGTCTTAAAATTGCTTTCAGACTGTAATCGACTCAGTCTCAAATTATTTGTCTAAATGTTATCTGCAGCATTGACATTCTCTACTGGAATTGTTGTGTTCAGAATATTTGTTCTAAGTTTATACTAATGAAGGGATGTGTGAGAGGTGGCCTTGTGGGGCGACTGTCCCTGTAACTGTTTCTCATTCACTTTGAATGGGGTGACATCGTGCGGCGACGAAATGAATTTTGGATGCGTGAGTATGACGTCACATCAATGCCAAAACTAGAGCGCGCGAAATCGCTTCAAATGTGAAACTCGAGAGCACAAAATTAAGAACTGTATTTTTCCTCTCACGAATGCGTTTTTTCCTCTCGATGTGTTAAATGTCCTCGCAGTTTGAAAGGGGGCGCGGTTTTGGCAGTTTGGGGGCGGGGTTTTGGCAGGTTCTGCCTGCAAATCCTGTTGGCCGATGGCTCCTGGTCTTGTGATTGACTGCACACTACAGACAGTTTTTACAGACAAACCAAAGATGACGTAGAAAGAGGAACGGCGACAGGTAGATTAAACGCAAGTTATGGTTTATCAACCTTATAATTATAATTTTAATCGTTATTTTGTGTCAATGTCGTCGACTACTCCCAGTAGCTCTAATTTTCTGTTATCTGGGGGGAAAAATCGGTATCGGCCGTTCACACTTACAAAAAAATCGGTAAATCGGAATCGGCCAAGAAAATTGCAATCGGTGCATCCCTATTTTATAGTCTGTGTAAATATTTTTGCTTACTCTATGTGCCTTACTTTGTCTTTTTGTACTGTGGAAGCTGGAGCCACGTCGTCTCTTCTCTCTGTGTACTTGTATACAATAAAGATGACACTAAAGTTTACTTTGACTATAGAACTGAAGCTGACGCTATAAAATTCTTACTCTTTTCGAAATGTGACCTATGCATTTGATCCGCGAAGGAGCAGTGGTCAGCTGACACGGGCAGCGCCCGGGGAGCAGTGCTTGGGGACGGTACTTTGCTCATGAGTACCTCAGTCATATCTTTACCGGTCCTGGGCTTCGAACCGGTGACCTTCCTATCATGGGGCGAACGCCTGACCGTTATGCTGTCAACTGCGCCAAACTGTATAATAATTAACATTTAGTTTAAATGGAGGAAAAAAATGCTGCAGTAGCTGTTCAGTTGCCTGTGACTTTGTGACGGTCAGTTTGAGATGAACCAAAATCATCTTGTGTGCCTGACGACTGGGGTTGCTGTCAGTAAGGTAACGCAACTGTCTCGTCCCCTGCAGGTCCCCTTCACCACCATGCTGGCACTGTTGTGTATGTGGTTTGGCATCTCTCTGCCCTTGGTCTACCTGGGCTACTACTTTGGCTTCAGGAAGCAGCCGTACGACAACCCAGTGCGCACCAACCAGATCCCCCGACAGGTGCCCGAGCAGCGCTGGTACATGAACAAGTTCGTTGGGTGAGTTTGATATTTGGTTTAAAAAAAAAGTGGTAACAAATAAATAAACTTGAGCTAAATGAAAACTAGTGTATAAAAAGAAAACTTGGAAAGAATAAAGTTTTTTTTTTTTTTTTTTTAATCTGGCCAATAGTGATGCGCGGGTCGACCCGTGGCCCGCGTGTGCGGGTGGTTTTAGGGCAGACGTTTCTTAAATATCGTGGGTGTAGGTGGGCGGGCCAAAAAGTTACAAAACGCATTTCATTGTCGATCAAAATGTGTTGTAAACGGGGTTGGAATTACCTCTCCTCTCGAGGCTGGCAAGAGCGGTGCTTTGCGTTCCTGCAACCAGCGCATCGAGCGAGCGCGCGTTCAGTTCAGCAGGGCGCGTGCTGGAAGCGCGTTGAAATAGGCTAAACCCCGGCACGGTGGATTCCATCCTCTTTCTCCACAGTGCTTCCAGACAGCTGTCATAAATGCAGTCGGCGTATATTTTTCAATTTTGGAGTTTTCAGTTTGTAGGATAAGCTACTAGTTTGGTGAAATATCACGTCAAGTTGTTTCTGCTCTACTTCATTTTAGACAAAATTGGTTAAAGAAGAATCTAAGTTCTACTAAGTTCATCCAAATCTGATGTTACATCAGATGTTACGGTTTTGACAACTAGTGTGTTTTGCATACATGCGCGCTTGTGTGTTTGTGTGTGCGAGAGATGTCTTTCGTATTCTTTCTCAAGAACCTTCAATAAATAATTTAAAAAATTCCATCTTTTCGTTTTCTTTTTGTTGTTGTTTGGCAAGCACAGTTAATCTGGCATTAAATTGTCATCATCTTCACGCGAATCTAGCACAAATTGTCATGGATGGGTTAAGGTGTCGCCAAATGACACTTCATTGGTAGGTTCCATGGCAATACAGGCTCACTGGTGTTTTGTTTTTTCCGGTCGGCCGGTTTAAATATTATCCACGCCAGATTTTATGGCTACAAGAAGTTTGCATCTTCCTGACGGGGCGGTTTGGGGCGGTGTTAAAAAAAGCCGACCCGCGCAACACTACTGGGCTACATCAGGTAATTACAGAATGACCACTTGCCAGCATTTTGTAAATACTGGTTTTTATTTTGCAGCAATGAACCTTGTTCTGTTTCTTTAGATTGTTCTTATGACTTTTTAGTTTCTGGATTTAACAGACACTTGTGCCCCTCATCACACATACTTGTCCAAGTGCACCCATTTGCTGGAAAGTTTGGCTCAGCCAGTTTTCAGAAATAAAAATAAGCACAGACAGTGCTGTTACAAACTGTTACATAAAAATAAGATTATGACACTGAGTTTGACTAACCAGAGTGTAATCTGTTATCCATCGCATGCTGCAAGTCAGCCAAAGTAAACCTTTGTCATCTCTGCTATATACTGTACAGATATACAGAGACGAGACGACGCGGCTCCACTTTTAACAGTGCACAGAACAAAGAACAAGATACAAATAAGGCACATAGAATAAAAATATGTAAATAGAATATAAAATATACACGTTTAAGCTAGAGAATATGTGACCCTCCACGGCAAAACCAGCCGCTTGTCGCAAATTTCCAGAATTGAGTTATTATGTGTTCATGAAA
This sequence comes from Distichodus sexfasciatus, assembly GCA_032718565.1. Classification (NCBI taxonomy): domain Eukaryota; kingdom Metazoa; phylum Chordata; class Actinopteri; order Characiformes; family Distichodontidae; genus Distichodus; species Distichodus sexfasciatus. Next base: position 303,257 of record JAVGVS010000204.1, on the reverse strand, counting down.
GGCCATAAACCAAATCGGACGAATGGGACGACATATGACTGAGATATCAACATTCAAAGGAGTCGGGCCTGTCAATAAGGAGAAACGGAGAAATCTGCTCTTGAAGGATCAGCCGTGAGCACTCTCACAGACGCCAGCGGTCATGCTACGCTGGTATTTACGTAGCCTACGCTGCATTCACAGCCACACGGATAGCCTACTCCGCGCTAGGTTAACTGAACTCGAGACGAAGATGGATTCCGAGAAATATCTTCACGCTTAGTCAACCAGTGGATTTGCATCAGAATATTGAGAGCGGTCAAACACAAACTTTTAATATTCTGCTGGAATTGAATTTCACCAAGAAAGTCACGCTTAGATGAAAGGGTAAGTTTTTCAGCCAAATTTATTCGCCAACAGTGCACAGTATATAGACCTTTCCACAGTTTGAAAACACTAAAACCAAATCCGTAAATTTTAGGCCCCTACCAACATAAATCCTCAAGCGCTGAAACTCCGCTAAGTATAAGCTTACTGTTTTGCCGTGAGGGTCACATGTAAACTTTAAACTTTAAACTAGAAGAAGAAAGAGAGACAATTAGGAATGGTACTCAGCCTACAATTATGGGTTTTGGAGTTGTTCGGACGCTAAAAAGTGCATGAATGAATGTGGTGAATGTATGAGGTCAGTAACAGTTTCAATTTGAGAACTCTGTGCAGTCGATTAAATAAAACTACTCTGTGCACACTTTCAATTTGTCTAGATACATTCACAGTTAGAAAAAAGTTGTTAGGTGGTATGTACAGCAGGCAGTTCCATGATAGAAATATGTAGCAACAGGGCAAAATTTGTGTAAATATTGTAGTGCCTTTACATTTCTTTTTCATCACCTGTTTCTGATTCGGCTTATATTTAATATTCTCCTCCGTGCTCATATTAGTTCAGCTTTTTATATATTATACTACTACTACCTATAGCGCTTACTAATAAAACCCTAAACCCACATTACAGGAAGCACTACAGTGAAGTCGGACGTCTTATAAATGCACCAGAATGAAGAGTTTTTACATTCAGCAAACGCTTGATTGTTCCTCAATTTTGTGACTCTCTAAACTTTACTGTATGTATTTTTCGGGCCTATCTTACAGGATCCTGATGGCTGGCATTCTCCGCATGCCATATGTTGAACTTTTCTTCATTTTTCAGTGTAAGTCAGACTTCTAATTTCAGTCCTCCCACTTCTTGCTGTAAGTCCCGCAGAGCTTCCATCATGCTCATTCTCACCCAAATGCGACCACATGGGACGGAAACCCGGCCGGGATGCAGGAACGGTTTCTGAATCGTGTCCCGGCGTCTTCCTTCCTGTGTGTTTCCAGTTGATCATGGTCAGAGTAAAGTGGAGAAAGTCTGTGTGTGCAGGTGGATGACATTTTACTTCCCCAGTTTTGTAACGTGCGTTATCTGTTCCCACCAGGCCATCTGGGAGAACCAGTTCTACTACCTGTTCGGCTTCCTCTTCCTGGTTTTCATCATCCTTGTGGTGTCGTGCTCGCAGATTAGTATTGTCATGGTTTATTTCCAGCTTTGCGCAGAGGTACGTATGTACAGTCTGATGTCTGTGTTATGCCTGCGTTTAATCCTGCTTAGTTAATATCTTCCTCGCTGGCCAAAAGGTACACCCGTAAACCACGCCGACGATTGATCCAGTGATCAACGAGCCCCAGATCTGCAAAAAATGAAAAGATTGATCATATCATCTGGCGTTGTAACGACATTCATTTCTAGGGTCTATGCACATCAACCAACAAACACGTAATATTTGTAATGTTTTTGCATCGCTATATGTGACCCTCCACGGCAAAACCAGTCGCTTCTCTCAAATGGTCAATTGAGTTATTGATTAGTTATTATGTTTTCATGAAAGGGCATAAATCAAGCTTCAAAACGGCTACCTATGTTGAATGATTTGGACGCATACATGACTGAGATATCAATATTCAAAGGAGTCGGGTTTCTCCTGTCACGCCAAGTGAGAAACGGAGAAATCTGCCTTTGGTTGACTATCGCCAGAGCACTCATAGAGCTTGCTGCGTCGCGCTACGCTAGCATTTACGCCGCATTGTGCCACACGATAGCCTACTCATGCTAGGTTAACTGAACTCGAGACGGAGATGGATTCCTATGTAACACTTTCTCACGCTTAGTCAACCACAGTGGATTTAGCCGTAAATATTGAAGAGAGCGTCAAAACAGAAACTTTAACATTCTGCTGGAATTGAATCTTCACCTCAAGAAAGTCACTGCTTAGGATGGAAAAGGTACCCTCAACTAAATTTATCTACACCAGTAAAAGTATAGACCTTCCACTGTTTGAAAACACTAAAAACAAAAAATCCCAAATTTTACCCCCACGCAACATAAACGCTCGTTTTTCTCGGAAACCTCCGTTGCGACAAGCGACTGGTTTCGCCGTGCAGAGTCACGTATGTGATTGTATAAGTGTGTATGTGATGAATAAAGCTGAATCTGTAGTTTCCACAGTGAAGGGGGTGCTCATTGTTCTTTTCTTCACTGCAGGACTACCGATGGTGGTGGAGGACGTTCCTGGTGTCTGGAGGCTCCGCCTTTTACGTGCTGATCTACGCCATTTTCTACTTTGTCAATAAGGTGACTTTCTGCTGTGAAAGTATGACGTCTTGAACGTATGTAGTAGATGACGATGCTGCAGCCATCGCAGTGTAAATGGAAAAATCTAGGCATGTATGAGTGATTAAGGAGGAAGTGGGAGACATGTTATGCACTTAAAATGTTGAGCTTAAACAGTTTGCAAATAGGCCAGACATGAGTGACACAAGGACCTGAGAATTTCGTCGAGAGAATGAATAAAATATCTGTCTACCCACCCACCCGTCCAAATCCTTGCACCTATACCACCCGTACATCTGTCCAACAGTCCATCCACCCATCTCTCCATCCACCCGCCCATACATCTGTCCAACGGTCCGTCCTCCAATGTGTCCATCCATCCGCCCGTACCTCTGTCCACCGATTCATCCTGCCATAATAACACTCCCCCACCCGTACATCCTTGCGTCTGTCCGTTCCTCACCCGTATCGCCATCCACCTACCCAGTCGTACATCTGCGCTCACCAACCCCACACGCCCTTCATTCCAAACCCGTTCTTCCGTCCTCTCATCTGTCCTTCCTTCCTCCAGTCAGCTTCTATACCTATTCATCCAAACCTGTACACCTGTCTGTCCTTTCGCCCACCCATACATCCCTCCGTCCAAACCTGTACATCCACCCACCCACCCGCTCACTCATCAATCTGTACCTCTGTTCATCCACACTTACATCCACCCACCAATCCCTGCATCTATTCATCTACCTGCCATCCAGTAACTGGCACCCACCCATTCATCTGTCCATTCGCCTCCCCACCAGTACATCCATCCATCCATCCATACCCATAACTCCCCATCGGTGCATCCACCCCCTCCTACATCGATCCTTCCTCACTTCAACCAGACCATATATCTGTTTACCTGCTCACCATCCAAAAAAGAACCCCACACATCTCTCCACCCACCCACCAGCATATCCGTCCATCCAGACCTGTACACAGACCCACCAGTACATCCGTCCAAACCCCTACAACCATCCGTCCATCCGTCCATCCAGACTCGTACCTCCGTCCATAAACCCACCCATACGTTTGTCCGTGCACACTCCCCTCTCTTCATCAATACACATACCCACCGATCCGTGCAGACCCACCGACCCTGCCATCCACCGTGCAGCCATACGCCCATCCCCCAAAAAGCAGCACGGTCCAGTAGAACTGTACGTACCCCAAACATGGCTATTTTTAGCTGGCCTTAAAAGTAGCTGAACTGCCTCGACAAAGCCGTGCAAAGAAGCGCAGAGGTTTATGGTGTTTCCACGTCTTGTAATTTAGGCAGGATTCTTTACATCTGAAGTTGCTGCTGCAGCAGTGTTGTGCTGCTTGAGCACTGTGGACTTAATGGGCTTCAGTTTGGCCCAGCGGTGCTCAAAAACACGCTCACAAACACGTACCACAGGCGGTTTACTGGCCCATTGTGTGTTTTCATGTGTGCGTGTTATTTTAGAATGTTAATTGCTTGAACAGAACTGTGTGCGCGTGTGTGTCCTCAGTTGTATGATCTAAAGATACGTTTCAAAAGCATGATTCTTTCATTTATGGGTTTTTCTAGGGTTTGTCTTTCTCTCTTGCTCTCTGTCTTTCTCTCACACACACACACACACTCCCCCTCTTTCTTCTTACACTTCCCCTCCCTCTCTCTCACACACACACACTCACACACACCCCCCACTCTGATATTTTGTCTCTTTTCTCTCTCACACACATCCATCTTCTCTCACTCACTTTTTCACTTTCTCTCTCTTTCTCTCTACAGCTGGACATTGTGGAGTTTATTCCCTCCCTTTTGTATTTCGGCTACACAACCCTGATGGTTTTATCCTTCTGGCTCCTCACGGGGACGATCGGATTCTACGCAGCCTACATGTTCATCCGTAAAATCTACGCTGCCGTCAAAATCGACTGAGCGGCAGCAACTCACCTTTTGTTTTGTTATCTTTTTTGTTTTTTCGCTATCTTCTATTTTCTCTATTCGTTTTACCTTCCAGTTTGCCGCGGAAGCACTGAGGAGTGTGTGTGCGTCGGTGGGAGTTTTGTGCAGTTTTGCCCCGTGGACTGGAAGAGAGAATGTGGATGGTTTCGAGTTCCTCCAACGAAACACAGAGATTACATCATTCTTGACTCTAGAACTGTTATTAATGTTTTTTTATTTAATTCTTGTTTTTTTTCTCCCTCTCTCACACACATGCACACACACACAACATTTGGGCCAAACATGATATATATTTTTTGTCTTTGTCTTATAATAATGATCATGTAACAGTTTGACAGACGATGGGCAACACGCTGAAATACTTTCATTTTACAGATGTTTTAATATTGTATATTTCAAATCAGCTTGTTCCCATGTCTTTGCTTTAGACTCGTGTTTGTTGTACAGGCTTGAGAGAGAGAGTGCGTGTGTGTGTGTGTGTGCGCGCGCGCGTGCGTATGTGTGTACAGCATGCTGGAGCAGAGTGGTGGTCAGTCTGTGGTCACTGAGTTTGCGCTGATACTAAAACCTTATGGACGGAGATTAAACACAAATGGCAATTTTGTTTTCTTTCTGGTGTTTTCCCTCAAGTGTTGTGGACACTTAAAAGAAACCAGACAGCATTCATTTTCAAAATATGGTGTGTGTCAGCTGAACTGGAAGATCCTGAATGTTTTCAGCACAATACTACAGATTCCATTCCATACCTTTTGTTTTTGGGACTGGTTGTTGGACACACAAACCAGATCGACTCTTTTCTGTCAGAAAAGATAGGTTTGGTTTTTTTTTTATTCCAACTTATCCTCTCATGAAAACATTACAGGAGAATCAGTTCAAGATCTTGCCTCGTTAACACTTTTTTTTCCCCCGACATCAGGACGCTGAGCAGACAAGTTCCGAGCTCCAAATGCAAGTGCTGGACCAATGCGGCTGAAGTTGTAGGAAGGCCCTGGGAGCTTTAGAACTAGCAGTCCCTCTTGGCTTGTTTTGAGATTTTGCACACCCTGTAACCTACCTTCATATGTGTGTGGTTCATATTCATTTCTGGGTAGCTGTTGCAAGAATAAATTGGGGTTTTCACTTCCCTTCTCTTTCTCTGCCCACTTCAGTTAACATTGACCAAATTCTTTTTTTCCCCCCTCAATTCTCAGTTCATTTTGAGGCTGTAGTTTTCACTCTCCCTTTCTCTTCTTGCTTGTTTTGACTGGAGTAGTGTTTTGATTTTTGATTTTTTTTTTCTAGATTTGCCTAGTTATACAGCAACAATTACTGTAAAAAAAAAAAAAAAAACAATGTTATGTTAACATACTTTCATTGACTTCGATGTAAAACAGTTTGTGCAGTTTTGACAAACTTCTGTTTTCACTTACAACTTCTAGGGTTAGTTTTTTTGAAGTTATTTCACCATTTTTTGAAGATGCCAGATGAACGTAAAACTGTATGTTGTAACTATGGCTGTGTGAAAGAGTGACACACTGTAAAAACAATTCCATCTGGTTTAACTTAAGTTCAACTGCTGCCTTAAAGTTTTCAGTCAAATCAAACTGGATATACAGATTATTTCAACTCATTATTTTGAGCTTTTTAATTGCTCGCGGTAAGGAATCCCCATTTTCCCTGTTTACATTCTACATAAACGTTATCAGATTTATCTCTAAAAACTGGCAAGAACCTCAATATATTGCTTGTTTGCTCTAGGAAATTTCAATCCATATTTTAAATGAATGTCTGGCGTATTAAAAGTTAGTTGAAATAGTAAATGGAAAAAAAAAAGTTAGTGACTTTTTGATTTTTTTTTTTAGTACAGTGTACACTTTATGTTTACAGGAGGTAAAGCCTCAACATGCACGGACAGCTCTGTTAGTACCAGCTGTTAGCATCAGGCTAAAGGGGGGTCACTCACTGGCGACTTGGCCGACAAGTGACATCTGCGAGTGTATTTTCCTCACGATATCTTGAAATCTGGTTTATTTCCCAGGGCGAACGCAAGTACCATTTTCTACAAACGTACTTTGACTTGCCTCTTGAGTTTGTTTTAACGCGTCTGCAGTAGATGTAAATAACACCGCATTGTATTGTTGCGTTGCGGCCTTTATGTGTGTGTGACGCTCTGTATGTACCAAACGTCTGTTTTTAGTCAGAAAGCATGTGTATTTTTTAAAAGAGTCTTTATGGCCCTCCTCCCTCGAACGAATGTCAAGTTATATAATGTATTAATTAATAATAATAATAATAAAAAAGTGCCGGGACTATAAGATTCGACGCTGTGCCTCAGAAGCTCTTGCTTGTTTGTGAGCCTTGAGATTTTCCAGACGTGACCCTCAGCGATGTTTGACTCGGATGTTGGCCGTTTTCCGCCGGCGAGGTTTCTGAGCCTCAGCGGCGGTTGAGGTTGGAGATTTGAACCGTTGCTGGTGTACCCAGAGCGAATGTAAGTAAAAACCTCAGATGCCTCCAAATTTGACTGGGGTTTTTTTTTTTTTTTACATGCAGAGCAAGGTCGGGACGCCCTCCGTTCTCCCCTCAGCGTGTTTGTGAGAATTTTGGGGGCTCCTCAGGACCTGTAAGTATAGGTTTGGTGTATGGCAGTGTAATTAGGCCTGACTTGGCGCCAAGAGTTGCTTTTTTTTTTTAATCACTTGGAAACGTGCCTTCCAGTTTTTTGGGGTTTTTTTTTTCCTCTGACTTCATCATTTCGTTTGCGCTCGATGCTGTGGTTTCCTGCCTCGGCTGCGTGGTATGCGAATGGCAGTTTGGAGCCATAACCTTGCCTGCTTATTCTAGCGCCTTCTTCCACCACAACCAGCAGGAGGAAATCAACCCAGCCAGGGCAGAAGGGGGAGGATTTATTTAAAAAAAAAAAAAATGCATTGAAGAGAAGCATATAAAACCGTGGGTTTGTCTTTTAATGATTTTAACATCATACATTACAAGTCAAAAGGTACAATGTACTGTACAATAAGTAAATAGGTTTGTTGTAATGTCATCTCTTTGGATCAACCAATATACACATCTGTCAACTTTACATTGCAGCAACTGATTGTAGGCGAGTCATGGCATAAAAAAGTGGACCAGGTCCCATTTTTACACAATTTCCTCCCTGTAGATAATAACTCCCATGCTATATAAAATAGTGTAAGGATGAGTGAAACGTATCGCATTATTGTTTTCACCTTAAACCCCCCCCACCCTCCCCCAGAGGTGGCAGTAATAAGCAAATTTCTAAACTTCAGAGGGCTATGTAACTAAACAGGATACATAAAGAGCTTGGAATGCAAGACGTACACGAAGCTAAAATTACGAAACTACAAGAGGACACCGTCTTCAAACAAGACGACTGCCGTGTTCTCTCTCTAAAAAAAAAAAGCAAGAAAAAGCATGTTTTTTTTCCTCTTAAAAATCAGATTGTTTTACATTTGTTTTTCTTAAACTTTAGATTAATTAGCTTTTAATAATTTCCCTTAATAGCTTAGTTGGGCGCCTACTAGTACTGGGAGAAATAAGAAATATAAGTGCATCCCTAGCAGGTACAACGGAGATAAGTCTTTGTTTTTTAAAAAAATTCTGTTATACACGAAGCTGGACTATGGTTCGATGGCAGATATGGGATGGGTTTCGAATTAGAAACGAAAGAAATTTCCCTTCAGCACCTTCTGGTTTTTTTTTTCAACTCCCAATAGACAATGGAGAATCACAGGTGCCATAAAGGGGAGCTCCTCAAGTAGTTTTTAAGAAAGTCCACTTTGAAGTTCTCAATAGGTGGGAGCCCCCCCTTTATAGGAGCACTGGAGCAGGACTGATATGGGGCTGAAAAAGCCCTCACTTTTTTAAAAGTCTCTTCTCAGTCTACAGCACAATGGAGTCCTGGACATGAAATGAGAGACAAACGCCTCATGGCTCAGATGCCTCGGCTTACAAAGGGGGGGAAAAAAAAAAAGCCTGCTTGCCCCCACCACCCCCACCCAAAAAAAAGCCAGAGCCCGGGGTCCGCCCATTCAGGCGCTTATGATATAAAAAAACGTTAAAGTAATTTAAACCAAAAGTTATTTTTTGGAAGGGTGGAGGGGGTCTCTTTCCAGTAAACCAGTTGAACCTGTCAGCTGTGTAATATGCTGTTGATTGAAAACACTTCAGTCATGGCTGGAACTTTTTTTTCTCTTCTTTCCCCCCCTCCACACTTTTGTTCTCTTTTTGTTTGCAGAAATGGTAAATTCCAGCCAGTTTTTTGTGCTTCTGCTTATGTTGGACTGACTTTTTCAACAAAGGGGGGTCAAAGATAAGCATGTATGGACATATTTTGCTCTGCTTTTCTAGTCCTGAAGTTTGGAAGCGAAAAGAGCTGGGGTAGAGGCTGACGAAGAGCATATTAGTAAAAAAAAAAATCTATTTAGAAAAAAAATACTGTTACTCTTTTGGAAGAAAAGAAAAAAAAACACTTTACATAAAGATTAATGAATTCTACACATTTAAACTAATGGCACATACATGTACAAGATCAAATACAAAATACAACATAATACAAACACATAAGGCTGAAATTCAAAAGAAAAAAAATACTCTTTTCAAAGGTTTAAAAGTGCTAGAATTCAGATCAGCTCACAGAAAACCCGGGGAGGACAAACTCAGAAGTTGCCAATAGCTATTGTTTTATATTAAAATATTTTTAATATAGCTCTCCAACTTGATAACTGCTGAAAAGTTTAGGCAGTTTACTCTCCTAAACTCTTCATAAGGATTAACTGTGAATTTATTCCTACATAATTGAGATCTCTTTTTTTTAGGAGAAAATTTCAAAGTGCCTATCAATATTTTTTCCTTGACAAATAAAATAGGACACAAAAGGGTATAAACTAAAAAAAAAGGGGTGTATATATATATATATATATGAAGCTGCTATCCAATCAAGAAACAATGGTTCAAGTTTGGAACGCAACCTTTCAGTATCATCCAATCCCAATGATGGATGTCAATCATAAAAACCTCAATTTTAAAAGCAACACATTTGGCTTTCTTCTCTTCACCTCGAGCCTCTGCCTTGGGTAATTAATCTTACAGTATGTCAAGAATATCTTCTCAAGAACTCTTTAGGTAGCAATTGTGCAAAAATGAAGTTTCTTCTCCCCAGGTTTTTGGTATGAAAAAAAAAAATGAGGTGATGCGTTGTGTTGTTTTGAGGTCCTGTTTCAACAAACAGAAAATAATATATAATATGACAACAAACGACTAGGCAATATCCCAATCAAATGTCCCATGCTTTGAATGTCAAAGACCAGGCTGGTGACTCATTTGCTCTGGATACTGTGTCTCTTATCAGACCCTTTTTTTTAAACAAAAAATAAATGTTCGTTTGAATGAAAGAAGCAGCCGTGTAGGACAAGACAGAGGTGACGTTCACATACTACTTGTGCATGTTTAAATTGAAAGATCTTTGCAGAAATATTCCTATAGAGTGGTCTATGACTGTCGCCAACCATAGCACTAAAGCAGCAGATCAACTTTTCTTCTTTTTTTAAAAAAAAGTTCTGATATGATTTTTATTTCTTTTATTATTTATATGTTTAGAAGGAGTGGGCAGAGGTGTCCTTGAGTTTGAGCATTTGGGTTTGACTTCAAAGTATATTCATTTCATGTTCACTACAAGGGATGAACGTTTGATAGACCAAATGATCTAAAACGAAGGCGGTGTGTATATACGTACAATATTTGTTCATTTCATACAAAATTGTTTTGTGTAATCTTGCGTTACTTGTAGTGGGTGTTGTTTCTAGTGTGGATGTTCTTACATTGATTGGGGTTTTAATCAACTTTTGATTTCATTTTCATGAACCTTGCAACAGACACCGGCTACCCTCTGTTTTAGGTAACAATTGATGATTTCTCACAAGGTTTTCCCGTCTAAGGCCTGTCAGAAAGAGAGAGGGAGCCGTTAAAATATAATCGCATGGCTCACCGAAGCCATCGGTCGGGACTGTTCCAATACTGAAAGCAACAAATTCAAATCAAACTCGGGTCACATTATGGGTCTAACACTAACAATTAAAAATAGGGTAAGTTCATTCTAGTCACTTTTTCTACTGATAGCCTATTATACGTAGGTAAAAAACATCATCCTTTTTCTGACTTGCGTACAAGAGAAGTTATAAAAGTAGAAGAGGGAAAGCTATAGGGAAAGGTCATTACTTCATCCATTTTTGATCGAGGTTATACAATTCTGTAAACCTGCTAGACAATTTTTGTCTTTTTAAAAATCCATCATCAATTTATAATACATCTATCTAAATTACACTTTACTAAAATAAAAGCAAATATAATATATATTTTTTGTATGTGGTATTTCGTACACTGCAAAAATACTCTTGTAGAATTTACTTTTCTATCTTGTCATTTTTGTTGTCTATTCACATATGTCAGGGTGACTATAACTATGCATCATAACTCTCAAAAACAAAAGCCCTGCCTAAAAATGTGTATAACATATATATTACAACGAGGTGGGCAGGACCTGGAGGTAAGAATCTGTTGCCGTAGAGAAAATAAAATTAGTGCTGGAAGGAAAGAGGAAGGGCTGTGATCGTTTTAACACTAAAGTGTACTTAATAGTCATATCATTTGATTTTGTGTGTGTATGTTTTGTAATGATTTCTGTGTGAGAAGTTGGGCAATTATGATAACACAAAGAGGTCAAGTGCTGACAACAAAGTGCTTTTTTGAGTAATGTAAACCTATTTGGGTTTTTTTTTTTAACATTATCGTCTTCTCTACCCTTAGTTTTGATAATGGTCACAGTGTATAAAAGCAGGATTTTCAAATTGTGCATTTTATTTTATTTTTTTTATCTTAAAAAAATTATTACAGTGGTACCATATTCCTGTTTATGGTACTGTATGTGTATGGTTGTATTGCAATGGTATTTTGATTGATAACACTATAGATTTAGATGAGGGAAATTTTTTAGAAAATAATTCTCACTAACATGTTATTACAGTATTACTTAACCTGTAATACTATTATACACTTTTGGGACAGCTTCCCTACATATCGAATAATCTACTTTCTTTACAAAAGTATTTAAGAGCTGGACAAGATTCTTCTGACTAAAAATCTGGAAGGTGTAACACTGAGAAGTGTCTTTGACACACAGAAAAAAACGAAACATTTTTTGTGTAACACCTTGTCTGCTGATGTAACGGATTTGCTTTTTGGCCACCTAAGAGACTTTTCTATCACAGCTTCATTCCTTCACTAATTTTTCCACTCCTGGCTGCAAAGACGGTTTTAGTTTAAGGGCTATCAAAATGTTACCTGACTTTAAGCTTCATAGAATAGAGACAATATAGAAAGTTAGGTCTCACATTTGGAAAAGCAAAAACAAACACTTACTCACTTCAAACTATCCTTTCTGAGTCTTAAAAGACAAATTACTTTTTATTCCTACATTAATTTTCTCCTTTATGTCCTACTTGTATTATTACTTTATAAAGTATGCAGTACCACGCCTTAAGGCTTGCTGATGCTGCCTTCTAACTAGAAAATGGTGGGAAAGGGGGATGACAAAGAGGTATAACTAAAGTACAGATAGAAAGCCTGAATAAAAGCTCCATGGTATTCTCATTTCCTATGCTTTTCTTCCTTTTCAGAATTAAAGGACTTCCTCCAGGCTCATTTGAAAGCTTTTGTGCGCTTCAATTAAGGCTTCTATGTGTTCAAGTGTTTATATTTCCCCACCTGTGGCGGCGGGTGGGGTGGGGGAGCCCGAAAGCTCCTCTGCCCTGAGCTGCCTCAGGTGACCGGTCCTTCAGCAGCTCAGGGCAGGGCGGGAGCCTCATTGAAAGGCCTGGTGGAAGCGAGGCAGGGTAGTCGTGCTGAGGCTGGAGCTAAACACTGGTGGGAGTGGGTGCAGGGGTCCAAGGCCGAGACCCCCACCGGAGCCTGGCTGCTCCTGAGGTTGAGGTTGCAAAGAGGTAAGAGGCACTGCGGCTGTCGCCATGGCGCCGTGCGACTCGGCAGCGTGCAAGGATGCCAGTGACGACGAGGAAGAGGAAGAGGAGGCGGTGGAGGGGGTGGAGTAGCCCATCACAAGGCCTCCGGAACTCATGGGGGCGCTGTAAGGAGGCAGGTTGAGCGGAAAGAAGCCCAGCAGATGAGAGAAGTCCATGTTAGCAGCACACAAAGATTCGGCAATGACAGCCGGGCTCTTGGACAGCAGGGTGTCGCCGCACAGGTCGTCCGTCATGCCCGGCGGAGGTTCCAAGCCGTCCTTGCCAGGAGAGGGAGCTGGATGAGGATCGGCCGAGGGTGGCGGTGGAACTGGCAAGCCGCTCTGCAGATCCATTAGGAAACTCTCCATCTCCACCTTCAAGGGCTTCTCCAGCAAGTATGAGGTAGATCCAAGCTGGTACTTGGGTGGCTGCGTGTGCTGCTGCTGTTGAGGCGGAGCCTGCAAAGAAGGCTGCTGCTGGTGTGTTGGGGAAGGGGAAGGGTGGTGATGGTGCGGGTGATGGTGGTGGTGGTGTGAATGGTGGTGGTGGTGGTGCAGCGTGGAAGGAGGCTCCATTGAGCAACTCATTCCCATAGCAGCAGACAGTGACCCAGGCACCAGGGAGTGATGGTGGCCCATTCCTGGGTTGGACATGCTCTGGAGGTGGTGAGGGTTGTACATGCCCACGGGGAACGGGGTGCCACTACGGAAGGGCTTGGCCATCATGGAGTCCTTGTTGGGACCCATGCTACACATCATGGGACTAAGCTCTTCCTTCACAGCGCAAGGCGGTGAGCCAGATCCCAGCAATCCCAGCATGTCTGGCGGTTCCGTCTTAATCTTCAGCAGCTCCTGCGTGTGACTTTTCTTGACGTGTCTTGTGAGGTGGTCTTTCCTTCCGAAGCGTTGGGCGCAGTACTGACAGAGGAAATCTTTGCGGCCAGTGTGTACAACCATGTGCCGGCGAACATCCTTCCGGGTGTAAAAGCGCCGGTCGCAGTGGTCACATGGGTGCTTCTTCTCCTTGGCACCGCCCGACGACTTGCCTGAGTGACTTTTTAGGTGTTCCAGGAGGGCAGGGGTGCTCTCATAGCTTTGCAGGCACACTTTGCAGGTAAGGTCCCCCGCCGTGGCGGAGTGCATGGCTATGTGGCGCTTGTAGCCCAGTTTTGTGTTATAGTGCTTGCCGCACTCCTCGCACTTGAAGGCTTCCTTGTTGGGGTCGTGGGTCTGCAGGTGGTTCTTCAGGTGATCTTTGCGATGGAACATCTTTTCACAAAAAGAGCACTGGTGCGTCTTCTGCGGGGAGTGTGTGGCCATATGCCTACAGAGATAGAGAAAGGTCTTAACATTGACTTAGGTAAGAACACAAAGGATTTCAACCATGGACTATCTCTCCAACACTATTTACTGTATAACACACAACTGGATACTTTTCAGGCAGCCAAAATAAAGACGTCGTAATATTGCCCGTGGGTTGCAAGGAGCTTTTCGAGGGTTTACCAAGCCTGTCCTCATGGACCCACAGAGAGTTATTCTTGTTGATGAATTCTGGCTCCAGTAAACTATACCAGGTGATTAAAAACACTGAATAACTGGTACACGTCCATATGTAGCTAGAGAGAGCGGACAGTTCAACTCAAGGCTATGTTCTGACTCTAGTACAATAAGGCCCAATCCCAATACCCCCACTTAGCCCTACCCCTTAGCCCTATCCCTTAGCCCCACCCCTCCGTTTTGCGCGTACCCGCGTAGGGAAGTGTTGTCCCATTTCTTTTTAGCAGCGAGGGGTAGTGGTGTTCAGCCCTCAAGATAGCCCTCGAAACGGAGATTTTTCAGATGCTGACTCAAAACCGAGTGAACGAAGAAAATTCCCACAATGCATTGCAATACACAATCAAGAAAAGAAAACATGGCTAGTGGTGTGGGGAAAGAAGTTCATAAATGTAAGTACATCTTTATAAATGCGCTTGAAAAAAAAATCAAATTTTAGCGGAATATCTTACTTTAATGTAAGTGAAACGGAGTATGAGGTTGAATTTTTCAAAAACAATTTTCTGAAAATCGCTAATTCCGTGCGTAGAGACAGAGCAGTATCTCTACTATTTATAGAAAAAGAACCGAGCAGGGGTGAGTTTCACAAAACCGTCGAAAAAATAAGAACGTATTATTCAGAGAGAGAGAGCGTTCAGAGTTCTTTTTATATAGTTTTTGGCTAAGACACTTTTGGGAAACTCACCACTGATTGTTTTCTGACGTAAGTGTGTGGTGTCCCGATTCCTAGGTAAAGATTTCAAGCCCTACCCCTTGTGGCTACAATCTGTGAAGTCAACTTCGAAAGGGAGGGCCCTCAAAATCGAGTGGTAGGGCTAAGGGAGGAGAAATGGGACTGGGCCTTAATCCGGCAATCAGTAACAGTGAACAGCTGGTACAGGCGTGCTAAAGCCTGGAGAGCCATAAATGTGGGCTGTCTGGGGGATCATGAGGGAGACCCTGTTTGAGAGACCCTGGGGTATTTCATACCAGCTAGGGCTGCTTAAGCTTCCACAGAGATGTTTCTTTCATGTGACCACCTCACCTGCAACCTGCCTTAGAAGCAGAAGTGCTCCGAAAGCAGCGAAAAAACACAACCTGTTAAACTGAGCAGTCATTCCTCTCCATCCCCAACCCGTCCTTAAATTTCAAACCAACCAATAGTACAGTGGTCTTGGAGTTTATACTGGGAGCTAGAGTTTGAAATTTTAACGCTAAACTGTAGGAGATCCTCTGAAGCTGAAGCTACTCTTCGATAACATTTTGGCCGTAGTGAGTGTGAATTTTACTGAATAAAGGCTATGGGGAAAATCCTCCACTTTGCCTCGCAGCACTGACTTGAAGTCCACCGTGTAGTGTCACACACCTGTAGAGCTTATATTTGGAGCTAAATGCCTTGGGGCAGTGGGGCTGGGAGCAATGGAAAGGCTTCTCTCCCGCGTGGCAGAAGGCGTGGAGTCGGAGCTTATCTTGCGAGCTGAAGAGGGCGCCACACACTAAACACTCGTTACTGCTCGCTCCTCTCTCCTCCTTCTGCGTCTCCCTCTCCCTCTCTCTCTCGAGCTCTCTCTCTTTCTCCGTCTTCACTTGAGCTGGACCTCCGAACAGTTTGGCGCCGGCTCGTCGGTCCTCGTCCTCCGTCGTCAGTGCGGTAACGTGGCGTAGGGCATCGGCGGCAGATGCTGCCATGGCAGCCCTAGGGTGCCGTTGCCATTGAAACACGGCCGTGGCTGCCCAGCTGCCAGCCTCTGCTTGGATTCCGGGGTGGGGTTTAAAGAGGTGTGGTGCTTGGGGAGGGGCTTGTGCAGTCTCTCTCACTTTCTCAGTCCTAAAGTAGAGGAGAAAAAAAAAAAAAAAGACCTTGGCTTCATCAGACTTTGGCTTCCCAAAGCGTATTTTTAACAAAAGGCGTGATTTTTATTTTTAGACACTTACCTTTCTTTTCATTTACAGCTTGCCTTCAGGAAAAATGACAATGTGGCTTCTCTCCGTCTTTCTCTCACCCAGTCCCAACTGCAGTGGGAGGGGCTGAGTAGGCACTAGTTCTGCTCATTTTGTTTGCTCTGCTAGAAAATGAGAAAATGTGGATATATTAGTATTAATTTAAAGCCCCTGTTCTTCTTTGTTAAACTGTCCTCAAATCTGCAAGTGAGTACGTACTGTATGTGGTAAAATGAGGTAAACGTATTAATTGTGATAGCTGTATCGCTGTTGGTGAACCTGGGAGTCTACATTACTATAAATCCATTTAAAATTAGTGTAAATTTACTTCAACAAACTTAATCACATTAATCATACAGTTCAGAAAAAATATTTTAAATAGAACTAACAGAAGTTTATTTAAAGATCCCGTATTATGAAAAAAAATCACTTTCTGTTCTTTGTCAAAGTAAACTCTGTCATCTCGGCTATATACTGTACAGATATACAGAGAGACGAGACGACGTGGCTCCAGTTTTTACAGCGCAATAAGAAAGAGGGAACAAAGAACAAATAAGGCACATGGAATAAACAATATATAAATAGAATATGAAATATACATTTTAAACTATGAATGGAGTACTCTAAACTAGAACTAGAAATAGAGGTTGATAGAGAGACAGTATTACAGTAGTAAGTGGAAATTTTCTTTTACACTGGAAGAGGTTAGAAACAGTTTCAATACGAAAAATTCTATAGAGTCTACTAATAAAACAGTATCTCTTGAAAAGTATGACTAACATTTAAGTTTGTGCAGATATTATAACAGTGGAGAACCAGAGTCAATAATTATAACAATTATTTTTCAATAATTTGCGCGGATACGGTTAGTTAGAAAGTGACCAGTTCAACTGGACATCCATTTGGGTCTGTACTGCCTCTAGTAAATATTAATATCACCAGTCTATGATCCAACTACTATAGGAAACTTGAAGATTGTTGTTTTCTCATCCTGTTAGTCCGAAATAATAAACGCAAAACTCTGCACATCACGTCCAGATACGCTTTTCCTGTAAGTTTGATAAAAATGGTCAATTATGTTAGTATCAACGTACTTATATCAGAAATCGTGCGGTTAAACAAGTCGTTTAGATTTCTTCCCTACTTCCACGTCACATTAGGGAATATCTGAATAACTCCACCCTCCTATCTGAGAATCTCCGCCCAACTGCTAGCGCTTCCTGATCTGGTGGAGTGTTGTGCTGAACATGTACGACTGGTGGTATGGATGGTCTGTTAGCAGCAGCCATGTGGATTATTTTCACGTGAGGTTAACACTCGCCGCGCTGTCTAGGCCCCAGTTCCGGAGTGGGACGTGTGTGAGCGGCAGCTCAATCGCATTTAGGAATGCTGATGAGAAACAGCCTGTTCTGAAAGGGACTGAAATAGAGCGGTAAAAAGCGGGCGTAAATGCCTCATCTGAAAGGTATTACCTCAGAGACATGTTAAGTGGAGCTCATAGACCTATTTTAATTGGTTGAAAAAATGTATGATACGGGAACTTTAAAAATGTATGGTGATGCAAAGTGAATTTGACCAAAATTCAAAATCAAATACACAAAACATTTTCTTGCTTGAAGTTAACGAGAGCAGAGTGGACACAACGCTAGAAGTAAAAAGCTGTGTGTGTTCACGGCCACATGCATGTTCTGTTGTGTGTGTGTGTGGGTTTTTATGTAGGCCTGTGTTATGAGGCAGCATAAGGGCTCCTGCAAACCCAACACACGGCTTGTAGCTTTGTTGCTACGGCAGACTGTTATAAGTCCACAAATGTGTTTCTTTACATGCAGGTTATACGTTTAAATGTGTTAACTCTTTTTAATATTTTTATTTGAATTCTTTTATAACCGAACGTTTTTAAAACTTGCAAGTAATCTCAAATAGGGTAGGGTTGGCAATATAAGATGAAATCAATATCATCATTTATTCCATGACAATATTTATTACCATTAAAATGGTATTATTTTCAAGAGTCAAGAGCATGTCTGAATAGGTCTTAACGGAACCTCTTACTTAAGCAGTTTTTGGAGAAAGCTTTTATTGAACGTACTGATAAAATCAAAGACTTTTGAGAGATTCTGACTGTTCGTATTAATGCATATCCAGCAAATATTAATATCACCAGTCTATGATCCAACTACTATAGGAAACTTGAAGATTGTTGTTTTCTCATCCTGTTAGTCCGAAATAACAAACCCAAAACTCTGCACATCACGTCCAGATACGCTTTTCCTAGTGAATCTCATGACCTGTAACCACTAAACAGTTCGAAGTCCACCTGGTTACAGCAAACCAGAAAACAGAGAGAAAGCTAAATGTTAACGTGCTGTATGCAATATAATCATCCATGTGTGGACCTGTGTGTGTGTGTGTGCGAAGAGGACATGACAGCTGTGCTCTAGCGCTGTGGCCGTCCTCCCACAGGGAGGGCAAGTGGGGGGTAACAGTCGTCCCTTTCAGGCCTTCCAGGGAGCTCTGCTTCATTGTCATGCCTCTTCATCACACACATGCTAACGTACGCACAGACACGCATCCAATCCGTCATGCTTGAGACTGTGCCTTCTCTATGTGCAGAACACACACGCACACGGAATTGCGAAACGTGTTTTCTAAACCCACCATAACATGTAAATAAGCTGAGCGATCACGACTTCATGAGAGAGTAAAATCTATTTTAGGAAGAGCTAATTCTCTAACACTTGCTACACATTCATTTATACTTATACTCACATCAATACAGAACTGTTTACAGCATTTTTTCACACCTGCCTAAAACTTTTGCACAGTACTGTATATATATGACAGAACACATCACACTTCATCTTGTGCACATCAACATGCAACACAAAGCAGAACGCGAAGAGAGCGTCGCAGAGAAACTCAAAATTCAGATGATAGGATGTAATGTCATTCTTGGATAAACGGTGATGAGACAAACTTATTCATATCAATGCAGAAAGCTCATTTACAAATTAGTTTTTAAAATGCTAATTTGGTGGATTTTAGATGTAAACATATTAAGGTTAGCCAATTATTTTTGAGGTTTATATTGTCAAATAAAATCTTACTTCACTGACAATATTTTTTGACAAATATGTTTATAATGTCTAACAAAAAGGCTAAGTGACTGTAAATTATGTCCAGAAAAACATCCAAAATTTCCTAAAATAAACTTTACAACCATTACAACTTGAACAACACATATAATTTGAACAGTTTACTACACTCTGTACTAAGCACAAAAAATGTGTAGATGTTATATATAAAATTGGACAAGTGATGCTGGTTTGAAGGCAGAAGGGAGTAACAGCAAATATTGATTTGATTTAGATTTTTCTTTTGTTCGCTCACTTTGCATTTTGTAAATTGATAAAAATAAACAATCATTATTTATATTTCTGAAAGTATTCTTTGTTTACAGCATTTTTCACACCTGCCTAAAACTTTTGCACAGTACTGTATGTCTAAACTATACATTGTAACATTAAAATGTGTAATTATGAACCTGGGGCAGTCAGAGTTTAGAGATTTGGCCCCGTGATCAGAAGTTCACTGGTTCAAGTTCCGAACCAGTAAAGGTACCACTGAGATACTCATGACTGTCCCCAAGCCCGGGCGCTGCCAAAAAAGATGCCCACTGCTTCTTCACGGATGGATTAAATGCAGAGGTCACATTTCGGCGTGCTGTGCTGTGGCGTGTTCATAATCACTCAGTAAAATCACAAAAAATCATTAAAACCTAACTCTACTCTCAGAAAATCTTTTGACTTTTAATTTTTCAAATAAAGCATTGGTATTTAAGCAACAAAAATGTTGTCGCAAAGCCATGAAAATCTTTTATTTCATTCGTTCTTGTATTTTCATGTTCTCTGAAACCTGTACACGCCACACACACACGTCCTCTAGCTCTTGCGTCTCTTTATTGCAGAGTTCCTTGTTCCTCTGCCAGCTCTTGTCCTGTGAGGTCAGCAAAGCATGACATTCGCCTCGTCTCTGTAGAGGTGGGACTATCACCACGACCCCCATTTCTTTCTACCCTTATTTTCTCCCCACTTCCCTCTCTCTCTTTCTCCGTCTCTCCCTCGGCTACTGTCACCTTAGCCGAGTATGACGACCACGGAGGCTATTTTTGGCCACTACACAATTTTTTCTTTTCCGGAGCACATTGTGAGTTGTGGGGTCGTCGCTTCCTGAGTCCTCCAAAGCCCCGCGGACTTGCTTCACGTCCTGATTTTTCTACTTGAAGGAGGGTGTCAGAATCTCGTAAAACTACATGTAATACACAGCAAACGTTCAAGTTCAAGTTGTAATGAGAAGTTAATTTTAGTCACGTAATTTCGATGTTTTTCTGGACATAATTTACAGTGTTTTAGCCGTTTTTTCTAGTCATTGTAAACATAATTGTCAAAAAATATTGAAAGGAAGCAAGATTTTATTTGACAAAACAAGTCTCAAAATTCACTCGCTAACCTTAATATAAGTTTACATCTGAAATCCACCAGAAATCAAAAAATTTGAAAATGAGGTTTGGCATTTATATGAATATGATTCTCTCATCATCACCATCGTTTATGCCTGAGTAAATAAAGTCGGTTCAAGTACGAGTTTCTCTGCGACTCTCTCTCCGCGTTCTGATTTGTGTTGCATGTGGATGTGCACAAGATGAAGTGTGATGTGTTCTGTCAGTCTGAACTATTTCTGTCTGCTGGTCCCTCCTACCTGAGGAAGGTGTACTCACTGACCTTAGAGGAGCTCTCAGATTGGTCGACTCTTGAGTCCTGGTTTGCATTCTTATTGCGGTTCCTGCCTTCTGATTGGAGCTCGTGTGATTTGAGCAGCTTAAGAGCCTGACGCTTTTAAAGGTCCACTACGTCCACAGTGTGTTTAGCACTTCAGCTGGTTAGTGCTGCGTGTGGCCTTTACGGCCTTTACAGAAAAGATGCAGTGGAAGTAAAAAGTAATAATGAATGAAAGCGTGTTGAATTTATGGAGTTCATTTTAGTTCTCTCATTTTCACATCATTTAAAGCTTCTTTAAAATGAATGAACCTAGAGTTATTACTGAAGTATTAAAATTATTTGAAGTTTTTAATTAATTACTCATCTTTCTTAAATCATTAAAATGATCTGTTAATGCGCTAAATTTCATTTAAAGTTAAACATTTTACAATGTAGAATATATATATATATATATGTAATACACTATACATTACTTGTTACTGGTATTCAAATGTAATCTGCTACCTTACAATATTTCTGTCTCAGAACTGTAATTGTTACATGACTTCTGTAACTTTTCAGTTACTTTCACCAAAATAACTGTGAAGATATAACTTGACATTCTAATATGAGAAAAAATATTTTTTGTAGCATAATGATTGTGATAACCAGGCTACAAACAATATGATTAATATAACTGACAAAGTAAGGGCTTAAGAGACAATTCAAGAAACATTAACAGCCAAAATGAAAAATGACTAGAATTTGTTTGGGTTTTGTTTGTTTGTTTGTTTGTTTGTTTTTTGATGACTAGAATTTGAATAACATCACAACAGAGGTGGAATAAATATTAAGTCTAGGCTTGTTCATCATTAAACAAAACAAAACTATATCCCACATTAATGCTCACTATAATGACAAGAAAAGATGAATTTTTCTTACGATTGTCATTCCTTTATTCTCTTTGAATTCAAGAGATTCACAACATAAGTCATGCATAATGCTCGAGGTGTTTTTTCAAAATTGCTAGTGCTATTTCTCGACGTCGATAGTTCTTTAGGGTTTGGGCAAAGATTGCTCTTCACTAAAACATTCTTTTTGTCTTCATCCCTGACGAACTCAAAGTAATGCGCAAACGTCCACCTCGCAAAGGTACGGTCTTCTGCCATCTCAGCCTTATGTGATGCACTGTGCAAGGGGCTCAACTGACCACCAACAGGAAATACTCTCGCGCATTTTTTTAAATCACAGATAATTAATATGAGGTCTCGCGGTCTTGCTGTTTTTAAACAAATACATGTTTGGATAAAAGTGCTTTGTAACGCTCGCGTTACTGAACATGTACCGAGTAAAATATTACTGAAAATTGATAAGTAGTGCCTTACATTACTATGTTACAGCAAAAAGTAATCCATTACTGTAACTCGTTACTTTTGTAATGCATTACTCCCAACATTGTATGTATGTATGTATATATTGTATATATGTGTGTGTGTGTGTATGTGTGTATATATATAATGTATATATGTGTGTATATGTGTGTGTGTATGTATATGTGTATATATATATGTGTAGAATGTGATTGTAGTGAAAGTTGTTTTAAATTCCATTTTTGCTTGCTGTTTTGGCCATTGCACGAAATGTCCAGTCTTTGCTGGTTAATTGTCTTCTTTCTAGTCCGACGTCTTGCAGCAAAGCTTTTCTTCCTCTCATTTCACACTATGAATAAGATAAAAGTGGCCATTATAGTAACCGCCTCCGAGCCAGACTGAGAAACAGAGACTTGTGGGTGTTGTTCACGTGACAAAAGATTGTTTATGAAAGAAAAACACTTCTGTTTCCGTTGTCATGAGGTTTTTTTTCTTTCTTTTTTTTTTTTTTAAAGTGAGGCAGGAAAAATGGCGGGCAGATCTGAAATGTTCATATTTATTACTGAGCGTCCTTTATTTGGAAAACACGCTGGTCTTAAGCTATAATGCAGAGCGCTTTCAACACTTAGCTTTATTCTGTGTTCTGCTGTGACATCACTATAAGGATTTGTTGTCGGTTCCAAAATTGTATTACTTTGTATTACTCAAAGTCAGTTGATTGTTACGCGCCAGCAATCTATAAGAAGGGTTTTGTGTTTATTCTCTGTAAGAATTTGGAACATGAAGAATTTACACTGCAAATAAAGCAGTTTGTAGTAGTTTCAAAATGAGCACTGTATTATAAAACTGATCAGATTTGTCAGCATTTTGGAAAGTAAATTGTATCGTGTTTTGTCCACAAGCAACACGTTTCAGCAGTGAGTGTGTGTTTTTCCCAGTAATGAGAGGGTTAAACGGGAATGCGGGAAGCTGCCCTCTGACCTCCAGGCCAAAGGAATGTGAAAACCCTTTAATCTCAAAACAAAACGTCAGATGCACTTGTGCAGCCTATATGCACTTCCATACCCCCACACTCACACACCCACCCACCCACCCGCTCACACACACAGGATATTTTCACACAAGTAAATATCTGTGCTTATATGAATCTGGACCTGTTACATATAGCGTTGTTTTACATGTATGAAAAATTTATCTTATTTATTTAAAGAAAAGAACATTTGACTTGCCTGTGCTTATTGTAGTTTGACACTAGATATGATCCAACAAAAATAAAGCAAAAAGACTAGAGTTAATTGGTCACATTAATTTATACTACTTTCAAATTATAAATACAGACCATCTCAAAAAATTAGAATATCGTGAAAAATATTTTTTGTCACTCATTTCAGAAAGTGAAACTCATATACAGTATTATATAGATTCATTACGCATAGAGTGAAATATTTCAAGCCTTAATTTCTTGTAATGTTGATGATTATGGCAAAATTCAGTGTCTCAGAAAATTAGAATATTACATAAGATCAATTTTAAAAAAGGATATTTTAAACAGAAATGTCAGGCTTCTGAAAAGTATGTTCATTTCTCTGCACTCAGTACTTGGTCGAGCCTCCTTTTGCATGAATTACTGCAACAATGTGGTGTGGCATGGAGGCGATCAGCCTGTGGCACTTTGATCAGCCGTTGCTTTGATAGCGGTGTAGTAAAACGTCATATTATATTGTCCAATTTTATATATAACATCTACACATTTTTTGTGCTTAGTACAAAGTGTAGTAAACTGTTCAAATTATATATGTTGTTCAAGTTGTAATGGGAAGTTTATTTTAGGAAATTTTGGATGTTTTTCTGGACATAATTTACAATCACTTAGCCTTTTTGTTAGACATTGTAAACATATTTGTAAAAAAATATTGTCAGTGAAGTAAGATTTTATTTGACAATATAAACCTCAAAAATAATTGGCTAACTTTAATATGTTTACATCTGAAATCCACCAAATTAGCATTTTAAAAACTAATTTGTAAATGAGGTTTCTGCATTGATATGAATAAGTTTGTCTCATCACCGTTTATCCAAGAATGACATTACATCCTATCATCTGAATTTTGAGTTTCTCTGCGACTCTCTTTTCGCGTTCTGCTTTGTGTTGCATGTTGATGTGCACAAGATGAAGTGTGATGTGTTCTGTCATGTATATATACAGCACTGTGCAAAAGTTTTAGGCAGGTGTGAAAAAATGCTGTAAACAAAGAATGCTTTCAGAAATATAAATAATGATTGTTTATTTTTATCAATTTACAAAATGCAAAGTGAGCGAACAAAAAAAATCTAAATCAAATCAATATTTGGTGTTACTACCTTTTGCCTTCAAACCAGCATCAATTCTTATAGGTACGCTTGCACAAAGTCAGGGATTTTGTAGGATTATAGTCATTATATTATTTTGTAGGATTATAGTCATGTATTTTGTAGGATTATAGGATTATAGATCTGTAGTTAGTAAGATGTTTGGAACAACCTACCAGCCGAGTTCCTTCAGAAACTGTGTGCAAGTGTTAGAAAAAGAACTGATGCTGTTTTGAAGGCAAAGAAATTAGTCACGCAAATATTGATTTGATTTAGAATTTCCTCTTTTGTTCATTCACTGCATTTTGTTGATTGATGAAAATAATGATTAACACTTCCATTTTTGAAAACATTCTTTGTTGACAGCATTTTTTCACACCTGCCTAAAACTTTTGCACAGTACTGTAAATGTATATTGTTTGTATAAACACAGTAAAGACAAGTCACACCTTCTCATCTCACTGTCGTTAATAGAGTATTATTAGGTTTCTTCTGGTTGTCTGAGAAAATATGAGATTTGAGATGTTTTTTTGTGGCTTTGTGAGAAACAGTCCTTATAAGGAAGAAGAATATTTATAAGGGGGCAGTTGGTGGGGCGTAGCGGTAAGGGAGTTGGCCCTGTGATCCAGAGAGGCTTCGGGCCCTATGATTTCTTGTGATGCGAGGAAAAGCATGAATTCAACAAATAAAATGGAATCCGTCGTAAAGAAAGCAGCAGATGTGGTATAATTGGCTGATATCGATTGTGTGTGCAAAAGCAAAACAATGGTTTCCTAATCGAATTTTGGCTGCTGCAGCCTATGCGTGTTGCCTGTTGGGCGGGACTCAGCTTTTCCCACACCTAAGCGCACAGACACAGAGAGCGATCAGCGGTCAGTGATGGCGAAAGAGGCTGAAACACCGAAGAACTCAAAAAATAGCGGAACTGGAGTGTCAATTTGCTAAGTTCGAGCAAAGAACAATACCCAAAAGATTTTTTTATGAATCAGGAGAACAACTCTTTTGTACCTTTTTGCCAGCACCGCTGCACCTGCAAGAACACGTGTGACCACTTACAGTCAAACACTCACATCAAAGCGTTTACGTTTGCACCAAAAATGGTGTTTTGTTGTTTACAGGTTAATGTTTTTACCAAAACGATAAATGTTCTGCTGAACCCAGCACTTTGTTGGCCTGAATAACAGTCATTTAATGTGAATTTTTTCTATTGCATTGTTCTTTTTCCATCCCACTCCATAATTAGACACTTTTTAGGTGAATAAATATGATTATAGCGTAAAACACGGAATTCAGAAGAATAAAAATGGAAAAAGCGGAATTCAGGAAAAAATAAAACAGAATTTAGGAAAAAACAAAACGGATTTCGCCGAGTCTAGGGTTCAAGTCTCGGACTGGTAAAGGTACCGCTTAGGTACTCATGAGCAAAGTACCCTCCGCTGCTCCTAAGCTGCCAAAAAGTGCCCATTGCTCCTTTATGGATGGGTTAAATACAGAGGTCACATTTCATTGTGGCGCTGTGCTGTGTTCATAATGACAACGTAACTCACTTAAAATTCACTTATAGAAAAGTTGCAGGGTCAATTTGAAAAAAGAAACAAAACTAAAACAGAAGAAAGATCCACTTTTATTTACTGAGTTTAAGATTTGTGTGTAGTTTTAGGGCCTGTGTGAACCGTTTTTCCCGCTGCGCGTGCTCAAAACCTCACTTCAGACTGCTTTCTCTGCGCTTTCTCTCAGCGTTAATCGTTGCCAAGTTACGAAAAGCACCACAGAGCACTTCTCGTTTGTTCCAATTTCCTTAGGTTTCTTTGAGATCGCCAGACAAGATGGAGAAATCGCATCTCTCAGCATAAGTGGCAGCGTTTAGAAATGGCAGTCCAGCGTCTTGAGGCAGAGACAGGTGCAGGAACCCCTTCTCCGGCTGCTCAGATATACCGCCATTTTATGGCGAAACTCTTGACAGTGCATGCCGCCCTTCCTTCCCGATTTTGATTGGCTAGCGAGAGAAAGCGGCACTGGCGCTGTTGGTATGATTTCAACGAAGCGCTCTGAGCACTGCCGCAAAAGCGTCTCCACGGCGGGGGTTTCCCGCTGAAAGGCGTTTGAAACGTTGTATTGATAAGCGCTGCCAGGCGTCACTAGGTTTTTTAAGGACAGAGGCTTAGCCCCAAAGAGATGCCTACGATATGAACAGAGCGTAAGTAGCATGAGCACAAAAATTTCTGAAGCAGAAAACAAAGACTGAGAAATTGCTTTTCAACTTTTTGGACAGATGCAAACATCTTAGGCCACCAACTGGAGTTGTTGTTTCATTTCAGTCTGTTAAACTAAAACAAAACAAGTGACACAAATCAACATTATGCTAACAGTTGAACTTAGTGTACTTTAGCAGGTTTTTATTCATCAAAATGGGAGCACCTGGTTCATTAATTACATGGGACTCTCTGCTGTGATGAAGACTAACTTTCTTGAAAAACGTGCGCATAGCCATGTTGTCTTGCTGTGTGCAGCGTGTCCGCTAGTGTGTCCGCAGGTGTAGATGCAGCGGGGTGTTAAGTAGCAGTGAAAACGTGGACTGGATTTTCAGTAATGTGGCGTTCCCTGTGAACAACTGGAACGGATTGGATAACGAAGCACTGACGCTACCTTAACACTGTAAAGCGAAAGGAACCAACAGATTTATGATCATGTTCAAGTGAATAGTGACAGGTTTATATTATTATTTATTTAAACTCACATTCCCGCGTCTTTATATTGAATTTGTCTGCAATTTTTGTAAAAAAAAAAAACAAAAAAAAAAACCCCTAATGATTTAGGGGCTTAGAATATTTTAAGGAGGCTTCAGCAGCCTAAATCATACCAACGCCACTGGGCGCTGCCTACGAAAAAACAAGTTTGGTGGATACGGCCCTCATTTACATTAAGTAGTCAATCCAACTACCTTACCAAGGTAGGTGTATGTGTGTGAGTGTGTGTGTGTGTGTGTGAGTGTGTGTGTGTGTGTGTATCATCATCGTATTTTTGGGCTTGACAGCGTATGAGCTCTTCATCACACTGGAACTTTCCTGTACTCGCACTGGGTGTTGTTTGCAGTAGTGGACAGGTTTCAGTTCCTCTGTTAATGTCCGCTTGGGCCTGAGTAATGACACCACCCTGTCACACACACACACACACACACACACACGCACACACACACACACACACACACACACACACACACACACACACACACACGCACACGCACACACACAAAGCTTGCACTGCCAAACGCTCACATCCCCGACAGTTAGACCTTGCTAGATCTGGGTATAAGCACGGGATGTGGCCAGAGTGCCTGTTCCCTGACACACACACACACACACACACACACACACACACACACAGCAAGTCAAGACCCTAAACAGAGACGAAGCTAGAATTTAGCTCGCTGTGGTTGACAGTTAGAGGATCAGTCAGCTCTCCTCGTCTCTGTGTGTCATCATGTTTAGGATGTGAGACGACTGATTAGCCACCAGAGTCTTCGCACTTTTGCGAGCTTGTTTTGAAAAATTATTCACTTCGGTACCATATCGGTTCGCCGTCTACGTGATAAACGTATGGGCCACACACTCGCAGTGAAAACTGGGGCCAAGCATGAAATCAGATTTATTGCTCACACAAATGTGACTCGGCACGGCGAAACCAGTCGCTTGACGCAACGGAGGTTTCTGAGGTTTCATTCCATATAGGTATCGTTTTGGGAAGCTTGATTTCACGCCCTTTCCTTGAAAACATCATAGCACTCAATTTTGAAAATTTGAGAGAAGCAGCTGGTTTTTGCCGTGGAGGGTCACGTATTGAATAATTTTGCTTGATTCTGGTACCTTTTTTCTTTTTTATCCTCTTCTTTTCTTCAAACTTTTGATTTTTGCGTGTGTGAAAAATACACTAAAACTATAGTGAAAATAAGCTAAACTAAAGAATGTAAGGCAGGACATTATCTGAAAAGGTTCCTGCCTCCTAACAGCTTTTGCGGAAAAAGCAGTTTGCCTGACAGTTAACGGAAGCTAGCGAGTCGGTGACTGGAATCTTTAACCACTTTTTCTCCTTTCCTCATGGCATTTATAATTAATAAAAAGGCAGGAGAACAGGACAAAAAGTTTTTTTTAATGTGTTTTGAACCCAACCCGCAAAGTGCACTTTGTGCAGTTTTGTTTCCTTTGTGAAGCTGTTGTAAGGCAAAAACAGGCAAAAAAAAAAGCTCTAGAGGTGGGATAGTCACCAACGGACCGAGAGGGCGTCGGTTCAAAAATAGCTCTATTTTCCTCCAGGAACTACCAACGTGGTGTTTTCACACACTTGATCCGTTCAGCCACTGGCGAACTCGATTAGTCAGCATTTTTTTATGTACATGGAACACACCAAAGCGAGCTTCGGACCCTGTCTAGAAACGGCTTTAAGTCCGGCGCGGTTCGTTTAACTCGCGTCTTCTGAACACAAAGCGCTCCCGACAGTTTTTATTCGAAGAAAAAAGGAAAAAAACTACACCCAGGAATTACTAAAACATTGGTCGAGCTCCTGCTAATTAAGTATGAACAGAGAAAAGGACTGAGGCTCCACACACAGGCTGAGTGGAGCAGAAAGAACCGAGTCCCTTTCCGATAGACTCACAGGAGTGTGAACATAGAAAAGAACCGAGTTCCCTTTCTGTTGGTCCACACAGGAGCACTTCTAGAAGGACTGAGTTCAGTTCCTTTAAAAGAAAGGACTATATGTAAAAGCACCCTTAGTCTCTGAAACAGACCCTTAACTGGAATTTGCTTGATGAGATCGTCCCTGCTGATTGTCCTCTGGATAAGAGTGTCTGGTAAATGTAAATCCAAATTGTGGCCACAGAAAGTGAAAGTGAGTGATTATTTGTCATTGTCAACTAGAGCTGAAATGATTATTCGAATAATTCGATTACAAAAAAATGGTCGAGGCAGAATTTCTCAGAATTGAAACGTTTAAGTCATTTACTACGCTTCAGCATCTTGCGCTTGTGTTTCACAGGCGGCTTATTAATAGCACAATATTTTCAGTGGTAGTCAAAGGCAAGAATAGATCCTCTGTATGTGAAAGTAGTTGTGAGATATTCCGTGCACAAAAACAGAAGTAAATGTGTAAGCATAAATGACATTTGTTGCGATGCAAACTGCAGCTACGTGTGTGGCGTGGCGCCGTGCCTCGCTAAAACACTCAGTGTTTCTGTCAAAACGTCCCCTTTATTACAGACAAAACGCGTAATTTAGCTGATAAATAACCACAACAACCAGCGTTCCACTCACAATACAGACATTTATTGAGATTTTCCCATCGATTTTTTTTTCATAGTTCGTTCCGGAACGCAACTGAACCCTTTATTGTGGCGTGTAGCATCTTGGCGAGGATTATGGGAAATGCAGTTCTCTTCCAGAAAGGCCAAAAAGCCAACTCATTTGCCCCGGCCAAGTGGTTCCAAAATGACCCTTGAACTTCATGTTTCTTCATTTTCAATTGAATACAACAACTTATAAAAAAGCGTACATAATACTTCTACTCACACTACAATAAGCATAACTAACAAATGTATTGTCATTTGTTTTTTTTATTTTAATGTATCAAATTACCAAGGTGTCGATATCGATAGATTATTCGATTACAAAAATAATCATTTGTTGCAGCCCTATTTTGAACACACTACAGCACATCAACGAAATGCAGCCTCTGCTTTTGACCCATCCGTGAAGGCAGTGGGTAGTTGACATGGTCAGCACCGGGGAAGCGTGCTTGGATGGTACGCCATGAAACACTCAGTGGTAACTTTACCAGGTCCGGGTTGAACGTGAACTTCTGATCGAATGAGCTTGTCAAACCGTTACTACTCCATATTTAATCCGTCCACAATGTGCATTCTCAGATCGATTGCTTCAGCCAGCCACAACCTGAATCTGTGTTGGGTCTCGTGGGAGCCCCAGATATAAACACTGGCACCATTTATCGGTGTCTTATCTCAAGCAAACTACCTTCCTACTGAAGAGTCCCTTTGGAATAATTTAACGCCAGATTGCAGCACTCAAAATTTGTGATTGTGATAGCGTTGGAGGGAACGCTACAGACAAACTCCAAACGGCAAACTCTGGGGACGCAACTGAGTATCTCAAAACCTGGGATGAAGATTTCACATGTGTAAAAAATTCGGTATAAGGACTAGTTGCCTGTAAAAATAAATAATGGAAGTGTTCAAAATAAAAAATCATTAATGAGATGTAGCCGATCCGATAAGTGGATGCGGTATCGGGATCGTTAACCATCATGAAACAGCTGGATCGGTATCGGCCGGCATTGGGTTGTTCTAACGGAGCAGATCTGTTTTCTGAATTTTCTAGAATCCAACCGTTTGAACTTTATTTTATACTTCAGCTAAAGCTTATTTCACAAGGGCGGCAAATAAATAAATAACCACAATAACCAGCGTTCTACTAACAACTCTGCCGTTTATTTAGATTTTCTCATAGATTTCCCATCGTTTATTCTGCTGGATCCGGGGCGCGCCCAGAGGATCGTGGGAAATGTAGTTCTCTGCAAAAGCAGCTCATTTTATAAGCCAAATTAGTTCAAAATGACAAACTTCAGTATTCATTTCAATTGATCAATTTTTTTTCAATTTTATAATTATATAATATTTATGTCTAAACCAACAATTTTTGAGAACAAATAATTTAGCATATACATGTGTGTGTGTAATTATTACATTGTTTTAGTAGGAAAACTGTATTTAAATCAAGCATTTCCTTAAGCATAACAATAATCTCAGTCATGTATTCAGACATTTTAAAGTATTATTTTATATTACTTTAAATGTTGTTTAAAAGACTGTGACTGTGTCAGTTTATGTCGGTATCAGCAGATATCCATATTTACAATATCGATTATGGGACATAAAAAAAGTCGTGCTCGTCCACATCTCTAGTCATTATAGTTTTAATTACTGATAAAATTTCAAATTCCTTTTGTACAGACTTCAAACTGATGACATCACTGGCAGAAAAAACGCCGATGTTAGAAGACAAAGAACAAGTGTTTAACACTGAATGTGTTTAGCTTTCCTCATACTAAACATCAAATAATGCACTTTCAAGCGGGAAGTTTTTAGAATTAAACTTTTAACACAGCAATTCAGCTGCAAACCCACACGACCGCACAATGCGACAAACCTCAATTAAGACCCTCATTTCCACACTAAGCGGTTTTATACACTGCAACAAAACACAATGGGGGTGTTACTAAATTGAGATATACTTGGACTAAGTTCAGAGTCCAATTCTTGGGCTGCTCGTGGCGTCATGGTAGAATATTATGATCAAACCAGTGAGTCCTGAAGTTCAAATCCAGAACCGGTAAAGTCACCACTGAGGTACTCGTGAGCAAGGTACCAAGCACTGCTCCCGGGCGCTACCCTCGTTAGCTGCCCACTGCTGACGTGCAGAACCCAGGGAGCACTGGAACTTGAACTGGCAACCCCCTGATCCTGGAGCCAACTCCGTAACTGTTACACCTGCATTATGGCCAAAGGCGAGCTCAGTCTCGAAAACTGGGGTGAAAGCGATATTGGTCTTTCATGAGATATCGATACGATTGTTTGCTAAGATTCTTGAGCGATAACAGATATTTGGAACCTATACACAAATAAAAATTTTAAAATCTTGCATTTTACCACTTTAAACTCGGGTGATATATATATACTATAAATATAAGACTTCGAGTAATTGATTAGCTACTAGGTGTGACATGTGGCCAATCAGAAATTTAATAGGCGGGACATTAAATGAAGCAATAGGAGTCGAACAAACAGCACAGAGAGAAGAGGCAGCAGTGGAGCCACAGTGGCGTCACCTTGTAATGACTTAGTATCAGTGATGGTCAAAATTTAAGCACTGATGGATGTCATCAAAATGCCCATCATTATTTGATAATCAGCGACGTCATCGGTCCTTTATTTTATTTACAGCTTTAAAGCTTTTGGGAAAATGCCACCGGCTTACTCTCAATGCCCGTCTTACCCACCACAGGGGAACGTCTTGTGTTCCCTGTCTTCTTTATCTAATTGTGCTTGCGTCTCTTGCATCTGTTGTCTTTTGTGAAGGCGTTTCTGTGTTTGGTTTAAGTTCTGTAATGAGGAGTTTATGTCTGGATCTCACACCTGCAGTGCGTTTGTCTTTAAGCAATTAGTTACCATCAACAACGAGCATTTGAAGGTAAAACTGACCAACATTATTAAACCAGCCCCGAGAGTCGTTCCCAAACCCGAAAGCGGGCAAAGGCAAATGACCCGGACAACTTAACACGAAAATTACAGATTGCAAACCAAAACCTTTTCCAAGATGGCATGGCGTGTTTGGCTCAAATAAAGAAATTAGGCGTGAGGAGCCGCAGGCAGGCAAACCCTAACCCATGGCCTCCAACCCAAACAATCGGGACAATATGACAAACATTCCTTCCCTCATTCTCTTTTAATGCCTTCATCTTACTGTTGCCGTGGTTAACGCGGGCACATGTGAGGGGCTGATGGGAAAATAAACAGGCTAAATTAAAAAGGCGCCCAGGCATGAACCCACCTACTGGTAGGGTTCAAATTCTAAAATGAACATGTAGTGTCAGTTTTACTGAACAACGTGTTTTATTTCTTTATATATTTTTTAGTAATTCACGGCTTAGCCAAATCTGGGGACAAGCCCTTGAATTTGCAGTGGTGGTGGATTAACTAAAACAATTCTTTATGTTGCGTGTGTGGCTCTACAGAGCTAAAGAGGACGATGAAATCTGTCCGTTTGTTCTTCTCAAAGTTGAAAAGCAATCATGGAACTGAGAAATGAGAAATAATAATAATAATAATAATAATAATAATAATAATAATAATAATAATAATAATAATAATGATGATAATAACAATAACAATAATAATATCTAATTATTATTAATTATTTAATAATATATTATTAATGTGTGTATATATTAATAATATTATATTATAACAACAAAAGAAAAATTAAATAAATTTTCAGCAACTTTAAAATATTCCAAAAATTCAAAGTAATAAAATTATTTTTATGTACTATTATTTATTGTTAAGCAACCTTAAGATTGTGAAATATAACTATTATATAAAAATAATAACTACACAAATATAACAAAATTAAGTTAATAGTTATTATTTTAAACATTATTATTATTATTATCATTAAGTCATATTTGTGTGGTGATTATTATGTAAATACACTTAAACGTGTGGGTTGCAAAGTTTTATGCACGTTTTTATACAGCAGTTTTATGGACATATGGCCATTCATGAGTTAACTTCCAACTTCTAATTTGATTATCATTTAAGTTTTTAGATCAATAAAGTTTATGAAAGCAACAGAAATTTTCATTAAATAATATCAGATCAGGCTAGTTTCATTTGATCTAACTTTGCTCTTTCTTATCTTCTCCCTTTTAAGTACTCATTGTTTGTGTGTGTGTGTGTGTGTGTGTGTGCGTGCCTGCGTATGTGGGCGAGAGTGGGTGTTTATGAATAAAAAGACATCTGGTTGACATACGGCTGCCCAACAGAGGGAGGGTAGGGAGGACGAGGAGGGGAAAATACTAATTAGAAAATTAACAGGCTCCGCAAACAAATGGCAATTTGAGCGAGTTCCCTCCTGCACTAATTGGCAAGTAAACAATGGCAGAGGAAGCCAGGCGTGGTGCCCTCCGAGGAGCGAGGGAGGGAGGGAGGACCAAGTGTCTCAGTGGCACGTCTCAAAAGCACCGCTACTCCATACACACAACAGGAAAGACTACGTATGTGTGTGTGAGTGAGTGGGTATTGATGGCTTTGTGGGGAACTTTGAGAGGAAAAATGAGAAAAGTATTTATAGAAAATGTGCTTGTTTTTATTTGAGAAATAAAAAGAGAATAGATGTGCTTTTGGTTAAGCGAGGTTAAAGGATTAGAGATTTGAAATTAAAATTATATACTGTAGATCTAGTCATTATGGGAGTCTATGGAAAAATCTCAAAAAAATGTGTGTATGTGTGTGTGTGTGTGTGTGCGCGTGCAGGTGCGTGGATGCGCAGCTTCTGGGACTTCCCCTTTTAGAATTTATGACCCAAAACACTACTGCAGAAGACTCTTCAGCATCAGACTGCGATGGAAAAAAACCCCTCTTCTGTGCACCTGTGAGTGGAGAAATGTTCCTGCCAAAGCTGTTTGTT
Source organism: Distichodus sexfasciatus (assembly GCA_032718565.1). Lineage (NCBI taxonomy): Eukaryota > Metazoa > Chordata > Actinopteri > Characiformes > Distichodontidae > Distichodus > Distichodus sexfasciatus. The sequence goes on along the minus strand of JAVGVS010000204.1, from coordinate 268,439 downwards.
GATTTGCTAGATTTGTCCCTGTGTGTCCGGCCGTTTGTGTGTGTGAGTGTGTGTGTGTGTTTGGGGCTGGAGAGGGTGGAAAGCGGAGACGGAGAGATGCTGAGCCAGTTCAACAGCAGCACATATGTAAGCAGGTTTATTTTTGTGTGAATGTGTGTGGTGTTGTAATATGTAAATAATATTATTATGTGTGTGTGTGTGTGTGGGGTGGGTTAGGAAGCACTTCTGGCAGGGAGTCCTTGCAGTGAGAAGGAGTTCCAGAGCTGTGGGCACTGAGCCAACGGGGTAACGTGCCAGCGCTCGCTCTCTCACTCACAATGTCTCTCTCCGTTTTCTCTCACTCACCTTCTCTCGGTCTCTCTCTCACTCTCTCAGTCTCACTCTCACCTTGTTTTCTCACCTCAGCATCTGCTCTCTCAGTCTCACTCTCACCTTGTTTTTCTCACACTCAGCATCTCTCTCTCTCTCTCTCTCTCTCTCGCCCATTTATGAGCTATTTATAAATTCCCTTTTCACCACCTTTTTCTCATTCTTTCCTCCGTATTTTAAACTTTTGACTCAATTTTTTATGTGTGATTTATTTATATAATTATCTCAACAATCTCGCGTCGACCGATAATCACCCAGGCTGACAGGCATTTTGACGATGGCATTAAGTCATTACAGGTGGCCTTCTGTCCTGCCGTCTCTTCTCTCTGTGCCGTTTGCTCTCGACTTCCTGCTTCATTTAATGTCCCCACAACAGTCTCTGATTGGCTATATGTCACACAAATGTGTAAGCAATGCTGAAACCTGGTTCTCCTCACCACACTCACACCGCGATGCATGGCGTGAAAGGTCTGAAAGGAGATGGAGAGAGAAGCGTTCAACTTGGTGTTTGTGAAATTCGAAATTCTGACAGGGAGAGATCTGGAGTTTTTGGCTCCAAATGTCAATTATCAGCAACAACTGGTTACGATGTCAGTCCTGAAAAACCAATATTGGTCGACCTCTAACTGAGTAAAGACATCAGAAAAAGTATTAAAATAAATATAACAATTATGGGAACAATGCTGATAGAAAAGAGGCAAAGGCAAAACAACAGCAACAAGAACAAGAACCGAAATCTAGACATGCGGTGTGGAGCTCGCTCACTTAACCCACACTGCTACAGTCCAGGAGAGCTGTGCGGTGGTGGTGGTGGTGGTGGTCTAGTGACTAGGACATTCATCTCCGGACCACAAAGTTGTGGGTTTGAATCCTACCTCCAGCACTACCATAGACTGGGGCTCTATGATTTGTGCGGCGCGAACGCACGGACGGAATCGTGGAATTCAACAAATAAAATGGAATCCGTCGTAAAACACGGAATGTGGTATAATTGGCTGATATCGGTGTGTGGCAAAGCAAAGCAATGGTTTCTAATCAGTTTTAGCGCTGCATTTTATATACGTGTTACCTGTTGAGGCGGGACTCAGCTTTCCACACACACAAATGATCAGATACAGAGGGGGAAGCGTCAACGGTCAGCTATGATGAAGAGGCTGGAACACCGAAGTCCTCAAAAAAAAGACGGAATTCGAGTGTCAATGCTAAGTTTAGAGCAGAACAATACCCAAATGATTTTTATGAATTGGGAGAACAACTCTTTTTGTAAGTTTTGCCAGCACACGAATAGACTGCACCCATAAGAACAACATGTGACCACTTACAGTCAAGCACTCACATGAAAGCGTTCGTTTTGCACCAAAACCAGGTGTTTTTGTTGTTTTACACAGGTTAATGTTTTACCAAAGCAGTAAATGTTCCGCTGAACCCCAGCACTTTGTTGAAGTTGAATAACAGTCATTTAATAATTACGGAAAAAACGGAATTTAGGAAAAGACAAAACGGATTTCATAGGGGCCCTAATAGACCCTTAACCCCGAGTTGCTCTCAGGGAGACTGACCCTCAAATTAGGAACATGACAGTGACTGGATAACAGCGTCTGCTAAAAGCCTTAAATGTAAATATAAATGTAAATAACCACAGCACCACACAAACACATACATCAGTGCACAACACAGAGGTGCCATTCATCAGCAACTGTCTCTCCTTACTATGTTCATGTGCTGACAAGCCTTCTCTCGTACTGCAGCACCACAGATCCTCCAGCAGCAGGTACAACCTCCAACACTGCACATTTCCTCACGTTAAAAACAATGGGCTGGTTTCCTGCTCATGGATTAAGCCCTGAATGTGGACTAAGTTGGAAATACCGATAAGATTTAGCATTAACCATTTCCTGTTTTGTGCTCAAAAAAAGGAAAATAAACAAAAACTGTATATTCCAGTTGGTTTCTACTGAATGCAAATTAGGCGTGACTAAGATTTACAGAAAATTTAAAAACCTTATGAAGACTGCTGTCGAATAACAATATTTTTGATTGATCATGTGTAACGGACACTTGCAGCCAACAAAAAAGCTATTTTTACCCCATTTTTTATTCAACCCAAAAAGGCAAATCAGAAAATGGCTCGTTAATTGGATTGGGAAAGAATATGGAAAAGACGTTCTTTGGAGTTTTGGTTTTAATCTGAAAAAATGAATTATCAAAGAAAACACAGATTGAACGTAGCAGTGATTATAGCCCACCTGGTCCCGTCAGAATGAACAGGCGAAGCTCCAAACCTGAGGAGTTTAGCATTTTTAGAAAGTAAGCTCCTATTGTGATCCATGATCAGATTTCCCAAACCCAGTGATACTTTTCAAGACAAAGAGTATTATGAAAAATCTGAAATTCATAGAAATAATAAAAAAAATCATCTTTTGGTTTGCTTTTTAAATGAAAACAAAAATGTTTTATTTTAATATTAATTTCCTGTTTTTTCGCTCAAATGAAAATGGAAAAAGGTTTAGACCTTTTGACAGGGCAACACAGTTTACCCCGTCAGCTCAGATGCAGCCCTAAATTAAAGCGGTAATTATTTGTCGTTGTGAACACACCACACCACAGCACAGTGCACCACAACCAAATGTGACCTCTGCATTTGAACCATCCGTGAAGGAGCAGCGGGCAGCTAACAAGCATCGAGGAGCAGTGGCAGGAATTGTTACCTTGCTCATAGTACCTCATGGTACCTTTCGGCCTTAGATTGAACCTGCGACCTTCTGATCGCAGGCGGAGCACACCCTACGTTCTGAAACCAACTGATCTGCAATACTCACTACAATTAGACAACTAGTAGTTACAAATATTTCTGATCTGAAATGAGCCTTTCTAGTATTTTAAATGGGTTAGCACAATTTAATAACAATAACGGAATATTAACTTTTTATAATCCGGGTCAGCGCTGCCGCCTCACAGCGAGAAGGTCCTGGGTTTGCATGATCTCCCCGTGTCCGCGTGGGTTTTCTCCCACTGTCCAAAAAGCGTCCCGTTAAGAATTAGCGTTGTGGGTGCCCTGCTTGATGTGTTGGCACCTGCCCGCCTTAGCCGTAGTTCGAAGGACTACGACCCCAGTTGGGATTAAGCGGTTCGGATAATGAATGTACGCATGAATATTGTAATCTGTAATCATCGGTCCATTCGCTTTTCAAATGAAAACCAATTTTTTGTTGACCTCAAGTGGTATGACCCAGAAATGACCACCACACACGGAATCACAGGTAAATTAAACTGCACAGCATGGCTGGGTTAGAGGTCCGGGTTGTGAGAGCACAGTTCAGGCAGAGATTTCCACCCGTTAAGAGTTAGATGGTAGAAGTGCTGAGAGGCGTCAGTGAGAACAACTAAAATGGAGTTTAAGCTTGTTTTCGAATTTTGCAATTTTTATTTGAGAGCAAAACGCGGAAAAAATCAGAAAGCGACATCCGTTTTTCCACTTGATTTGGATTATTTAAATATTAAAAAACTTTTTTTGTTTAAATTCAAAAGCATTATTTTTCTATTGGTTATATGGTTTTTTTAAATTATGACATCTTAATGAGAAGTCTGGAGCTGCCTTCTTGAAATAAGTCTGACTGCGGCTGTGAAATCTGATCGTGGCTCAGGATAGGAGCTTACTGATTCTAAAATGCTTCCTTTTACAGCTCTGCCTCACCACCCTCCCAAAAAACTGTGGCAACCCAAATTTGAGTCGTGACGTGCAAGTTGAGGAGCGCTGCTGTAAAATGTCAGCGCTAAACATGTACAATGGTGATGCCCGAGGGGCTGAGAGAAACTTTCTTATCCTTCATCAATGCAAACACTGCAGTCCGATGGCTCTGATAAAGTGAATACCTCTCTCTCTCTCTCACACACACACACACACACACTCACTCTCACAGAGTCAGAAACAAACACTTTCTAAGTTCAGCCTGGTCAGAGCCACCTAAAACAACAGACATTGTCGAGTCGGCCCTTTTGTTTACCGAAATCCTACCAGTACCTTTCACTGGCCGCTCGGCTCCCTCCCGCCCGTCAATCACCGCCCCGCTTCCCTCAGTTTGCAGTGTTCTGTCGGAGAAAGGCCCCGCCCACTCCCTCCTCCACCCATCCTCGCTCCTAAGGACGACTGCCGAAGGAGGAAGGGGTGTGAAAGGGGAACAGCAGTCTTCAAAATAACATTCCTGCATAAAAAGGCTGCCACCGAGGGCCGGGCAGGACGAAGCAGACTCTTTCGGCGCTCAGACGCTCTCGTATGGGGCCGTTCTGACGCTATCACGGTTTTTATTCTTTACCATCCGTTCTTGGTACGGAAAATATGGCGGATGCCACTTTTATGTATTTATCTCAACAAAATCTACATAATTCATAGCACCAGTGTTGAAGTTATTCCAACCCTCCCTATGTTCCATACGTAAGATTCAAGAAAGTTTCTTGTCAACACAGCTATATACAAGTAGACAGAAAGCTGTAAAAGTGTTTCCTTGGAGCAAAATTTTGTGACATTTAACGTATTTCAGAATTTTATTTATACATAAAATTATTTTTATTGCATATATCCAACATTATTCACGTAAAGTTAACTTTATTCACAGAGCACATTTCAACAACCGTTTTGGCCTAAAGTGTTGCACAAGCCAGGGAATAAAAAAAAGCTAAAATGATTACAGTAGGTAAAAAAGGGAGTTATACTGAGAGAAATATTCGATTAGCCAGATTCCAGCAAGACTTTAGACGAGATCTTGGGACTGTCAGCGTAGGCCTTAGTGAGCCTGGAGATTGCGAATGTATGAGGACGATGCTGTGCCAGGCTTTAAAAAAAAAATCAAAGACAACACTTTAAAATGAAGAGAATATTGTTGAATATTGTTGTGTGAATTTCTTAACTTGCTAACAGTCCTCCAACTGTTTAGAGAGCTACACTGAAACAACATAACAGGAGCCGATCTTGAGCCTCGTTCACTGCCAACCCACATCGTTCAATTCAGATTTTTTGCTCAGATTGGATTTGTCTATCTTGACGGTTCATTTACAACTACAAGTGACCTGTATCTGACTGTAATGTGAACACATCAGTCCTCCGAAAGCGTCACACCGGAGCACGATGCGTTTTTACGGGTCAACTCGTCGCCAACAACAAAAAACATCATATCTGTGGGACGACTCAGGACGTTAAAAATGGAGGTGTTAGTAGCAGGGGCAGGCTGATGATGTCAGCGCATGCGTATAAGCAAAAAGCCACATGAATTCCGATCCTAGCGTTGCATTCAGGTCGCTGCGACGCATGAATCCGGATCGTGTGAAGTTGAGTACCGCTGTAAGTGACACAAATCCGATTTGAATCAGATTTGCGTGTTCACCACAGCCCTGAAAGAATCAGATCTGTGTCACATTAAGACAAAAAATCCGATTTGAGTCACTTCAGCATGGCAGTGTGAACGTAGCCTTATTAAACCATTTTGCTCAGGTTGTTTGTGATCCACCAGGTACAACTAGCACCAATGAACTTTTCTTCTCTCATTTTCCTGAGAAGTTCATTGTTGTGTTCCATCATGTTGGGGTGTTGTTTAGCGAACACTGGGCACTAATATTTCACCAAAACATCTAAAGGTACAGAAAAGAAAATGATCATTTATTTACGTGGTATATTATGTTAGAAATGAACAGCCATCTAGAGTAATCAATAAGGGCAATGTGTATGTTTATATGGAGTGAGACAGCAAACATGATTTTTACTAAATAAAACAGTAACAACTCCACTACTTCCAAAAATGTGTCATGAGTGAAGTTTGGAGACAGTTATTACCAGATAAACACAAACCTCACACCTTAAGTCACACATAATCTTTTTCATCATTGGTTGGTTGGTGGGTGGATGGAGGCGGGTGGAAGGATGTGGGGGTACATGGGGGAGTGGATGAATAGATGGATGGATGGGTGGATGAAATGGGTGGATGGAGGCGGGTGGAAGGATGTGGGGGATACATGGGGGTGGATGAATAGATGGATGGATGGGTGGATGGATGAAGTGGTGGGTAGGAGGATGGGTGGACAAATGGATGGATGGGAGGGTGGGGGGATGGACGGATCAACAGACAGACAGATAGACAGATAGATAGACAGACAGACAGACAGAGACTGAGCCCAGGGCAAAGACAGGCGGATGGACAGGCGGACAAACAGAGAGCCCGGACAGAAGCAGAGGGGCGGACAAACAGAGAGAGACGGACAAGAAGCAGAAGACGGACAAACAGAGGGCCGGACAGCAGATGGGCCAGACGGACAGGCCGGACAGACAGACAGACAGACGGATAGACAGACAGACAGAGAGACAGAGAGAAAGACAGAGAGAGAGACGGACAGACAGGTAGATAGGACAGATAGACAGACAGAGAGAGACAGAGAGACGGATAGACAGATAGACAGGACAGATAGACAGGCGGATAGGCGGACAGATGGGGCCAGACCCAGACGGACAGACAGACAGGCGGATGAGCGGATAGACAGACAGACAGACAGAGAGAGAGACAGAGAGAGAGCGGACAGACAGGTGAAATTAGGACAGATGAGACAGAGAGCGGACAGATGGGGCGGACAGACCGGACAGATAAGTTTAAATGGGTTTTCTATGGTTAAAGTGGTGAAAGACTGCACCAGACGTAATTACAGACAGGGGGCGCCATCACAGATCAGCCAGTGGGAACGCTGCGTGTGTATACACAAGTGTGTAGGTGTATGTTTGTGTGTTTATGTGCAATGAGGACCTGACTGGGGTGCCGAGTGTGTGTGTGTGTGTGAGCGAGTGTGTAAGCAACACAGACATGGTCGGCGCTGTGTAAGTAAGTCCAGTGTGGTCTCTGGGCTACATGAGCCGCACAGCACTATGAACAGCTCTTTGTATCGAGGCTATCGGACCTGATATTGGGTTACCGAGGCGACTAGCGCCGTGGCGACGGTGCTGTTGCTATCGAGCCTTGTCTCCTACTGCTGCTGCCTTACAGAGTCTCTCCTAAAAGCACAGCCCTGCTAGCCGCTCTCTTATGTCGAATGCAGATCAGACACACACTGCTGCTCGGCACTCACATACTCACACACACCTGCACTTAAGCACTGCACTCACGCTGCACATGCATACGCACCACGACACCACAGATATACGTTCAAAGGAATGTGTTGCGGCTGTGCAGTGTGCGTAAGTGTAAGCCTGTGTGAGAGCATGTGCGAGTATGATGGCATGTGTGTGTAAGTGTGTGTGTGTGTTTTACCTGTGTCTATATGTGTATGTGTGCCAGTGTGTGTGTGTATGTGTGTAAGTGTGCATATTACAGTGTTAGCGTGTGTTTGCCTCAGTGTGTCCTGTGTGTGTACGTATGTAGGTATCTATGTACGCAAGTCTGTTTATTAGTGCCTTTGTGTGTGTGTATTAGCGCATGTTGAAGTGTGTGTGTATGTAAGTATATGTTTGCTCGTGTGTATTTGTGCTTGTGTGTATGTTGAAGTGTGTGTATGTATTTAGATGTGTGCTTGCTTGTGTGTGAGTGTGTTTGCTCGTGTGAATATGCGTGTGTGTGTGTGTATGTATTTAAGTGTGTGTGTGTGTGTGTGTGTAAAGGGTGTAATCCCCTGCGGCTCTGCCCGTCTTCATTAAAGCTTTGGAGCAGTTCTACGCCAGCTCTAACCCGGGGTGGTCTCCCTCACTGCTCCGTGAGTGTGTGTTGGTCCGTATGTGTGCGTGTGCGTCTGTGTGTGAGACACAATATGTCCAAATGAATGAATGCATGTTGTAGATGAGTGATAGGAATGTTATATAGTTTAGAAGTACGTAGAGAAGAAAAGTGGGGAAGAGTGTCGGATGCGAGTGTGTTTGTGTGTGTGTGTGTGTGTGTGTGTGTCTAATGTGTGAGCGGACGCTTGAAGCTGTGCGCAGTGCCCACTGAAAAGGTTTAGGTTTCAGATGAAGGGTGAAATAGTTAACAGACTGCCTCCTGCAAAACCAGAGCAGCCCTGCTTATTTTACACACACACACACACACAAACAACCAGACAACTCAAACACTTCTACACACTCACGAATAGTGTCAGAACTAAATCTCTCTAGCTTTGCCTCTCTCTTCCTCTCTCTCACACACACATACACTTCAAACTACCAGACAAACTTTTATACACGTATATATTCAGGTTGTGTGTGTGTGGGTGTGTGTGAGAGAGAGAGAGAGAGAGAGAGAGAAGAAGAAAGGCACCAAACAGATCAAAATAAGAAGAGAAGAAAAGAGAGAGATGGACAGAGAAGAAATTCCATCCACCATCCTCCTACCCACCATTTCATCTGCGGCAAAGACAAAGAGGGAAAGAGAAAAAGAAAGGGAAAGACAGTGAGAAAAGGAGAAAGAGAGAGGGAAAGACAGAACGAGAGAGAGAGAGAGAGAGAGAGAGAGAGAGGAAGAGGGAGGGCAATAATTCTAAAGCTTTTCTACGCGTTTTACATTTTTTACGTTCTATGTGGACACTCTTTCCTGTCTCTCTCTCTTTCTCTCTCTCTCCAGGAAGTGGAATACTGTAGGAGCTGAGTGCCGCCATCTAGCTGATGTTGTTGAGCGGGATAAAGCTCAGCGCTCGTCCTCTGCACACCACAACACTCCAGGTAAGGTGAGTAGGTAAGCAGCACCTGAATCTACCGTAACACTTGCTGCTGCCGCCGCTGCCGCCTTAAATAACCACAATCATTTACATTTACATTTACAGCATTTGTGAGCGCTCTTATCCAGAGCGACATACATTTCCTAATTTCAGGGACAGTTCCCCTGAGAGCAATCACTGTCTCAACTTGTCGTAAAACTACAACACAGCCTCCAGCAAGATGCATCGGCCCTGTTGAAGAGACACATAACATCAGCGCTGAAGTGCACAGCAACCTGGACTCAGTCCAGCCTAGCAGCAGGATGTCCGTCAGCTGGGACGGGAGGTTGAAGCAGAACCGTGTTGATGTGCTCACTCTGATGTAATAACTGCTGATAGAGCAGGTTGGAGGACGTGAGGAGCGAACAGCAGCCGGACAGCAGCGTGCTGATCAACGTGGTAATCCATCTGCTGCAGCTGGGGTTTACTCTCTCACTGATGAGATACAGGGAGGATGAGAGAGAACAACAGAGAGAAAGTGTGAGGAAAAGAGCGAGAGAGAGAGAGAGAGATAGAAGAAGAGAGTAAGTGAGAGTGAGAGAGGAGGAGGGAAAAGAGATGTAAATCTGTTTAAAAGTGATTGTGAAGAGAAAGAGAGTGAGAGAAAAAGAAAGAGAGAGAGTGTGAGAGAGAGAGATGGGAGAATGACAAATGGGGAAGAGGGGAAAAAGGAGAGAGAGTTTGGGAGAAAAATAGACTGACATAGAGAGGGAGAAAGAGAAGTTGGGGAAGAAAAGCGATACAGCGACAGAGAGAGAGAGATAGCGCGAGAGGGCAACGTAGAGAGGCAGAGGAAAAGAGAGACTGACAGTGCGACTGAAAAAAGAAGTGATGGAGAGGGAGAGGAAAAAGAGAGATATAAATATATATGAGATACAAGACCGGAGAGAAAAACAGAAAAGATAATAACGAGGAGAGAGGGAGGAGGAGGGTTATCGAGTCAGCCCACTAAACAAGGGCCATTGAAGCACATGGTTGGTGAGAACCAGCGCAGCGCCGATCCCGTGGCTGGAGCAGATTGGGGGGGGAGGGGGGAAGGGGCAGAGGGGTGGAGTCACATGACCAAATCCTGCAGAGTCTGATAATAGGCCTCCCCTCTCACAGCGCAGAGAGAGAGAGAGCGAGAGCGAGAGCGAGAGAGGGAGGGAGGGAGGAGGGAAAGTGAGCGAGGGGAGCCTGGACCAGCACCAAAAGCCCCCTCTACCACACACAGGCTGGGCTTTGTTGCCTATTCACTGGACTCTATCTCGGGCCACTTTATCATTCAATTAGGACAGCTTTCACACCACACAGCGCAGAAAAGGGCCCTTCAATCAAACTGCAAACTTCACACACAACTGGGCTGAAAAGAGACCCACAGTCCTCTCTCCAACTTTCATTTCTCTCCCTCTCCCCCTCACCGCCTCCACCCCACCCCACCCCATCCCACCCGACCCGTAGTTGTTCCGGACTCGGCCGAGAAGAAAGGAACAGAAGAAGAGGGAGTGGAAAGAAAGAAAGCGAGGCCATTTGTTAACACTGGGAACATCTTTCTCTCTTTTCTTATTCTTCACCTTCCTCCACTCCTCCACATTTTCCGCCTCCACCACCACCATCTCCACCGTCCCATTTTTCCCAGCACGCCTCCTCATCCTCTCTGATGGAGGGGGAAACTATATATCTTCTGTCTACTATTCCCAGGCGCAGCCACTGGGTGAGCTGTGATTAATCTAAGACTAGCGTGCAAGTTAAAAGGAGAAAGGAGGCAAAGGTGTGAAGAGAAGGGAAAAAAAGAAAGAGACTAAAAAAGAGGGGGAGGGGAGGAGGAGGAGGAGGAGGAGGAGACTGGTTAAAACTGGTTATGTTTGTTGCGCTCAGTGATCAAACAGGTGAAACCCATTTTGGGGAAAATGACACTTTTTCCCCCTAATTTAATCTCATAATTATTAGTGAAATAATTCTTCATTTTAATTGTAGTTTTTGGGATCACAATGCAATTCATTTTAATTATACAATTTTTTTAAACATGTTACATAGTATGTATTATAAAAACAAAGTTTCCCGTGATTAAACACGAATAAAACCAAAACTTGCTCATTTATCTTTATTTATTTCTGACTTTGTTTGTTTATTCATTCGTTCTATTCACGACCAAACAATAAAAGCTTAAAATTTTATTTTCTAATTAACCATGTAGGTTATATGAATATTATGTATATTACATTAAACGTTTCCTTTAAATTATATTATATAGCACAAAGTAACTCACGTGTATATAAAGTTGTAATGTTTTTTATTTTATCACGTGCTTTAGGAACGTAGTGTCTGGTTTAATAGCTTCTTTCACATTTTGCTTCTTATCGGACATCAGGTCGTGAGCTGCTTAATTGGTTTAAAAATGCAATTGTAGTTTGGTTGCTGAGTATTTTGTTATTATTTTGTGATATATTTTTAGGTCATGTTAAGTAAAAAGCATTATAGCATTTTTAAACAGAGCTTGGAGGCATGCATTTGGACATGTGCAAATTATAACTATATTGTAGATGTTTCTCAACACAAATGTTATAATGAAAGGAGAAATTAGGAATGATTCGTCCTCAAACTAAGGTTTGAGTACACCCAATAATTTCAGCAAATGTTTATAGCGAAAAATCTGCTGGAAATGTTACTTTCCAAGCCAGAATTTTGTACTCCTGATAAGAAGTCATTTAACTGCTTCAATCATAGCTCATTTAACCACTTAAAAAAAGAGGGAGAAAGTCCATCACTGTTCAAATTCGACTGACTTTAAATTCAGATTCTGCAAATTCTTAATGTAATTATCTCACTGCACGGTTTTTGAAGTTAGCTTTTTATTTTAAGAAACTGCTTAAAAAATTTTCCAACAGGTTGTTATTTACTTCACAGACCTAATAATTGTTCTTTTACTGTGGTTTTCACTGGAACCAGCTTATATTGATGTTTGGCTATAAAATATATTTTATTTTTTTTATAATTATATAAAGAAATATTCTGCAGTAACAAATATTAAGTGTAGTTTGAGAATTATCGCCAAGACAGATAGAGAATAATGTAAAATTTCTATTTTTAAAAAACAAGGAAAAAAAATAATAAAATTGGATTAAAATGATTTAACTGATTAATTATCTTATTTAAAACAAATAATTACATTATAACTCATGTATTATTATTATTATTATTATTAATAATAATAATACAGACAGATTCCCCTATATGCTAACATAAAAACTCACAGGGAAGTGTGAAAGGAGTAAATTAGAGAGAGAGCGAGATGAGTCGGATAAGACTTCCCTGCCCTTGACCATTTGTTGGAGTCCCAGGCAACCTCAGTTTTACCAGTGAAACCCCGTGGGAATCAAAATCTGTAGCGAAAAGTACCAGCACAGTAACAACAGTAGAAATGTCTTCACAATTTGAATACTTTATGCTAATGCTATTAACGTTTAATGTAATGTAAAATAGACAAATCGAGAGAAATTCCACAAAAAGGTAATGTTACCATTCAGTCCCTTCCACCTCATCAACTTTGATATATCAAGTGATTCATTACAGTTTCATGCATTTTAGTATAATTTCAGCCCAAATGGGAAGAATGGAGTTTTAGGGTTCTGTTCAACTTCAATATTATCAAGAAATTTCTGAAATGTTTTTTTTTAGTGTTACTCAAACTGTACTTGGGAAAACTATTCATCTGAAATGGTTGTAAATATTTTATCTTTATTGATCTGATCTTAAGAAACACATCATAGAATATTAGTGTCACAGCATATTAAATTGCACTTATCAAAAATAGGAGCAAAAAATCAAAAAGGAAAGACTTTTACAAATTTACAGTTTTTTTTAAATAGTCTTATGGCTGTGGTTACATTGACATCTTTGATTACTGATCATTGAAACATTATTTTAAGTAATTGCAAACTTGTTTTCTTAGCAAAAGCAGCCCTGTTTCTATCCTATTTAATAAACAGTGTTTAACACTTCTATTCACTGGCCGATTTGAACTGATCAGCTGTTGAAGTTATGCCGTATAAGAGGCAGATGAAGAACTGTGATATCTTTTTGCTTTATGTGTGTAGGACCATTTTAGAAGCATCCCACAAGTTTTTATTTCATTAGGAGGGTTCTACTGGAGTACTACATACATGATTAATATTGATATTTTACTTTCACATTAGAACTTGGCATGGCGCAGTACTGCCTTAAAATTTAGTCATTACATCGCTGCCTAGAAAGTTGGTTATGCTGCAGAGCTTATTCTGAAGGACTCACAAGCAACAGACTTCTAGAACATTTAACTGCTTCATTCTGAGAATGATCGCATAACTTTCGTTCTCTTTCTTCGTAATTTCTCACATCTTTCAGTTTCTCGAAAGACTCACTCATGCTCTACGGATTCCATCATTCTAAAGAAAACCGTTTCATATCCAGATTTGCATTTCTTCAGTGAAGTAATGTAGTACGGACAGAAAAAACACCCGTCCAATCCCCTTATGAACAGGGATTTCTTAGGAGGATCAAATCCAAAGTTTCAGACTAATAAACTAATGGCTATTATTAGTAGGCTTGTAAGGGACTTGTCTCATCCCAGTAACGGACTGTTTCAGCTTCTGCAATCTGGCAGAAGGTTCCGCACCATCACGAGTGCACAGAGAGAGTTTCTGTCGTCATGTCATTCGAATGAATAATAACCTGGACAACCAGGACATGCCCCTTCCCTTACACAGTATTATGTTTATGATTACTGTACAGCAACCAAAAAGTCTTAGTGTAAGATATTTCTTATTGTCTGCCCTATTTCATATGGTCCCCATCACTTGTTACCTTTTTCTATTCATGCTGCTACTATACGTCACATGGGTTCTACACTGTTGTGCAGACATTGCACAAAGCACTTTAAACCTTAAACTAACTTTATTTTTGCCCATCTAGAAATCAGTTTAACTGTATTATAATTCAAGGTTTAACATTTTTTACATTTCATATATTATCTTTAAACCAGTAAATCTGTATCAAGTTTTTTTTACCCTCATATTTTTATCTTGAATCTTGAAAAATGTTTTTATTATTGTGTGTATTATTATTATTATTATTATTATTGTATTATTATTATTATTATTATTGTGTTATATGTGTATATGTGTATATATATATATATATATATATATATATATATATATATATATATATATATATATATATATATATATATATATATATATATATATATATATATATATATATATATATATACACACACATATATATATATATACATATATAGATATAGATATAATAGATATAGATATAGATATAGATAGATATAGATAGATATATATATAATTATTATTGTTAATAATAATAATAATAATTATTATTATTATTATAATAATTATAACAACTTAGATGTTTGAGGCAGAAGAGGCACGGTATAAAACTGAGGAAATTATGACCAACAGCAAAAAGTCAGGAAGGAAAAATGTGTTTTATCGAGTTCTAGAATGTCTCAGCATGATTAAGAACCCATTAAGGGTTTGTTGTTAACCATCCTTTATTTTCATTTTTATACGATTATTTATATTATAAACTCTAGTGCAGTGTGTTCTTAATGTCAGCTCGGATCGAATGCAGATGATACCATTTTTATATGTGTACTCTGCACTCTGCAGTCACTCTGAAACTGGAGTCACAAAGTCACCTACCCCATAGCTCTCTCCTGAATTCTTTAGTTTCCTAGTGGACTTTTGCACGAAATTTCACCTTCAGTCAGTCCATTTTTTTTTTCCAAAATTCCCCCAGCGTAAGTCTTTTGCTCACACCTGTTCACAATGATCATCCAAATTAGTTGGACTTAATTATAATCCTATCGCGCCATGTATCACGCTATAAAAGAAAAGAGCGAACCCATATGTCTTCCCTCATTGCTGCCAAAAATCTGAGGTAAGAAAACACTGACGATTGCCAAAAAAACAGTCTGAAAATTCTTCCTATGCCCAATTTAAAATCTGCGCGCACAAACCAGCCGTGAATGAGATCCATTGTCTGCTAATAGCACTAATCATTAATAGGCATTTTCTTCCCTTAACTGCTTACTCCTTCATAAACTGAGAAACCAGTCCAAAAAACGATATAATGTGTGGGCGCGCCTCAAGGCGTCATTTAGGTCCATTTAGGAATATCCTGTACACGAACAGACAAATACTTTTTATGTTTTTGTGAAACACAGAAAATCAGTCTCTCTGCAAATTTTCCCGACAGGAATTTCACCGTTACTCCTCCTTCCCCACCCCTCCACGGAAACACTTGGAGTCACTTAATTTATGGAGAAAAAAGGGGAGCATTAATGTGTCATGAGAAATCACGGCTGCTCTTCGATGACTCACGGATCATTTTCACGCTGGCAACCACTTGCTCCCGTCTCTCCCTCTGCCTCTCTTTATCCACGTGCCTATCTGCCTCCCTCTCGCTCTTCCAGTTTTCCTTCACTTTGCTGATACATGAGGTGGCACCAGCGCTCCGCTGCATTCTCAGGATATGAGTCTGTTCCTGTAAGTATCAAGCACCTCGTTTTGGGTGTTCTGTTTTCAGATCTGATTTGATGTTTTCGCGGCTTTTTTCTTTTTTTTCATTATTCTAGAATGATTGAAAATCTCAAACGGCTTTGGAAGCTTTGTTTTTTTAAAGGGGGCGGTAATGTGAGGTATTAGCTCTCGTTAACAGCTGTGAAGAAGAACTGCAAGCTTTCAGAAGTTCTTTTGCTATTAACTACAAAGTTACAGTTTTGCGTCAATGTTAAGTCATTTCTGAGCTTCTCTAACATCCAGTGCAGCAGCAAACCTACAAACATCTTACAAGATTCTGAGGAGAAGTGCATTAAGATTGCATGAACCTGTGGGCGGGGTGCAGTTTCCTCTAGAGCAACTTGTGCTGTCAAAAATCAAATAATCCTTCAAACCTTATGGCAAGCGGTGTTTCCTAAACCCATCACAGGATGCTGCGAGACCTTGGCTGCTCTCATCACATATTGCACAATAAGCTGCCAGCCTTCAGCAAGAAAATCAGCAGTAGGAACAGGAAAATATGTTTTAAGACATGTACTATATGGATCCATCCATGACCATTAGTCTGATGGTGCAGTGTAACAGATTTAGAGGTTTTGTAATGTCAGAAGTCGGACAACTACGGCTCATAAACCACAACCAGGGATGAAAACTACAACTGATACTCAGAAATCTTTGCATAAGCCATGCACACTTTCTGTCAAATGCATCAATAAATCTGCATGTACTCTGACAATTTGTTTAGATGGATTTGCTTGAGATGGCTCTCATACTGATGCTCTTTGAAAAGTTAACGATACAAAGGAAATAGAAAGGAAATGTTTCTAGAACACTAAGCCTTGAAGAACTTAATGTGTTAAAATACTATAGTAACATGAAAACATAATTTACACACATAAAAGAAAAAGAGTTCAATCACATTTCAGCTCTGTACAACTCCATAAATCTATAATTGTCACCAGAATTAAACATTCATAACCGCATTATGCCCCATAAAGACCCTTCATATTGCATTTTAGGCTTCATGATACAATATTTCCCAAATTGTTCTTTTATTTTATTCTCTTCATTTTTTCTTGGACCTGATTCTCTTCAATTAAAATAAATTGCTCGTCTATAAAGAAATTCTCAACTAATTTATAACTAAATACAGCAAAATACATCCATATTTTCCCTAAAGGTTTAACGAGCACTTCACTTAAATATTTACATAGATTTAAGTTAATCTTTTACACAAATACGATTTGGCCAACATTTGGATTTGTACATCCTTTTTTGTATCCAGCCTCCTGAAGTGGCACAGCAACAAGCTTAGAAACGCACTACTGCAATGGACAGATGGACAGGGGAGCAGTGAAAAAGTAGGTAAGAAGAGGGAGAGCACCGAGAGAAAGCCGCAGCTCTCTCGACGGCTTCACATCAGGAACCAGACAGTGTGTGATACAAGCATCTAGCGTCTCTCTACTACCTCGGAATGCCACATACTGCAAGTGGAGTCAGAATGCGTGCCAGTGGGGGTGGCAGCGATGGACTGGGAGGCATCTGACATGATGTTTGTGTGACCCATGGGTGCAAAAAGTGTCCGTGTTTGTGGATATCAGACTTTCATGTGTTCATTTACCCGACTGACCAATCAGTGTACTACAGTTAATTTTTCTGTCCAATATTGTGACGGCAATTAATTAACTTTTTTTCCTAATTTTTCTCTTTCTTTAGCACACACAGTTCATGAATACTAATTGATCTGACTGACTAACTACCTGTCATTTAGTGATAATCTTAAGAACTGTTTGCCAATTTTAAAACGTCTGAAACTGTTAAAACAAACTCCACTGTTAAGAGAGATAATAAACGCATCAAAACAGCAGTTACCCTCATTTAAAATTGTGTTACTTCAAACCGCAGTTTTAAAGCTAAAAATATGTCATTCGTGCTGTTTTTCAGTACAACCTTATTATGCAGTTTAAGATCTGGTTCCAGTCAGGTTAAGATCCACTCCTACCCTCAAGCCCTGCCAGAATGCCAACACATGCAGCTTCAGGATGTTTAATGAGGTTAATTAAGCTCGGCTTTGCCGTTATAGCCATTACCGTTTATAGTGGGAGTGGATGGGCCACTCGCCCTCATGAAACTCTCATCCTCATCACTTCCGGCGCCACTCCAGGACTATTAAAGTGCAATCAAGTCTTTAAAAAGCAGCCAAATATGAGACTGAAAAAACTGCCCATATGGACCAAAAAAAAAAAAGTTTGATAACTGAGGTGAATCATTTGAATTATTTTTAAATCTTTTAGCTAAGGGCAAGACTGAAAATGGAGTCTGAAAGATATCAGCAGTGAAGATTCCACGTCACTGATCTAATGAATAGTTATTAATTACACTTGTATACTACCAATATTATTAATAGTAATATTAATGTTAATTAATAGATTAATTTACAGACAATAAACCAATTTCCAACTTCATAGGCACTACAGCAACAAAAAAAAACCAACCTTCATTAAGAGAAAGTCTTTTCATAAGCTCTAAAAACACGTCAAAGCTCTAAAAATCACATGGAAAAGTCTCAGGACACTGAAGGTGCAAAAATGATTTACTATCACTGGTGATAAATAAAAACTAATTAATTCAACTACAAGTCAATGAAGAGGTTTGTTTACAATTCATGCAAATCAGAAAATCTATAAAACCAGCTTTTTACTTATTTTTTTACACATGTAAATGGGGGATAATTTGTTCCATGCTTTCAGGTTTTGTGTAAACTGTCCTAAACCATCTTTCAAATAACCCACTTACATTACATTATAGAAAAGATTTCTTTAAAAACGTTTTGCCCCTAAAACCCCAAAACTAAATGTTTTTGTTCCTCTACGGCTGAGAAGTATAAACTGCTGGCAGTGTGAGGAGTTATACTGGCCTTGTGAACTTGGCCTGATTTTATCTCTCTTTCTCTCCTCCCTCTGCTTTTTTTCCTCCTCTTTTATGGGGTGACTGGGTGACCAGGGCACCCACAGGGTTCAACAGTCTTCACTGCTACTGTTCATGAAACACTGGACTAAGCCAAATAAATACTCCCCACTGCCTTGTTCGGATATGGAGTGAAACACACACACACAAACACAAGCTCTGGCTGACCAAACACACAGTCAGAAATAAGTGACACTAAATCAGAGAGCCAAGTATCTACTGCAAAAAAAAGTCTACAAAATTCTCCATTTTTGTTGTCCAATACTTAAGAACAAAGTATAAACCCATATTCCACATCCCATATCAGCATCCCCTCTGTCTTCTGTGTCCAGCTGTAAATGAACGATGTGGGATTTTGACAAATGTGGTGTTTTTTTCTCCCATTCCATGTTCGGTTATTAACTAGCGCCTGTGTCCTCCCGAGCCTGTTCCACCCATTAACCCCTCTGATGCTCTTTTCTCATGATAATCAGTCTACTTCCCAGTGAGGAACCACAGAACTGTGCGAAGCTTTCAGAAGAGTAAACCTTCCCCCCTCTAAGCACATGCTCTCTCTCCCTCTCTCTCCTTCCCTCACACACACACACACACACACACACACACTGAGTCAGGCATGTAATGCACCGTCTTTTCACAGAGTCCATGGACAGATGTAGTATGAAAAGTTTGGGGTCTTTTTTTTGTTGGAGAGAAAAACACGAGCTGTATCTACAGCTTTTCATGTGCTACACCACCACCGCAAAACAAAGCACAGTTTAAGGCGCCTAACAGACTTTTACTGGCAGAAAAAGAAAGGTTTGGTAGCAACTTTTCAGGATCGTGACAGGTGCAGAAGCCAGACTAATCATGACCATCATGAACTCCAGTAAAATCTTAAATGACAGATAAACAGTACGCTATTTGCATTATCGTATAACACAAGATACTAATAGACTTCAACTGTATCAGCTAAACAGATCATTTATTAACAATGTTTACATGTAAAACAATCTATATTCCTTCAGTCCTTCATGTTACGCCAAATACTCTCCAGATTGACTTGCACAACCTTCAGCATTGCCTCAGAACTCGCAATGTTTACAATGAAGGTGCAGACAAACAATACGTTGTGTACTTCAGCATCTCGTAACATAAAATAGTCATCCACAAACTTTTTGTGCCGGCCTTATTTTTTAGAAAGTCTATACTCCGTGAGACCCCAAATCACAAACCGAACAACAAGCAATACTCCACACTTCAGCATAACAAAATATTAATATTCTCTGAAAGCATCAAGTGAAGTCATTACAAACTGAATGTCTGCATCATTCTTGTGAAAGGCAATCCATATTCCTTGAAATATTAACAATATTACACCAAATATGCACTTTACAGTTTGGTCTCTGCAATCCTCCGAAAAAGTTTACAATGACGATGTACGCTCAAAATAGGCTTAATACCTCAACATCCAGCATTACAAAACAGACATTCAAAAGCTTAGTTTGGATCTGGTAAAGACATGATCTGCAAGCATCATTTTTATGAGTAACAATGCATATTTCCTGAACCCACCCATATCAAAATTTGCATTCTCGAGTTTAGTTTGTGCAAACTTCGGCACTGAAACCATAAAGATTATGACGACAATCCGGACAAGCGATATTCTGTATACTTCGACATGCAGTAACACAAAATAATAAGGTAAAGTAACGATTTACCAGCATTGTTTTTTTTTAGTGAGAAACAATCAATATTTCTTGAAACCACAAACACAAATTTTCCAATTCGGCTTGTGCAATCTTCAGCAGGACCCCAGAACCTGTAAAGATTACCATTGCACCGCAGACAAATAACGGAGTGTATACTTCAGCATCCGTTAGCACTCCAATTTTGTGAGGGGAAACAATCTACGTTCCCATAGTCCCTTCTAGCGAAATACACGCGCGACCCTAACACTCTAAAGTTTAGGAACAACGCCATGTGCCGAACACTAGAAGGTCTCACACACCAAAAATATGTTCCAACATGCAAAGAATCGGCAGTGTCAATAACAAAAGCAGCGTCTTGTGACGGTCTCACTTCCATTTCCTTATTATGTAGCTCGAGGCAGTGGAAGTGAAGGCCTTGAAGCAGTGCTCCAGCCGCCAAATCAATCACCACATCATGAACACGTTATAAAGCGCTTCTTTAAGCATCAACCAAAGCTTCACTGGCCTAAAGAAACCGAGCTTAATCGTCATCGAAATCGGCCAAACGATTGCACAGCACGGACGTGAGAGAACTCTGGAGCTCCAGCTCTTTACGTCCACGTTTTGTATCGTTTACATACTGTTTTTAAAGCCTTCAGCTACAGCTGCTGTGTCAGGTCTGGTGTAAAGAGGTCGCAATTGCGACATATTTAACAATCAATTAATATGCACCATAAGTGGGAGGCGCCTATTTTGGGGCCCTTGGCTAATGGCTGTGCAAGCGTTTAACGAACATGTGTAATTAATTTAGCAAAACGTGTCACTACTTTAAGCGAGAACTGACGCTACTGTGATTAGTTGAATCAGATTTATATTCCTTATATAAAGTTAAAGAGCACACCGAATAAAAGCATGAAGGCACAAGAAAAAAAATCGTTCAACTTTTAACCTACAAATCCTTAGCAAAGTTTGTACGTGTTGTTAAACAAACCAGCGATTTATTTCACAACGTGTTTCCTTCCAGTTTCACTAATCAATTGCTTATCGGATTGACTGATGCAAACAAAACTAAGTGCAACGAACCAAAGCTTCTGAATGAATAAATAAATAAATAACATCCCACGTTAGTTGTAAAGGCACTCCAAAATTTCGCATACACGTTAATATTCGTTAGGGCACAAATACAAAGTCACGCAACGATGCAAAAGGCGTTCAAAAGTCACGCTAAACAATCCGGCCAGGACCCATCCGATCTGTGCAAACAAGCGCAAGATAAAAGCACTACGGCGTGGAAGAAGAAGTCGTCGTCTTACAACACACGCAGTCGAGTGAAACTGCGAAAATAGTTTTATATTTAGACCCACGAGCAATTTTCTCTTATCAAGCAGTGGACTATAGATAGACTGACACGTGAGATTAACGGTCCAAATGGAAGCAAACAAACACATTTGTTCGTGTAAACTCAAGTTTCAAGACACGACATGAACCTTCCTCCCGATTTGTGTCTCCTCGCCAGGGTTCAGGCGAGTTCGATAAATAACCCCCCAAAATTACTTAAAACTCCACTTTTCAATCCAACGCTACACCGAACATCAATCGGCACAGCAGAAGAGACGAGCGACCAAAACACGTTTTTGTTTACTTAGTGAATTATTCACAAACACAACATATTTATCGAAGAAGTTTCGGAAGAGCGCAATTAAAAATTAAATAGCAGAAGCCCGAAGTGTTGCAAAAAAAATAAGCAAAAAATAGCCGAGCGACGTCGGGTATCGGGGTTGAGAATAACAACACGATATTCACTTTTTAAAACCCCGCTCGCTTCTTTCTCTACATCGATCCTCCAGGTTTTCGGTGCTATTAATTGCCGGGAACATATTAAAAAAAACATGCACACATCAGAACGTGCAAGCGCATTATGAGGACTTGCAAAAAAACGAGCAGTTACCCACCAAAAACTTTCCAGCACCGAATTAGTGAATTTCAGAAGGAACCCCGGTAACATTCCATCACCGAACGAGCGCAAACTTACCGTGGGAGACCCCCGCGCCGCCTTTGCCGGGTTTTCTCTCCTCGATCTGTTGTTTTATTATTTTTTGCAATTTTTTTCTGTAATTTTTCTTTTTTCGGGGCCTGAGTGTCTCGCGCTCCTCAGGCTGCAGCAGCAGAGTTATGGGGCGCGAGCATTGTGGGAGTGTGACGTCACGCCTTTTCACAAACTTTTTCACTGGCGCTGCTAAACTGTGTGTTTTTCTCTTTGTCCTTTTAAGTGTTTTTATCAACGATGCGATGATTCAGACTGAGTACGATGTTACCCCAGTTTTGTTGGAACTGAATCATTTCAGACGCGAGGTTTTGGTGGTTTATTTGCTCAAAAACAAGCGAGTTTAGTGCTTAAAGAGGAAATATTGTCTGCGAAATGATATTTACACTGATAGTTGATAGTTCATAATTTGACGAATATAATCTCGAATGACGAAAATGATTAAGATTAACTTTGTTTTATATAGCATTGATTTTGGGCTTTATTTTCATCAAACATTTGCAAGACAGTTTATAAACTGTGACTCTAGATCTTATTTTGTTGTTCAAAGAATCAGAAATAGTCAATGTAGCGTAAAAACGTTTTATAAGAAACTTTTAAGTATTGTTTAAGAATTTATTTGTGATTCTAATTCAAACTGAATCCAGTAAAACGCAAAACATGACCCTTTTGTTTCCTTAACTTTGGTATAAATCTTGCATTAATCAAATATCCGCACAATCTGCAATACTTTATGAATTAGCAAATTATACCGTTTTTGCGGTCAAAATCGTTGTAATATGGACAAATTCTAACCTCTTTAACCTCTTCTATTTCCTTTAAACATATAGAAAATACAACAGGTGGTAATTTCTTAGAATGTGAAAAAAAGAATATTAACTGTACTATAATATTAAGTTATCAAATTGATTGAATGGCATATATTTGTATGCATTATATTTTAGTTTTTAAATACATTTCCTGCTATAGGAGATGCTGTAGAGAGGAGAGGGAGCTGAAATGGGTCCCACGTGTGATTCTCTGGTGGTCCCTGTGTTTTGGGGCGAAAGAATTACTTCCAGGGCATCCCAGCCCGTTTCCTCATCGCCCCAGCCCCCTCCCCACCCACGACCGACCCTGCGGATGGATGTGTGTGTTTGCAAGAGTGTGTGTGTGTGTGTGTGTAGTGGGTGGGGGTAGTGAGGGTCTTCAATAAGCCTTTCGGCATGCTCTGTTCTGAGGCAAAAACACTTTTGAAAGGTTTTATGGTGAAAGAAGTGTTCATAAAACAGGGAAGATGCATCTTAAATCATAATCCCGCATCTGCAAGAAACACGGGAGGAAACTGGAACTTTGCGAAATTTGTATTATTTTTTGTTTGTTTTGAATGTTTTTTTTTTTCATTGACTACTTGATCTGAAAGGTTTAGAAATCCGACAAAAATTGTCAAGACCCCAATCTGTATTTTGGACTGATGAAATGAGCCTTTAAGCAGAGTTACTGCAATGTTTATTAGGTTTTAGGATGTAACTACAAAAGAAATGGAAGCTGGTGACGAATGTTGAGTTTTATAGTAGTCTGTGTTAAATTAGAGATGTCATTTGTGGGGGTCTAAACCCAGATTTCGGGTAAATCTTGGTTGTTCATGGTTCGTAATTATTTGTTTTTTCACGCATGCGTTTTTGTAACAGCGTTTTAAATCCGACTTTTTTATTAGAAGTGAAGGGAATTAAAACGACTACAGATGTTGTTTTCAGTATGCCAAATTAATCAATAATTTAGCAGCTATTGGAGTTCAAGCAATTTGGGCAAAACCATAATAATTCCATAGAAAGAGTTTATATTGCACCCACTTTAATACCATTTTTCAACAATGCATACAATAAGGTATATCAGCCCCATTATATATATTCACCTTTTACATCTTAAATGTTGAAGAAAGGCTTGAAGAATAACCGTGTGAATTTGAATAGTTTATGAACAGTATTCTGGATTTGGCAGAATTAACTGTTATAAAACCTGATTTAGTTAATTCTGAAGTTCTGTTAAAATTGATTTGTTGATTGTATTAGGACTTGGACTGATAAAAGTATGCATTTAGATATCACATACAATTATGATTTGTTTGAGCTGCTATGTATTACTGAACATTAAAAGTGAAAAAAATGAAAATGAAATATTATCATTAACTCATTGTTCACTATTTTTGTTTGCTCCTGTGTATTTATCATGCTGTTTTGGTTGTGCACTCATAATCTTTGAAGGGGTCATAATGATAGTTTTCTAATGACCACATGATGTTCTTTTACAGATAAAGTTCAAAACATGGTCTCTTTAAATACATACTGCTTTGCTGTCATGTGGTCCAGCCACTCTTTGCAAATATTGACTGTCTACTTAAACGAATAATAATATTTATTTTGAGGCAAAGTTAATATTTTAATACTTCAGTGACCTTCAAAAAATTGTACAATACTGTTTGGAAAGGTTACAGACAATTCAATTGTTGATTTAGCACAAAGAAAACTTGGTGGAAAGTCTTGGTAGAGAGCGTATTGAAAAATAAGTGAAAAATTATGTACAAAAAATGTAAACAACAGAAATAGGATCAGAAAACCAGGTACTGTGCAAATTGTAGCTAGAAACTGAGTAACTTAAAAAGGAAGGTAGATTAATCAATGGTTTTTATCAATTTGGTCATGTTCTTCTTCTTCTTCTGATTTTTTTTTTGAAGGTTCCCCAAAGTAGTTTCTACATTCTGACCACTGCAAGAGATTGAAGTTGCTTTTGCCAAACAACAAATTGAGGTTTATACAGTAAACATACACTTTTCTGAAGTTTATAAAATGATATACACTTAACCTAAGACTATTCATGCTAGAAATCAATGTACCCACCCAGTTAATCTAAACAATAGTGTATTATGCTTTCCAGAGGTTAATGGTGATTTAATACAATATCTCTATATTGACACACCAATGTTGAATTAAGAAATCGTTTCTGCATAACAAACGTATTAATACTTAAATATATTACTGAGGAATAATGATGCAGGGCTTTTATTCTGGGTTATGTGAGACAGGTAAGTGAATTTTATATCATGTCTCCATTATTGGAAAACACTTCCAACTCCTTAACAAATTGAATATTTAAGAAATAGTATAGTATAATAAAATTGTATAACATTTTAAAGCTTCTCACAAGCATACAAATTTTGCTCAGAACAATTGACATTTAAACTATATTACTTTTGGTTTTTTATCATTCTTTTCAAAGCATGTGGCAGAAAGTTTAAATGACAATGTTATAGTTATTTCTGTACACAGTGGTTTAAAATATATCCACATATATTCATATTTGATCCAAAGAAACTCACATTAGATGTACTTATGGTTTAATGTCTGGCTATTGTGGTCCTACATATACAGTATATATATAATTCAATTAATATAAGGCACTAATGCGGATGTTGTTTAGACGCCTTAAATTATATTACGTGTGCACACCCATGTAGAAGTGGTAGAGGCTCTTTCTCTCCCCTTTTTTCCCACGCATATGCTGCCTCTGTTAGACATCAGCATTCCCACATTATTTAGCAAAAACTGACTTGGGCTACTTTCTCTAACAATTCCAAAAACCAAGACCAAACAGGGTGAGCACGCGAAAGGAGAGTATTATTTTCCAACCTCAGCCCAAGACTTCTTTCATTATCTGCTTATTTATTTGTTTCTATAAAGACCCATATACTTTTGTGCTTTGGTGGTTGGGCTACATTCAGGTTGATTACAGCGGAGAGGTGGTCTGTCATTTGGGAACTGCAGATCGATTTTAAAGTGGTGTTTGGAACGCCATTCGCTGGACTGGCAGTTGTGCTGCCCCCCTTTCCTCCCTCCCAACCTCCGTTCTCCACCTCAAACGGGCTTGTAAAAAAAGCCATTATTAAGAACAAGGGCGGGGGTTCAAAGGCATTGCCACTCCTTCTGACTCCAACCCGACCAAATCCTAATTAGGATGTGATTAACCAAAAGAGATGCAAAGGACAGTCTCTCCATCCCCCACGGATCAGATGATGACCAGAGACGGATGGAGAAAGTCACAGACACGTGTGTAAATACAGCCTCATACACCCTTAAACCTGAGGCAGAATTAAATGGGCTATCCATTAGAAACATCTGTAGCTATGTGTAAGTCATAGGTAGTCAAGACCCAAAACAGTTTCTGGTGTCATTTGAGTTTCTCTGTTCTTATCTTTATCTTTCCTCCTTTCCTTTCCCACTTCTCTCTTTTTCAGTCCGTTATGAGGTGTAACACATCCTCCCACTGGAACCGCCATCTCTGGGCAGCAGTTGCATTTGCCTGTGCCAAAGCGCCATTGATGACAACAATGGCAATTAAAGCAGAGGGCGATTTGTACACATCTGGAGTGAGTTTCCTCACAAGAGGAGTCCATAGCTTACAGAATCAACTCCTTCCCTCCCTTTCTCTCTCTTTGTCTCTGCTTCCGAATGTGTATGTGTGTGTGAGTTGGGAGGGTGTTGGGTTGTGTTTTTAAAACTCTTTGGCTAAAAACAGATGGTAGGTTTATTGAAGCTGGAGTTGGTGATAAACAGCTTAGACATAAAGTCAAACCTCCATCAGAGTCATTGTGGCTGCTCGGTAAGCACCCAGGATGAGTGTGTGAGTGTATATGAAACTCATCAGTTCCAGCCACTGAATACCAGTCATTTCACATGGGTATTCCATCACCATCTGCTTTACATAGCTCAAAATCATGGCGTTTCTCAGGAAACATCATTTGGGTTATTTTTTTTTATTATGGTTAACCTCCCATTCTCATGGCAATGCTGGATGAGCATTTAGTTTTGTGTCATTACAGAAGGACCCACACACTGTTGTTTGGTTATAGAGGTCAGTTGGAGTAAATGAAGTAAGCCACAGCCATGACGCATCCCAGAGGGGGAACTCACCAACTCTTTCTTTTCATAGAGCATTTGCTGTTTAAACTGGCTTGCATTTTCATGTACATCTAACTATGTACGTAGCAAGTAAACAGTATTAAATCTTCTGATTTTTATGAATATTTCTGTATCTCTTGGTGAATGAAAAAAGCAACAAGTCTGCCATTCTGAATGACTTCACTAAAATGAAGATACAACCTCATAATTGAGACAGTCAGCAGATGCCCTTACCATAATGACTTACTTGTTCCCATTGGTGGACAGTAACAAAGTACATTTACTTGAGTAGTATTTTTTGGGAAACTTACAACTTTCACTTCACTACATTTGAAAGACAAATACCACACTTTTCACTTCACTACATCTCTATCAAGGTTCTCGTTACTCATTACTTTCAATTCTGATAGTCTATGTTTTTCCCCCCTTTTCTAAAATGTGATTGTTTTTTTCGCAGGTGACAGCCTAACAGTAATCTGTAGGGTTACATCTTGCCTGTAAATATGAAAACAAGTACAATGCCAGCACTGCATTTCTTCAACACAGTCAGTTGATGGCAGAATGGACGGAGATTGAGACTCTATGTGGAAAGCTCACACCCAGGCTATATCTAGAGCCAATGTTTCAGTTTTTGAAAGGGTTAAAGACTAGTGTGTAGTCTTACAATTAATTTAAAAAATAAACTGACTGGTTTTCTTTGTCCGTTCGGGCGTGTTTCATTCTGTAACATTCTACCAATTCCTTATTCTACAGGTTCTACAAGTTAGTCAGAGGCATTCGGTATTTTAAGTGTTGTAGCAAGAATGCAATAATGCAGGGAAAGAAGATGCACTTTTAATACTTAAGTATTTTTTAAAGCAAGTACTTCAGTACTTTAACTTAAGTAAAAATACGACTTTCACTTGTATTGGAGTAACACTTGACTGGTGCTATCTGTACTATCATTTAAGTAATGAAGTTTACTGCTTGTTCCAAATACAGGGACACCTGTCTTGAAGCAATTTGAGATTAAGAATGACTTTCGAGGTAATAAAGAGTGAGACTTGATCTCACAACCTCTTGATTCATAATTAAGGATACTATCATATTATCACTAGCCCACCAACACCTGACAGGATCAAGCCAGAAGTCAGGGAAAGGAGAGAGAGAGATGATTAGGCCGCCTGGCTGTCTCTGTGATGTGCACTGTATCATGCGTCAGGCGGCTCATGTAGAGCATCTGGGCAACACTGATAAAGTCATGGGCGGTCAAAGCTTTGCACACATAACGTCATACCCTTCCAAACCTCCTACTGCAAGTACTTATCAATTAGAAATATCCTGCTATTAACAATATTGCCAGCACCTTCAAAGCGGTTTTATTCATTCGTCTGCCATTTAGAAGTGAATGTGTTCAAAAGTTTCACTGTGAGTCTATAACAGAACCGCATATAACAGAACTCTGTGTGTGTCAATTGTTAGCTTTGGACATCACATGCAGACGTTAACATTTAGAAAAGGAAACTTGTCCTTTCACATTTGTTCTTCCTCCTCTTCTCTCAGTGCACAGGTTTATGCAAGTTGCATGTAGGCAGACAATGAGAAGCAATTGTTGTAAGCTCTGGCGGCCTTTGAAGATTTGAGCTGCTTCCTCACCGATACACCTTTCACAACTCAGGCAGGAGAGAGACAGAGAGCCAAGCTTTGCATTCTTATCAACACCGTCATCTCTGACAATGAGAAAGTGTGTGTGTGTGTGTGTGTGTGTGTGTATGACTGTCTCTGTGACCGAGTTGTGTATATGTATGCATGTCTGTGTGTGTGTGGCATGTGCATTGCTGGGTGGGGGATGGGCCACAGCATAAGGGAGGAGGGAAAGGAGGAAGGTGATAGACAGAAGAAAGAGTGGAACATGATGAAAGAGTGAGAGGAAACAGTGAGAGATATGGTTCTGAGTTGGGAGATGGTGCTGTCTTAAATGCTTGCACAGACCGCAGCAATACTTTAGGAACAATGGATCAAATTACTAAAGAAACTTATTTAACTTGGTTTAACTACAAAAGTATTAATTGTAATAATAAAATTATCTGATAATTATGATAAAAATATTATTTAAAATCACTTTTAGTGGTTTACTGGCAATCAACAATGGTGGATCTCAAAATGCATTTCAAATGAGGAACAGTAAGTTTCAAAGCAACACTATTTATTCATGTGTAAATTCATTATAGGAGAGTCACTTCCCAGTAAGGTTTCTTACCTATCTTAGACCAACACTGCTAGTCTGTAAGGGCAAAGAGTAACACACAAATCTCTATGTGTGCAGATCCCCAATCACAAAGTGTTTTCAAGCTTCTGCTCTTTAAAGCCTAACCAGGCTTCTGTTTGGCTACTAGAACTGAAATGCAGATATGATTTTAAGTGAAAATCTGGTAATATCTTTTGTTGACAGTGCTAACATTCCTAAAATCGAAATAAAAAATCAGGCTCTGAAGCCATAACTCATGAATGAGCGAATGAATTCAAATATCATGACTTCATAATGCATTCATGTGTCCTTGAATGTAAGAATATGCTGCGCACATATGAGCCGATTCAAAATTATAGGTTAAATGAAAGCACTTCATTGTAAATTTAGGCGCTATTTTGCCTATAGTCTCCAACTGTTTAACAGACAAATCTTCAACTAAGAAAGGGAAATAAATTAAGGGCTTTGGTACTAAAACATACTTGAATTCAAAATTTCTACATTTTTTGTACAATGGTCACACTACGCATTCTTCTTGTGACATTAAACCTGTCCATATTCCATTTCATAGTACCTGAGTCCTGTATAGATGTGTAATTGTCAGCAAAAGAAATAAGCACAATGTTACCAATCAATATGTTTACAAATGATATCTTGGATCTCCACTGTCCACGCATAAGGATGCTTTCTAGCAATTAGAGCTTTACTAAATGATCAAAGTAAAAAAGGCATTTCTAAATTCTAAAGAAGCGTTCATATTTAAGATCAGTTATATTACAGGGACATACTATCCAAAACACAAAAGTAGCTAACAATAGGTGAAATGGTGAATTTTAACAGATTGTAACTTCCGGGATCAAGACTTTTCCAGCTAATAAAAATGATTTATAAATTATGCAACAGAACAGACCTGAACAATAAAACATTGGTAGTTTATTTATATATAATATGGATATCTTATTCAGAGAATTATTAACCTAAAGTTAAGGTTAAATGTAAGTTCCTAATGAGAATCATTTACGGATACTGCTGCTACTATCAATACTACTACTACTAATAATAATCAATAACGGCCAATGCAATTAGATCCAGTATTTAGATTCAAGATTAGTTCAACTCGAGTATTATAACATCAGCTAATTTTCAAGGTAACTGAATTTTGTTAATTAGCTAATTACGCCTTTTGCATTATCACGGCATTTTAAAATATATTAAAGACCGACGATGCAGCTCTTTTTTTGGGGGGGGGGGGACCCATTAATTACCATCAAAACTAACAGTTAACACCATCGCTTATACTCTATATTATTAAACTACACCATCAGTTAATATCCATAAAATAGATTTATGATATCTAAAAAAAAAAAAAACAGAGCGGAAACAAGGTGTAAATAAATGACGGGCAGATAAGTTTAGACTTCATGTGCCAATTTCCCAGTCGTGGATTAAGACTAGTCCTAGACTAACTTTGAGTCTGAATGGTAAATCTCCACTGGTATTACAATTTAGTCCAAGACTAGGCTTAATCCATGAGCAAGAAATCAGCCCCATGAGTTTCATGAAGCCTCGGTCTGCTAAGGGTTAAAAATAGCGTCACATCCGCCGCGGTGCTTTGTGGGACAGCGGGGCCACGCGCAATGGCGGCGAAACTCAAGCACTTTAAACCTCTGTTTTTAACTTGGCTCCATGTCACGGTGTTTTCCGTGCACCCGTTTACCGACGCCGCAGAGTTGGCATGGGACGAAAACGGATATATCCTCTATTGCCCGTGCATGGGTAATGCGCCGTTACACAGCGGGTTTAGATTTTGAATGTGGA
The DNA here is from genome assembly GCA_032718565.1 of Distichodus sexfasciatus. Classification (NCBI taxonomy): domain Eukaryota; kingdom Metazoa; phylum Chordata; class Actinopteri; order Characiformes; family Distichodontidae; genus Distichodus; species Distichodus sexfasciatus. Next base: position 237,162 of record JAVGVS010000204.1, on the reverse strand, counting down.
AAATATTTATATCTGCACAGAAATGAGAATGTAGTTGATATAAGTGCATCGGCTACGGTTTGAAATCAGCAGTAAATTGGGGTGAACGGGAATGCGGGTTGATAGATATTTATATCTGTTAGCGTAGTTTTTGTTAACTCTGTTCCACAGTTTTTCTCTTTTGGGCAAAGCTCATGGCTTTTCCTTGTTTCTCTCTCGCGGCAGGTCGGTTCGGGAACCAGGCTGACCATTTCCTCGGCTCACTGGCTTTCGCCAAGCTGCTGAACCGGACTCTGGCGGTTCCGCCGTGGATAGTTTACCGGCATCACGCGCCGCCGTACACGAACGTAAGCGCCCCGTTGATGCTTTTTTTGTTTTTTTTTCCTGCGGACAGGTGCACGCGCAGTGTTTCGTCATGACGCCATGACCGGTCACGTGATATTGCATTGAGTTGTTCTAGCACAAATAAGACTTTTATTCTATTTTTGGCAGAGGTGGAAAGAGCACTGAACATTTGTACACAAGCATTGTTACATTGGTTAAAATGTACTCAATTACAAGTAAAAGTACTGGTGTTAAAAAAATACTTGAGTAAAAGTACAAAGTACTCTTCTCATAAACTACTCAGAGTACTAATTACTTTTTAACCGATGGATGCTTTATTGTGTTGTCAATAGCAGGCATTCGATTCGATTCGATTCACCAGTATAAAATATCTACGTTCAAAGCACATTTCTCAGATGAACAAGGTACAGAAAGGCAATTTGTTTTGTAAGTAAATGTAGATATAAAGCAGGAATTTTGTTTGTTAAAACAATGACAAAAATGTTTTTGAACAGTTTAAACTTTTCCCAATACAATGCGAACAACAGGCAGAAAAGTGTCGTAAACTCTTAGACATAATAGCGTTTCTGTCACACTTCACTCTCCCATTTTGGTTTCTTTGTCTCCAAATCTTCAGTCTATAAATTAGTTTGTACTCCACTGTGTAGTTCCTCCAGACACCTGTGCCTGCTGCTGCAGCGGAGTTTATTCTTTGTTTACGTCATAGATTAATTGGCGCGGTCGCGATTGCCCAGCCTTATTGGCTGCAAAGATGCAGATGAAAGGTTTGAATATTAATTCAAATTGTGGGCGAACTCAGTAGCGACTTTTGATTTTATAAGTAGCGAAGTAGATTACATGGTGTAAATTGTACTCAAGTACGATTTAGTTGAAAAACTACTCATAAAAGTACAAGTACCCAAAAAATCCACTTAATTACACTAACGTGAGTATTTGTAATTCGTTACTTCCACCCCTGATTTTTGGGTTCATGCTAGAACATGTATGTCTCATATATAGTTAGTCATCTTCAGTCATCTCATTTTTACACATGCACTTAAACAGATACTCACAATTCATCCACTTATGTACTTTGCCCTCCCCCTACTCACTTCCACTCGATTTATGCAGTCCGGCTATAAGAGAAGTGAGTAGGGGCAGGGTGAAGTAACTAGTCTGTGAGGGAAACACAATTGACGATTTTAGAATCCCAGCTGGACGCGTTGGTTCAGGTCTTAAAAAGATGACATGTTGAAGGAAGAGAGGATGTTTGGACACCCTGTGAGGTTTTAGGCTATTTTTAAGGGTGCTCAAGCACCCCTACATTTTAACTAGGCACCCCCTGAAAAATAATTCCAATTTTGTGAGGTAGTCAGTTCTCAAACCTAAGATTTGCCAAAATTGCTTTTTAGACACTGTATAAATGAAGACAGGCCCAAATGGACCATTAAAATCCTTGCTCGAGTCGGATCCTCCTCTGATTGGTTGGCGCATCTGTGATTGCCTGATTGTTTTCATTCGAATGGGCATTTGAATTTACTGCAGACAGCGCATCACGGTGTCGTTGTTCTCAACAGTGATATGTAAAGGCATGGCTAATGGAGTTAGAATTAATGAAAGGATTAAATATACTAATATAAAATGTACTAATGTAAATGTAACACAGGTGCAACAGTTGTGGTTCCTGTGGGCAATTATAAAAATGAACTTAATCTCATTTATTATGAAGTCCATTTTTGTGCACAGCTGGACAATATTACAGTAGGCTTATCATACCTACCCCACCAACCGAATTTTAAGAGGGTATCTTGCTAATAGCCTTTATGGTATTGCCTAGCCAGCTTTTGTTTGAAAATGTAAGCTGTTTTTAAAAGATCTTAAATCTGGACTAAACGTGGCAGCCACATTGTTCGAGCCAAGAGCCTACTGGAGGCTGAGCACCCCTAAAGGTCAGATGCTAGAAACGACCCTGGGTCACCCTACTTTCTATAGAACACACTTATTTACTCACTCACTCCCTGCCTCTCTCACACATACACACGCTCTCTCTTTTTCTGTCCGTCTCACTGCAAAAGACAAAACACAGTACAGTGCAAAATATGATTAAGCATTGAGAGGATTAGGCATATCTTACATATTGTGTTGCACGTTGATTTGAATATATCTTACATATACTGATTCAGCATTAATATTCAGCATTAAGAAAATGTGCATTAAGTGGGAGGTGGAGACCTAGTGATAGTATACTCAATTTTGGATCAAAAGGTTGTAGAGTCTGTCTCTGTCCTAACTCTTGCACTACCACCACTGAGACCCTTAACCCCAAGTAACTCCAGGGAGACGGTACCTGTAAATAGAAAAAGGAAGTCTGGATATGAGTCTCATAAATGTGAGTGTAGATGCAGCATGGTAACCAGCATGCAAAACCTATAGAAGATTGTACCAGTTAGTAAAACATGCTGACATTATTGAGCAGCAGTCTAGGAAGGATATGCTCAAGCACATTTACAGCATTTAGCAGACGCTCTTATCCAGAACGACTTACGTTTCCTAATTTTGGGACAGTTTCCCCTGAGAGCAACGTAGGGTTATAGGTCTTGCTCAGGGACCCAGTGTTGGTAACGCCCGAGGTCGGATTTGAACCCACAACCTCTTGGTCCCAAGGTGAATGTCCTACCGCTAGGCCACTGACACCCTGGAAAATTATTACTAGATTTATGATAGTAGTGGCTTGCAAATGCCAAGACCTGAGCAGTAGTACAGTACAGTGGAGTGAGATATGACATAGATGTGTTGCAAATGAAAAGACAGGTTTATGAGAAGTTGGTGGAATTGTAGAGGTGTCACTCACTCCCGTGTCTCCCTCCAAACACTCTCAAACAGGTTCACATTTCCTACAGTGAGTACTTCCAGCTGGAGCCTTTGAATCAGTACCATCGTGTGGTGAGTCTGGAAGACTTCATGGAGCATCTGGCCCCAACACACTGGCCGCCGGGTCAGAGGGTCGCTTACTGCTTCGACTCAGCTGTGCAAAGGAGCTCTGATAAGAAGAGCTGCCCCATGAAGGTGTGTGGTGGGGAATTGTAATGTTGCTCTGTACACCTTAAAAGTTCAGATGTTGATCAATAAATCTGCAAGTGACCATTTAACCCATTAAAAATCTGTGTCAGTGTATCAACTATGCTCAAAAGGTTCTCGTTTTATTTTTAAACTCATGTATGCAGAAAAAAATGTAACTTTAATTTTTATTTTGATGGTGCCGTTAGTGGAATAGTGCCATCTGTGGGCCTCTTCTTAGCATTGCAGTTCTAAATCACAGCTGATTTGTATGCAGGACGGGAATCCTTTTGGGCCCTTCTGGGACCACCTTGGAGTGGAATTTGACCGCTCTGTGCCATTTGGAGGCCTTTCTTTCAACTCTTACTACATACCACATTGGATAAAAAGGTGAGAATGTATAACACTATTGTGTAACAAAGATTCCACAAAAACTGACAGTGTCCAATTTCAAGTTTCAGATTCGATTCAGAGTTCTTCTACATACAAAAATATTTTGTCTATTCATAATACACCTCTTATTATCAAACTAACCTGAACTTCCCTTTGGTGACAGATTTCCTCCTTCAGAACACCCAGTGCTGGCTCTACCGGGAGCCCCGGCCCAGTTCCCTGTGCTGGAGGAGCATACTGGCCTCCAGCGCTATGTGGTGTGGTCTGAGAGGATGGTGCAGGATGGTGAGAAGCACATTGCCAAGTTGCTCCCCAGACCTTATGTGGGCATCCACCTTCGGATCGGCTCAGACTGGGTAAATGCCGCTTGTTGTGTGTCCTTCAGATGTTTGTGTAGATTCTCGGTTGTCCAGGCCAACCTTGAGTTCTTGAATCGAAGGCAACTGGACTTTTTTTTTTAAGCTTCTTGAAGCCATCCTGAAAGACATGTTCAGTATTTTAAAAAATGATGGGAAGTTCCAAGTGTTTAACCTGGAACCCCCACCTCAGTTTTTAGAACTGAAGATGCCTTCTGAATGAGTGGTTTCAAGAACCTAAAAAGAAGTCAACACAAATGTTCTATACTTGTGTTGCATTGTAGTGTCATTGAAAGTTTTAGGCTCCAGCTAAATTCTTGTGAGCCTCACTATAGATGGTGAGATCTACTAAAGCCGAGTTTTCACGACTAGTTTTTCTCCTGTAGCAAAATGCCTGTAAGATGCTGAAGACGGGTGAGGCTGGGCCTCACTTCATGGCCTCACCGCAGTGTGTGGGCTACGAGCGCCAGAGTGCACTGCCGCTCACCTTCACGATGTGTCTGCCCGACCTGACGGAAATCCAACGGGCCGTTAAGCTCTGGGTGGAGAAGACAAAGGCTCGGTCTGTCTACATCGCCACCGACTCTGACTCCCACAGTGCAGATATCGAGAAGCTTTTTAAGGGGAAGGTGAGCTCCTAATTTTATAGCGTTAAAACGTTATAGCGACGACAGCTCAGGTCAAATGGGTGAAGTTGTGTTAGATATAGTTTGTGAGATTTGAATCTGTAAAACAGGTTGTTGGTGTTTAATTTATAACACACATTGTTTATGGCCATTCCAATAGGAACATAATAGGCAATATTGCTTTTTTTGTAGACGTTAAGAGTGCAATAATTATCAATAATTCATTGTAATTAGGAATATAGATTTCTAGATTTTTCCTAGTTTTATAAATGCATACAGATGAGAGGAAAGGCTGTTGTAGTGTAGCAAGTGGTACTTGCCTGTGGACCAAGAGGTCATAGACTTACCTTTAAACTCTGGTTGCTCCAGGGAGACTGTCCCTGTAATTAGGAACTGGTTATTCTAGTATTTATACCAGTGTCATTGTCAGATTAGGACTTCATTCTTTCATTATCCGAACCACTTAATCCCTATCGGGGTTGCGGGGACCGGAGCCTATCCCGGCAACTATAGGTGCAAGGTGGGCACCAACCGTGGGCAGGCGCCAACACACTGCAGGGCACACAAAGACTAGGGATGTATGAAGATTAGGACTTCTGGCTGGGTAACCAGTAAATTTGCTGTTGAAAAAAGGTGTTCAGAAATCAGATGCTGCTTTTCCTCTTGGAACAAAATTCAAGAGCATTGTCTAAGAAGCTGATTTGAAAAATGAGATGTCATAACTGCTGATTACACCTTTAATTAGTTATTTAAACATACCTGTTAATAGTATAAAAAGAGTGTAAATGTCACTCTTTAATTTGACTCCATTCATTTTTTTCCCCTTCTCTGATGGCAGGTAAAGGTGGTGAGCCTTCGTCCAGACGTGGCTCAGCTGGACCTGTACATTCTAGGCCAAGCTGACCACTTTATAGGGAACTGCGTTTCCTCTTTCACAGCCTTCGTCAAGAGGGAAAGAGACGTTCGTGGAAGGCCGTCCTCCTTCTTTGGAATGGACCACCCTGGCAAGAAGAGAAGAGATGAACTTTAGAAAGTGACTTGGACTGATGTGTTTACTGACTGTGAGGAATGACTTGTTTTGACATCTCAGGTGACTGGACTTGTAGAAGAGAATTCATTTTTAAATGATTTTCTGGACATGGTTTAATAACAAGGTAGAAAGGTCAGAGTGGCTTTGTTTGGACCATAGATTTTCTTTTAGTGTTCATTTTCTAAAAAAAAAGAATGTAGTCCATAAAGCATGTGTAGCATTTCCATGGTTTTCCACAAACAGGACCTAGTTCATGTTAGATTTTGCGCTGAGCAGGTTAGCCCAAATGACCAGGAGCTGATGTCATGGACTCCTGTAATAGCTTTCACCTTCCAAACTAAAATTGCCCCCTGGATCAATTCCACCACCAGTCTTTACTGATCTATAGGCTGCGGTTTTAGTAACATGATGATGATGTGAAGGTAACGTTTGGAATGTAAGAGGCATCTCCTTTTCCTACGTATTGAAAGTGATCCTTCTCTGCACTGCAGTAAATGATCCTCTGGGTACTAATTATAGTGGAGGGAGCCTGGATTAGTCTTGTTAGTTTGTTTGTTAAAAATGAACTTGCGCACTATGGTAAATGTTTGTAAAGGAACCATGGTTTCAAAGTGTGGATGAAATGCCTCTGTCTTGCTTAGAACTAGTAATGTTCTAATTTCGGAATTATGGGTAAGGGTTCTTAAGGTTTAAGCGTTTACATTCTGGAAAATTTCAAAGGCCGGGTAAAGTTTTAACCTGTCATTTTATAAGGCATTAATAAGTCATTTTATAGGGCGTTATACAGGGTTGGGTTGATTTTGTTACTGGTCTTGAATGCGTTCATAAAATCCCTCCTTTTTCTACATGGCACAATTTGCTTTTGTTTTTGTCACAAACCACTCCTGGCAGGTGACTTGTAAATCAAAAATGACATTCCATACAACAATAAATTTTCTTAGAAAATAAAATTTGTTTCTGGCTGGTTTGCACCAAAGCCTTACATATTAATGTCAAGGTAACATTTAAAAACCTGCTGTGGTGTGGCAGAGTTCTGATTTTCATTTCTCAGTTCTTTATAATGTAAATCATCTTATGTATTGATTAAGAAGAAATAAATATTTGTAAGCTAAAATGAATCAGATTTTTCAAATAGACTGATTGAACTGTTTGCTGGCAGGTGGCAGTGAGTTTGCATTTACAGAGATATGAAAATCTGGCTCCACCAAGCCATTATCCAGACACTTTCATTCCGCTTGTTCAATTAATCCAATTCCCAGACTTCTTTTGAACTCAGGGTTGCAGCTGGGACTGACACTTTTTGATGTTCATTTGCCTTGCATCACCCCATACCTTGGGAGTCACATATTTAACTAGTTACATTAATTAATTAGTCACACATTCATTAATTAATCTGC